>PVLA01001863.1:0-314651 GCA_004027455.1 Hydrochoerus hydrochaeris
CTGTTGAATTTATACTTGTTAATTTAAAAGAAAAATGGCATTATTAGATTTATGTTTAATTAAAATATTCTAGAAATTAAAATTAGATATTTTATAATGCATTAAATATGATTCAATTATATGCTGTCTAAAAGATGTATAGTTTATATTCTAATATACAAATGAAATTAAATAGAATATTTAATATAATATAAAAATTAAATAGAATATTAAAAAGAATATTTGATATTAAAAAAATACATACCATACAACAGTACCTGTAACAGAGCTAGATTGACTACACTAATACTAGTAGATTTTAAGACAAATTTGTTACCAAATACATAAAATGCTAACAGTATCAATCCATCAAAAGGACATAAAAAGTGCTGAATGAATGAATGTGTACCAAGAAACAGAGATCTAAAATATTTGAAGTAAAAATGGAAAATCACAGAGAGAGATATTTCAAAAGTAAGTGTTAGAAACTTCAGTAATACCCTGTTTTCAGTCTTAATAAGACAATAAAGCAAAGATTAGCAAGGCTCAGCACTGAAAACCAACTCAAGCTTAAAAGAGCTGCAGACATCGTACTGGAGTAAAGCTGAGTGATTCTCAGTGATGGACTACACATTAGATCATAAACAAAGACTCTAAAAGAAAACATTGAAAAAACACAAAGCATTTTCTTTTGTCCTTGTAGCATGGAATTAGTAATCAATAACAGAAGGTTGAAAAATTCTGAATACATGAAAATTAACAGAATCACAACCAATGAATCAAAGAAAAAAATCAAAGACAAATGAGAAAATCTTGTGAATGAAAATGAATACACAATATAACAAAATTTATGAGCTAGAGTCAAAATAGTACTTGGGGAGGAATTAGTAATTGCAAATATCTATAATTGAATTTAAAATGCCTAAAGTCAATAATATTTCATTCTAATTTATGAAGCTACAAAAAGAAAATGCTATTCCAAATAAGATGTAATAAAAATAAGCAGAAAGAATATAATGATGATTAAAATAGACATAAATTAAATAGATACAGTAACAGAGAAAACCAATGAAACAAAAGGCAGCCTTTGAATGCTAAACAAAAGTAACAAAAAATTAGGTAGAAAGAGAAGAGGAACCCTTAGAAAAATAAAAGAAAACCAATGAAACAAAATATAATTTTGAGATGCTTAACAAAAGTCACACTATTTCAGCTAGAAAGAGCAGAAGCGATGCAAAGAGCAAGGCAGACTCTGATTATTCCAACCAGGAAAGTAAAAGGGAGCATCACTGTTAAATTTACCAGAACAGAAAAAGGGTTTATAAAGGAATATTACAACTACTGTGTGCCAACAAATTTCATAACTTAGATGAAATAGACTGCTCAGATGACTTAGGGAAAGCTAAATAAACTAGAAACAATTAAATGAAATTAAATTAGCAATGAAATTATTTCCACAAAGATTGCTGCCAATCCAGATGGTGAATTCCATCAAATGTTTATGAGACAGTTATATAAATCCATACAAATACTCAACAATAAAAAGGTAGAGCATGGAATTCCTAACTCTTTCTATGAGACTAGTATATTCTAATACGGAAAGTGTTTCATAAGAAAAGAAATGTATACACCAAAATAGATTGGGAATAGAGATACTAGACATAAAATCTTTTGACAAAAACTAGCAAAAGTATTTTTTGCTGTTGTGTAACATGTAACAGTAATGTGTAAAAAATAGATATTTTCTATAGCCAAACAGATGTACTGAAGAAAGACAAGTTACATTAGCTTTCAAAAATAAAGTAATATACCATCTGAATAGAATACAAGCCAAAAAACTCAAGAGTATTTGAATAGACAAAATAATCAAAATACAGTGCTTTTTATGATAATATACTGGATAAATTAATATAGAAGGAATCTTGTCCAGCTTGATAAAGGACATCTAAAAAATCCCAAAGCTAACATTTAACATGCTAATTAAGCACTGAATGCTTTAGCCCTAAGTTCAACAAAACAAAACAAAACAAAACAAAGCAAAACAGAAGAAAACACCAGATGGCTCTTGTTGCAATTTCAACCCAACACTGTACTAGCGTTTCTAGCCAGGAAAATTTGGCAAGAAAAAGAAATAAAGCCATTCTAATTGGAAAGAAAGAAACAAAACTATCTCTCTGAGTAGATGACATGACCTTCACATAGAAAATCCTGATAAAGCCACATGAAAACCTCTTGTAACTAAAAAATGAATCTAGGAAGATGAAAGATACAAGACTAATATATCAGAGTCAGTTGCTTCCACACACTTTCAATAAACATTGAAACATTAAAATACAGGCCATTAACAGTACCATTTATAATAACATGTAAAATCAAAAAAGATTAAAGAATTATTTTAATCAAAGAAGAAAAGATTGTACAGTGAAAACTGACACCAAGAAACTGAAAGATCCTAATAGTAAGACATCTCATGTCCATGTGTAAAAACATGTTAGTACATGTAAGTACCATTCAAAATATCATGATATTTTATGATTCAGTACATTCCTATCAAAACTTGTTTCCAGTTTCAAGAGTGACATGGCACTTCTACAATTCATAGAAATGTAATGAAGCCAAAATAGCCAAAATAACTTTGAAAAAATGAATTATTTCTGATTTGAGATTTAGTACAAAGATCCACTCATTAAGAATGCTAGACCTATGAAATATCATTGAGATTTTAGAAATAAACTCATAGATGATAAGTTTTGATAAATCCCACAGCAATTAACTGGAGGGAAGCCTTCTGATGATAATCTGTTGATAGTTTGAGAAAGATCCGTGGTGGTGGCACACACCTGCCGTCTCACAGGGTGAGGCAGGAGAAGTGGAAGTTTGGGGCCAGGCTGAGAAGTTTACTGAGATCTGGACTCAAAGCAAAACACAAAGGAATGGGATGGAGCTAAGTGGTAATGTCGCCCTATCATGTGTGAAGCCCTGAGTTCAATCCATGGTACCCAAGGAAAACTAAAAGTTTGGGAAAGCTGTGGCTTTCATCTGGATGCCTCTAACACGCTGTGGGCAGGAAGACAAGCTTGTTCTAGACTTGGGAAGGTTGGAAGGGAAAAAGCCTGGAAGGGTGGAAAATACCCACAACCCTTTTCATGCCTCAATATCATACTCAACACATGTTGGACAGCTCTCTATTATTCCATGCGAGCAATACTTTGCTTGATTCTGTAAACTAGCAGGGCATGCATTCCTCTAACCAGATTTTTACCTGTAACTTGTTTATCTAATTGTGTTTGCAAGTCTGTATGCTTTGACTGGAATGTAATCTCTTGAGGCAGAGACTACAGAAATTGTGTTGAACATTTTATCCCCTGCACTTAATGCAATGCTTAGCATGCTGCAGGTTATCAAAAATTATTTGCTTCTTGACTGATCAATAGAATTGAAAAATCCCTAGGTCATATCATATTATTTTTTTTAAAAAGCCAAACTAATTGGCCAACTATCAAAAAAAAAAAGGTCATGCAAATACATGTAGGTTAATTTTCATAATATTTCTAAACTATATTTTAATTATAAGCAATGAATTAAATGATTATTGTAATAGGCAAATATATTTTAAAATATTTATGCTCAGATATATTTTCTAACTCATATAGAAAATTAAATTTATAGAAACTTGGTGGTTTATAAACATATTAATAAGATATAGTTTGCTGAAACATTATTATAGAAAATAATTTATTGCAAATTTATCCATAATTTCGATAGAAAAATAAACATGAGTTTTTTTCAGTGATTCAAAAAAGTTTTGTCCTGGGGCTGGGATTTTAGCTCAGTGGCACTAGTGCAGCCTAGCAAGTGTGAGGTCATCAATTTGATCCTCAGTACCAAAAAAAAAAAAAAATACAGATAAAAAAGTATACTCCTGTTATGAAAAGGAAATGCTTGGCTTGATGAAAAATTGAAAAGATCATAAAAGGATACAAAGAAAAACCTAAAAATTCTTTTATCTTTTTCCCCATGCAATCCAGGAGTCAGCCACTAAACAGTTTTATCTGTACAGTCTTGCATATGTATTTAGGTGGATTTATGGATTGTTTCAGAGACATTCTATAACTTTTCATAAAAATTTTTGCATGTAGTACACATTACTTTCCACATTGCTTCCTACTTTCCTTTATCTCCCAACTAATTCAGCCTTATACATTAACAAACTTTCTACATTTATATGACATTATTTTGTTATATTACTTTACAATTCTTTTATATAATATGTAATTTTCACTAAATCAATATGAAGATTTAACTTGACACTTTATTTTTCCAAATACGGTAATAAGGCTTAAGTTAGTGATACTGCATTACTATTTACACTAAAAGGAAAAGGGAAATAAGTTTAGGATTGTACCCTTCTTTATGTATATTTCCCAAACTGCCATCACCACAACAGCCTGTTAACTACTGCATTGAAAATCTTACTAAAATAACTTCAACTTCTGTATACAGTGGTTTTCTTGCTTTCAAACTATTTTAATCAGTTACTCTTTATTTTTTATACTAGTATCTTACAATTTCAGAAAACTATTCTTTCTACTTTGGCTACTTTCTCTTAAGTTTGATGCAGTTTAAATGTCAACAGACCTCCTCAGACTTCCATTGTTGGGTGGATTCCCAGTAATGTGACATTCAGGGATGGGGCCAAGTGAAGTGATTGGATCATGAGAGCTTTAACTTCATCAATGAATGAATCCACAGATGGGATCATAATTTGAAAGCATTATTGGTAATAAATGGAAATTGAAGCCGAGTTGAAAAGCGTGGATCAGGAAGGCATAAACTTGGGGATTGCATCTGGTCCTGCCTCTTTCTCTAGCTCTGCCCCCTCATCTGTCTCTACCCCTTCCTCTCTGACTCCTTCTCTTTCCCCCTGCTCCCTGGATGCCACCAGGCGAGTGCCTTTCTCTGCCACACTCTTTGGCTATGATCTCTCTGCCTTGTCACCAGCCTTAAAACAATGGAGCCAGCTCTACATAGACTGAACTCTCAGAAACTGAGCAATAATAAACCTTCCCCCTTCAGGTTTCCCACATTAGATATTTTATTGTAACAACAATAAACTAACAAATATGGAAACATTTTGAAATAAGTGGAACTTTTCATTTACTGAAATATTACTTTTATATTCTCCACTTCTCTTAATTTTGAAATCATTACAATTTTTAACACTTCTTTATTTCCTGTAAATATTCCTTCTTTTTTATCAAACCTATTTCTTAATCCTGAGGAAAGTGTTGTTCCAACATTATGTTTCACCCACCGAAAACTAAAAGCGTCAAATGGTACAACCAATACAAATAAGCATATTGTTCACCATTTATATTTTTTCGGGAAAGTAAAATGTCAGAGGAAATGGAAAACATGAAACCAGAAAACTTCCAGGCAGAAATCTGTATAAGGATTGTGTAAAGTCTGTTGTTTAATTCATAAGCAGAAAGTGTGTTTTAGCCCCATGCGATAACATAATAGAAGCTGTGTAGCACAGATGGGCCCAGGAACAAGAAGGTGCTTGGTGCTTTAATTCCCTTGTGTATGGTCTTTGTCCTTCAATGATCTCCAACTCAAATGAATATTTTATCAACATAAAGGCCTTTTAAAAATGGTCTGGTTGACTTACATCTAATGGGTTAACTGTGATTTAAAGAAAAAATCACTGGATAATATTAAATACCTACAGATCTTGTACAAGCTGCTTAGCTAGACAAACTTTGCTTTATGAATATAAAGGATACAAGCCAATATACACAGCTAATTGTAGTTATTGAATATATTTTAAGCTCCTAACATTGGTGATTTTTTGAAACGTAATCCACATATTTCTTTTTTTTTAAATTTTATTTTACAGAGAATAAAACAATAGAGGGGAGATCCAAGATGGCCGATTGATAGGTAGCATGAAAGAGAGCCTCTTTGAGAAAAACAACTCAGATGCTAGAATCTGACACCATGGAGAAGGACAGAAGAAAGGAGAGGAATTCTCATGACCCAGGAAGAAACTGAGGAAAAAGAAAAAAATAAAATAAAAAAAGAAGAAGCATGGATCAAGGGCTGGAACCGGGCATGCTCCAGTAGCATTGCTGGGCACATCTCAGAGTCAGGTAACTCACGACTGAGCTAAAGTCGCATCCCTACTGAGATCAGGGGTTGGTGAACTAGAGACCCTTGGGAAGAGGAGGCACTGCAATGGGGAATGGAGATGGTAAGCCGAGCTACACAGACTTTGGTGAATGCTGGGAATTGGATTCCCCAGAGCAAGATGACCAGCTAGACAACATATTGGATTTGGGCAGGACAGGCTTCAATCAATGGCTGAGGTGGCTACAGTCAGCAGCTCCTGGCCCAAAGTGGATTGGTGGGATCTGCTTGGGCTGGGCCATGCCCCTGGTCAGGACCCAATAGCCAGGGACGAGGCTGTCCCAAATCTGTGACATCCACAGGACACACACAAATGTACCAAATGCACTCACTGGTTGAGAGGGGAGGGGCCAGCCCACATCGCCCCTGCATGCACCTCACAGATCAACAACAAACAGGAGAGGGCAGCACTGCCCTAGCCAGGAAGCTGCAGAGGGACTGTAAGCAATACATAAAGGACCAGAGACCTCCACCATTCACCTGTCTGAAAGAAACCAGAAACGTGACAAGACAGAGAAACAACAAAAAGCCTCCAACCACCAACCCAGGGAAAATAAGCCTAGGAGAGGTAAATACAGAGGAGATTGAGGGCAGCAAATATGCAATATCAGACACAACCTCATCAGAAATAGAGATATAATGAAATCTTCCTCATCAATGAATTTAAATCTGAAATTCTAACTCAGGTGAAGCAAGATATAAAAAGATTAATAAAAAAAAATCCTGGATACTCCTCAAGAAGAAACAAATGGAAGAATGGAGGAACCCAGAGAAAGGAGAGAAGCCTTTGATGAAGAATATAAAAAAAATCTAGAATACATGAAAAAGATCCAAAGAGAATATCAGGAAATTAAAAACTCTGTTGAAAGCTGGCAAAACTTCTTAACAGAAACTAAAGATAGACTTTCAAAACTTGAAGATAGATTTGCAAAGTATGATCGTAAAAGGAAGAATCTCTTAAAAATAACAAGGAACCAGGAAGCAACATTACAAAGGCTAGAAGACAACAAGAGGCTTTATAACTTAAGAATAAAAAATGTGAATGAAGAAGCAGGGACAAATACAAATGAAATAAAAAGGCTATTCACAGAAATAATTAAGGAAAACTTCCCAAGCATAGGAAGTGATGTACAGATATATGAGGCATACAGAACCCCAGCCATCTACAACCAAAACAGATCTACCCCCAGACATATAATAATCAGAATCCCAGAAATCCATCACAAGAACAGAATATTAAAAGCAGTCAGAGAAAAGAAACAGATTACCTTTAAAAGAAAACTCATCAAAATCACAGCAGACTTCTTGATGCAAACTATCAAATCAAGAAGAGCTTGGAGTGAAACATTCCAAGCCCTGAAAGAAAATAACCTCCAACCCAGATTGATGTATCCTGCAAAACTGCAAAACTGTCTCTCAAATTTAATGGAGAGACAAGATATTTCCATGACAAAGAGGAACAGGGGGAGTTCATGACCACCAATCCAACCCTACAAAGAATATTGAAGGACATTCTAGAGAGAGAGAAGAAAATCACCAGGATTCCAGGAATAATAGCAGAAAGGCCTCAATGAAAGGGGTAGACAGTGGAATGAAGGAGAAAAGTAAACAACAATGACAGAAAAATTGCATAGCAGAGATGAGGCAGAGAAGATTGGCTGTATTGCTGTTTTGTCTTGACTGATTTTATTTGAATCTGGTATGCCTGAGAGTGTCCAGTCTGGAAGTAGGGGCAACTACTCTGGGGATGGCAGGATTCAATAGGATACCCATTCTGGTTTGATTATTAACTGCCTTTGAAGTCCTATAGTGTCTCCAATGTTTGGCTTTTATTAATATTGCTGTGTACTGCTAAGTGTAATTATACCATGCCTGACAATATAGACAATTTTATTGAAAATAACAGAAGACATCATGGTGACTATCGTAGATTATCTTGTATTGTGATTTTATATGTCCGTTTCATTTTGCGTTTCTCTAGGAATTTGTATTGTTGAAGTATTTTGGTTTGTTTTTCTCTCTAATACAGAAAGGCTAGTTACACATGTAGAGACTTATACATGTGTAGAACTTCTAAACAGTTTACGAGAATCGATTATAGTTATTGTAAAAAAAAGAGGAAAGGAAAGTATTCTAAAGAATATAACTGCATGTATGTTTGAGTGTGTAGGAATGATAACCATATTACTAAGTTTTTGCTGGAAAGACAAACAGCTGATTGCAGGCCCACTATTTAAATGTCTACTTTGTATGCTTTACTTTTGTAACTTGAACATCTACTTCTAGAAGGCAAATATGTAATTGTCAACTAGTGGTTTCTTTTTGGGTTTTTCTTTTTGAAATTTTGTATTATTTCTACCTTCTTTCTGTTTTTTTTTATTTAAATAAAAAAAATTCAGACCAAAAAAAAGAGGACAGGGAAACACAGATCAGAACAGAACAATACAAGCAGCACAGCACTTCACAACAAGACAATTGGATATCAACAGTAGCTACCATAATATCTCTTTCTTTGAAAAAGTTGAGCATTGCTTCACACACAATAATACCAAACATAACAAAATAGAATAAAAGCATTCAAGAGAATGAAACTATTATAAGACATTCTGAACCAAATAACAGAAGATGAACAATGGCTACTGTAATATCTCATTTTCCATAAAAAAATTTGTTTATACTATTATACATATTAAAATCCAATAAGACACAGCATGATAGAACCAATGATAATAGAAGAACAGAAGCACGGTAGGACTTCAGAGCAAGATGATATTAAATCAGCAATGGCTGCCATAACATCTTGTTTTCTTCAAAGTAGCTGTTCATACCATCACACATAATAAGGTCAAACAAAACAGAATAAAACCATTCCAACCAATGGATGAAAACATTACAAGACTTCAAAGCAATATAATGGGGAACCATGATTACCATAGAATCTTATGTACTCTTATCATTTCTTACACTAGGGAGACTATACAGTATTTATACATGTGAGTTTGATTTATTTCACTTACGAGTATGGTCTCAAGTTGCATCCATTTATTTATAAATATCTCAATGTGATCATTCTTTATAATAGCTGAGTAGTACTCCATTGTATAAAAGTACCACAATGTTTTTATCCATTCCTCAGTTGATGGGCACCTAAGTTGTTTCCAAGATCTGGCTATTACAAATTGTGCCACTAAACATGAGTGTACATATATCACTGAGGTATGATGTTTTCAGCTCTTCTGGGACCATGCCTAGGAATGGAATAGCTGGGTCAAATGGGACTTCCAATCCCAGCTTTTTGAGGAATCTCCAGACTGACCTCCACAGTGGGTACACCAGTCTACACTCCCACCAAGAGTGCAGAAGAGTTCCTTTTTCCCCAATCCACTTACTTCTTAAGCTCTCACAATAAGAGTAAAAAATTATATCCTTCAGCCATAATACCATCTTTTTTCTTGTTATTCAAGTTTAATTTAAAAGGAAGACTTGCCTTTTAAGTGCTTTCTTTTAAAAATAGTTGTGTTGTATACACACAAATGGTAATTTTAAAGTAACTTTTCAATTAAAAAAGAAAAATGGGTAAAATTGGCTGTTGTTTTTACACCTTTGTCCTGTAATCCATAAAAATACCTGGCTAAGGAGACTGTCTGGATTGATAGTGTTATTTAGCATGTTGTATAGGTATGAAGGAGTCTATGGGTATGAAAGGAGGGTATGTATTTATTCATTCATTTACTTGTATGGTACTAGATATTAAATTCAGGGTCTTGCACATACCGGACAAACCCTCTACCACAAAGCTACAATCCTTTCCCTGAAATAAGAAGTTTTAATGAAATATTGTAAATTAAAACTAAATAGTGAAATGCAATTCTGTTTTTAAAAGCCTCTTTTTTATTATGTGAAGAGCATTAAAAATGAGATCTACTGTAAGTAAAATTTTAAGCACAGGATATTGTGTTGTGAGGGACAGTGTTAGGTCTTTGGATCTTACTCATTTTGCATACCTGAAACTTTATCCCCATTGAATGCTGTTTATGTTTCCTTAGCTCCTGGCAACCACTACTCTACCTGTTTCTATGACTCTCAATGTTTTAGATACCTCACGTAGGAGGAATCATGAGGTATTTGACCTTCTTTGACTGGTTTGTTTACTGTAGCATTATGTCCTCCAGATTGAACCTTGACACAGTATTTCTTCATTCTCTAATAAGCAATTCTGCTGCATGTATATACCATATTTTCATTATTGATTAATCTATATCAACATATAGACTGTCTCTATATGTTGGTTATTGTGAATAATATTCAGTGAGCATATGAGAGTACAGATATTTCTTTAAGGTTGTGATTTTGGATTTAGAAGTAGGACTGTGAGATCATTGAGTAGTTTGAAACTGTACTGTTTTCCACAGCAACTGCACCACTTTCTATTCCTTCCAACAATTCACAAGGATTCTAATTCATCTGTAAACTCATTTCTCAATCTCTCTCTCTCTCTCACTCTCTTTCTCTGTGCCTCCCTCCATCCCTTCTTAAAAGATGTGAACTTGCCTTGAGGATTAATCACAACAAACATTTTTTTGTAAAGTTTTATTTTCTTTGGAGAAAATGTTATTGCAATATTTGTCTACTTTTTAATAGAGCTATTTTAATGTTTTAATTTTTCACACCGGATTTGTACAGTTTTCTTACATTTTTTGAGATTTATTCCTTATATCTGGTTTGTGGTTTGCAAATATTTCCTCCCAATCAGTCAGGAGGCTGTCGACAGTCTCCTTGACCATGTAGAAGCACGTTAGTTTAACTAGGTTCCTCTTGTCTGTTTTTACACTTTGTCTCCTGTGGTTTTGGTGTCACATATAAGAAATAACTGTGAAGATCAACATTATGGGTTTTCTCAGCTATAGTTTGTGCTCAAAGTCTAGTATTTTCCAGCCCTACATTTAAGTCTTTAATCCATGTTGAATGGAGCTTATTGCAAGGAGTAAAATCAGGGTCCAATTTCATTCTTTGCAAGTGCATAAAGTTTTTGAGCACCACTAAAGAGATTATCCTTTCCCTCATTATTTTTGGCACCTTATTAGAGAGAAAGACTGTCTGATAGCACATATGTGGGCTTATTTCCAGGCTTTATAGTGTTTCATTAGTTTATAATGTGTTTTTATGCCAGTATCATTTGTTTTGATTAATGAAGCTTTGCAATATATTCTGAAATCAGTAAATTTAATGCCTCAGACTTTGTTCTCTCACAAGATTGCTTTATTTAGAGTCTATATAATGACACATAAATTTTAAGATTTTTTTCATTTTTCAGCAATTTCAAAACAGTATTAGATTCTTGGTAGGAATTACAATGAATATTTACATTACTTTGGTTAGTACAGCATTTAATATGAAGTTGAATTCAATGATTATTCTTTGCTTCAGTGAGTGAAAATGGGTGGAAAACATGGAAAGCATAGTAGCAATTTTTCTAACAGTTTGGTAATTTCTGCTTACCTGACTGACTTGGACATGAGTAGCTGAAGAATCCCAATGAACTCCTTAAACATACAAAGAAAACCTCTCTATCACGGTGTAAAGTTTCTTGGGGCCAGTGAAAGATGTTAAGTAGACTCTAGATTGTGTAAAGACCCACCATGAATTCAGTCATCTGCTTTCCAATCAGTCAAGCAGAAGTCATCAGAATGATTTGACTAAGTGCTATTCTGCTCTCTTTTTGAAATTTTGTGTAGTTTTTATTTATTGAAACACAAATAGTGACTGAATGCAATTGTATGTGCTATAATCATCCGAAGCTGGTGAGCAATTGCAGGAAGGAAGAAAATTCTCTTTCCTGATTTACTTCACACTGCTGTGATTTCACCTGCATAGGCATACACCCATTTTTTAAAAAATTCCTGTTCTATCCTATTTTATGGTTACATTATTAATGGCTGTCTTATACTCTAATTTCCTTTGCATGAAGAACACTTTATGTGACAGACACCCACATGTTGCACACAAATCAAAGACTTAGCATGTGTCAGGCATTTTCTTAATTCACATGTGAAAATTATCATATTACAAAGACACGAGTATCCATGTTTATAGCAGCACATCTTATAAAAGCTAGATTTTGGATACAGTGTATACGTTCATCCACAGATAAATGGATAAGGAAAGTCTGCTGTGTATAATTAATGGAGTACAATGCTTCCATAAAGAAAAATAAATGAGGTATTTGTGGTAAATTTAATAATGTAACGTTAAGTGAATTAAGTCAGACATCAGACACACAAGCTCAGATATTGCATGGTTTCACTAATATGAGACACCATACATAAAATATCATTATACCTTTTAGTTTCATTTATACTGCTAGTTTATCTTATTGTCTTGTAAAGAAAATTTTCTGTTATTGTGTTTCTTTTATCTTTTTGGTTTATGTCTTGTATGCTGAGTAACTACTTTAATGATGCCATATATATATATATATATATATATATATGCTAATGTTATTCTAATATCATTTTGTTGTGAAATTTCATTTGATTTTTTCATAAAAGAAAAACAATGTACAGCAATCAAATGATGGATACTAAGATAACTTCATTATGTACAAGCAGGGAACTGGGCTCAGAGAGATTAAATAACACACCCACATTTGCACAGTGTTAGGAAGGAAAGAAAGATTTTCTGCCCAGTCAGGGTAAGTCATCACCATAACCTCCATTTAGTCAAATTTTCTATACCAATATCGAAATTCTCAAAACATCAACTTATTGAAACATTCTCAATTAACCACATGATTTGAAAATTTCCACCTAAATTAAAGTATCTTTTAATTTTAAAATAGTTTGTAGCTTTGAAACATGATGTACCGGACAATACTTAAAATTTCAAAAAATATTTAAAATAATGTTATATCAGTCAACAAAAATGCATCCTATTTATGCCTGCTAAATGTGTCTATAATGTCAATTAAAATTTTTTAAATAGTTACATTGCATAACTTTTTACAGAGTTGAATTTTAAACTTTCTCTCTTTATGCTCTACATTAATGTTTTTTTCTTATCTAAAAAGTTACAATTTTAAAAAATGCATGCCTTGAGGGTAGGATGCATTATTTAGTATACTGATTTTAAAGGAAGGGGAAACTGTCAGAGTTTTTCTTTCAAAAGCACTTATGTACAAGAAATGTTGGGCAACAGACTGAGTATACTTGGGCTTGATGTAAAGTTAAATTTTTGTTGTCATATCCTTTACAATTTTCTTCATCATTCACCTTAAATTGTTATAAAAGAGGTATGTGAAGACAGGCTGAACTATCCTTTGAGCATCTGCACCCACCTTGTTTGTAAGAAATGAAGCCATGGTGTCACAGACACCAGTAATGGAATGTCAGGCATTTCTAGAAAAAAAAAAAAAAGTTTGTATCTGACCTCAGTAAGAAGCAGACCTGTCTACTTAGGCTTCTGTAACATTTTCTTGATGTATACATGTTTGGGAATTGGGGAATCTGCTACTATCTATTTATAGCATAAACTTGAAAGTATATTCTAAAATATTTGAAATTTTAAATGCACAGAATGGGCTTTTGAAAACCATTATCCTCAACCAACAATTGAGGGAGTATGGTAGGAGGATAAAACTCAGTAAAAAGATTTTCTGAAAATATTAGCTCAAAATACAGCAGTTTCAAAGATGAAACAGGAAGGTCCCGTGAAGGAAACGGACAAACAGAACCCAAGATTAGTAGACAGATGAATCAACACATTTCCCACCAGTGTTTTCCCTTTACTTTTCGTCCCATATTGGTCACTGGCAGTCTGTGACAGCAATGGTCAGAGTGACTCTGTGAAAAGTTTATTTTCCTCAGGCATCTTTTTGTAACTGGCTTCGAACATGCATATAATAACCTCTCCTTATCTTGCTGACATCAGCAATATTTATACTAAGATATTTTCTGGATAGGAAAATTATCATTTGGGAAAGGATCAGTGGTTTGGAGCTGAAAGTTTGTTGCTTTAAATCATAAATGTATTAGCTAGTTCCAGCTCAAAATAAAATTTAAACATCTGGGGTACTTGTAAAACTTATATATGTGATATATATAAATATAGACACTTTCTATGCATGTGCATATGCACATATATTCATAGCACAAATTTGATATATGCTTCAATAACATGCTTAATTGATACATATATGACAAATTTTATACAGATACTTTGTGCCACATAGTGGGAGCTCTCTCAGTCACTGGGGATATAGTCTTATAGGAGAAAATAAGATTCCATTTCTCATTTTCTATTTTTCTTTGACTCCAGATTATGAGATGAACACCTGGGCTTTACCACAGACCCATGCCTACCATATAAATCAAAGAGGCCACTTGACCATGGACTGAATCTCCAAAATCATGAGCTAAATGAAACTTTTTCTCTTTGGAAAACTACTATGTGAGTTATTTGTTATAGGAACAGAAATATAACACAAAATTACATACAGCCTGCCACTGAAAAGTAGAAAAAAATTATTTATTACCAATCCTAGAAAATCGTATTGTTTTGTACTCCATAAAATCTTTGCATTCTTTAAAAATATATACATTGCAAATCTTACAAAAATGTTCACAGTTCCATATCAATTTATGTTTAATAAACTTATTTAAACATTTAGACTAGTTTTGGATTTACCAAAGGGTTACAAGGACACCACACCCATTTCTTACTGTAGTAAGCATCCTCTATGAGTGTAGTACAATATCACATTTAATTAGCAAATATTGACATAGCATTATTAAAAAAAATTCATACTTCATTCAAATAGTAAGTTGGAACCTGCTTTCTAAGTGTTTAGCATCTCCTGGTGTTATTTCACATGTACTTATAAATAAGGTTTATAATCCCTTCAAGGTTTCTGATACGCCTCCAGTCCTTGTGGTTTTATTTTTCCAAATATCTATTTGAGGTCTGTAGGCCTTGCTGCTGCCCCATAGGACAATAGGGTCCTCACTGAGAATTGACTGTTGCTCCTTTTCCTACCTAATGCCATAGATTTTGAAAAGAAGCAATTTCCTGGGTATCACATCCACGTGAGGTAATAGCTCATTGCTCCACCATTAATCAAGAGAGAGTCAAGGCAGGCTGGCTGATGCTGCTATCACAAACATTTTCCAGTGTAAGGAGTCTTCTAGTCATTTGTGATGCTAATGTCTTCCAAATGAGACCTTACTAGAAATGTACGAGAGCATGAATCATCATGCATGAGTTTTAAAGATTAATTGCAGAGTCACATGAATGCAGTATGTTGAAGTAACTTCAAAATCTTCTGTATGAGTTAATTTTGTGTATCTCCCCCAACTCTAAGTTTATTGATAGCATATTTTCATTGGTTCACCTTGATAGCTTGTCTTCTGCAGTGTGTTTACATCTAGAAAACTAGAAGATGCTGCAAATGAGGACATTTTTTCCTTCTACTGTTCTTCTGGGAAGTTGATTTACCACCTTACTAATGCACATGCTATTTTTACTCTTCTCTATTTGCTACAATGCAGTCATGTGGCTTCATTTTAGTATCCACAAGAATTGCAATCTTTCCATATGCACAGCATGAGGAAATGAAGTTGATGAGGATCTAACACTTACATAAGCTATTACATCATGTGAAGAAATGAGGCAAGAATGTGTTGTTTTGGATTGTTTCAGGTTGTTAAGATGCATGACTGTTCACATGTCCATGGAGTCTCCTCATTGCTCTGTGCCTTAATAGCCTTTCATTTTTTTTCCCTAATAAAACAGGTCTTAAATTTCTTCCTATATCCCTGATTCATTGACAGTTCAGTAAGAAACAAAAAACATTTTTTGGTGGCTCAAGAAGGAAATAATTCCATAAAAATAATTATGTACTTACAAATTCACTTACAAGACAAAAGGAATAAAAGCCAGGAGACTTCCAGACTGGTTCTGATGGTGCTTCTACCATAACAAATCCCCAGTAAAGCATCTGTGTCACAACTATCATAACTCTGACTAAACAACGGTAGGTAGAATGGTAGGACATAAAACTTGCACATTTCCATGTAACTCTCCAGGTGTATGACCCACTCCTCATTTCAGTGCAAATGTCATGTAAATAAACTTCTGAACACACAAATTGCCATAAAATGCAACCATTACAGAGTCTGAGAAATAGACTGTTGAACTAAAAGATACAAAAGAAAATAGATATTGAAGTAACTGCCACCAACTCATAGTCAATATAAACTTCTCCTACTCAGTGTTCAACATCACTCAGAAATGATGTTCTTCTATGCAAATAGTCAATAATGAAATAATTGAGTGCTACATGTTTAGTTCAACTCTTTAGGATGATTTTAAACTCATCAAACCAACTAACATAAATTTTACTAGTAATCACCAATATTAAATTCATACATACCTTTATTCTTATATTTAACCTTACTCTAATATGTATTTATCAATAGCAAGCAATGAAATTAAAATTTAATTTTAAAAAATCAAAACTAAAGAAAATACACATTGAAAAAAAATATTGCTTTTAGGTATCAGACACCTATATTTTTAAATCATTAATATCACACTTCAAATTTCACTGTCAATTTCATGGGGACCAAAAAAAGGAAGAATTGTCATATTTAGGAGGTGCATTGAGCATAAAAACACAAGAAGTAGTTAATGATTTTCAGGGTCAGTTAAAAATAAATAATGCAAGAAATTTTATCTAAAAATTATAATTTTAAGACAGCAACATTAAACCAAGAGCAGTCTGGTAACTGCAGGAGCATATGCTATTGAACAAGTCTCAGCCTTAGATGCCCATGGAACTATTATTTGCTCCAAAGAAAAAGATCTTCCAAAAGCAACTGAAAAGCGATCGTCACAATAGTTTCCATGCAGGTACATTCATTAATGTAGACTAATTGTAATCTAATAGTAGTAGAAGTAGCTAAATTTTCAAAGGATTTGTTATGTGTCACATGTACAGATTTCTAAAGGGTATTAATAAAACAAATTTGAGGTATTAGTTTGAGAAGAAAATAATACAAAGCATGTATTGCTGTAATTCTCTGGTTTGAAAAGTAACAGTCAAAATCATTTCTGGGAATTGAATTACTACTTGATTTTAGGTGATCATACCTTGTAATTTCTAAGATCAGAAACTATAGCCTATGGGACAATATCTGTTTCTGAATGTCCTGCGAGCTAAGAATAGCTTTTATATTTATATGTAATCACATTTTAAATGGTATTATAAAGGCTGATTCAACATCCTGAATTTTGCTTGTTGGCCAGAAAACCTAAAGTGTTTACTAACTAGCTCTTCATAAAAAAGTTTGTTAATCCCCAATCTATTCTATCTAGTTATAATTAGTCATAGTTTCAAATTTTTACTGTTCATGCAAGTAATCAGTTTTAAATTTACTCATTTTTTTGTAGCAAATACTTTCTACAAGGCTAACTTATGAGATGACCATGATGATCGTGATGATGACTATACAATTCTATGTTTCTAGAACATTTTATATTTAAACTCTTAGAGGAAGCAGATATGCATGAAGGGTCCTTGTATTTTTCTAACATCTAAGACTGCATTTTTCAGTTATAGGTAAGTCCCTGGAGTTGAAATGAGGAGATACTCTTTTATGTAATGACCCCATCATTAATGAACATCTTGGTTATTTTTCTTGTTGCTAAGACAAAATACTAACCCTCAAAGTTAAGGAGGAAAGATTTATTTGGCTCAGAGTCTGTAGAGATTTCAGTCTATAATCAGCCAGCTCCAAGCTGGAGCCGCATGGTAGATAAGCATCACAGAGGAGAAACAGTTCACAGGGGCAAAAGTTAGCAAAGCAACAAAGTAGCAAGCAAAGAACAAGATGATAATAGCAGCTCCTTTCTGCCCTTTTTAAATTCTATCTAGACTACCTGGCTTAAAGTTGGTGCCAGATCAATCAGTGGATTAATTTAGTGTCACACACCCTACTCTCAGCATCCTTACTCTTTGTATCGCACCAGGACTCAACCCCAGAATAACACATTCTAGATGCAGTCACCTCTGAAAAACCCCCACCTATGACTGCAAGAGTCTTTGGGGGAACATCTAGGCACAAGCCATAACCATGAGTCTATGTCTTTATTTAAATCTTTTGAAAGCACTAGACTCTGTTTTTCTCATTGTAAAATAGAAATTGAGATGAAAATTGAAGGAGATACATAAGTTTTGACATTTATTCCATATGTCTTTTGGGATACTTGCTCTGAGACTGATATATCATAGTGTCAGATTACCCAGATTTTATTTTCTGAGGATAAATAATCCTTATTTAACACAATTTATACTCCTGGCAGTATTGATGAAAAGCAATGATAGATGCGGAAGTGCCTTTTATTTAAAATAAAGAAACACATGTATATCTAATCTTAAATACTACCTTAAAGACATTTATTTAATTGTAAGGTTCTTGGTAGGTGACACTGTTTAAGAAACACAAATTCTTGTACTCACTCTCAGTTTGGAGAAGCTATGGGCCAGTACAGTTTGATGCCTTTGTTAGGAATTAAGATAGTATATTTTTTCTTTTTCTTTTCCTTCTTTTTGACACTTCTTTGTATAAATCTTACATAGCCCAAAATGCACAAATAAATTACTAGACTTTGCATTGTTATATCACAAACTCATGTTAAGCCTTTCAGCTAAATAACTTGAAATAATAAAAATGCAATATACTTATCCTGGTTGATCTTTGTTTTCTATAATTGCATTTAGAGAAAAATCAGTTAAACCCAAATGAGTAAATATACTTGTAGTTTCAGCATGACAATGAGAATGTTTTTCACTTCCTATTTCCATCTATGTTTTAAATAATAGTAACATTTTTATGGGCACACATGCTTGTGTCAACAAACAGTTTAAATTAAAATAAAAATTACTGATATTTTCTAAAGCTTTTCCTTTCAAGTGGAGTGATTTATTATAAAGCACTGCCAATGAAATTTATCAAGCATTTATGCATCAGAATTTTATGTGTGGATAAAAAATTTATGCACAAATGCTAAGTAACCAAGCCTAGAGTTCACTTCCCAAAGATTGCAGCATAGTTGCTAAATGGTAACAATGAGTTCTGTGCAGAATACACAGCAACAGACAAGATAAAATGGAAGAGTTCATACAACCCACATTTTATCATAAATACTGTGTAAAATAACAAGATGATCACATGTCTATAGCCATGCCACCCTGAACATGCCTGATTTGTCTAATGAAAGTGAATGAGCACCGTGTAATATTTGATATATGTCTACAATGTGGAATGCTTAAATCAAGTTCATTAGAAAAAACACATGTTTACTTTTAGGGATTAAAAAGTAAAGCTAGAGTTTCAGAGAACATTTAAAAAAGAATGAAATGAAAAATGCAAAGTTTTCTGGGAGATCATCAAATCTTGCCTCCTTATTCTACAATTAAAGACCCGGCTCTACAAACAGGAAAGAGCTTGACCAAAGCGAGAGTTATTTTGAGGCCCAACAAGGACTAGAATATAGATCTGCTTGATTCCTAATGTGTGTAGACTTAGTAAATCCAAGCACATATAACCTTACCATTGTATCAGACTTGAATTTAATTTTCTGTGATTGTTGGTGTGTTCTACAATTTAGCAAAGTTGTGGATTAAAAATTAGTGATGCATGACTCAGATCCTTCAAATACATTTGTCCTGGCTATGTCATCTACTGAAAAACCCTCAGAGCATGGCTCGCTGTTTTTTCTCATGGGTCCTTGTCATGCCCTGCAAGGTCCCAAATAATCTGCTTCCTTCCCTCGCTTTCATTTGTCTAATTACAGCTCCCATGATGGTTCGTTCTCTAAGTTTTTCTGGTCAGGCTGTACTTAGTTTCCCCAGACACACCAGTTTCATTCTATACCAACACCTCTGCACTATCTGTTCCTCACTCTTTCCCCAGGTATGTGTAGCACTCATGTCTACATAGCTCTCTAGAAATTTCTCAAAGGCCACCTCAGTGAGGCCAATCCTGAGGACCACCTACAACTCTTTGTCCTGCTTTCTTATGTTATTTTGTTTTCCACACAACCAATAGCCATATACATCTTTATATAATTTCCTCCTCATTATCATTTCTATTGTCTTTGTTTCTCAGTGAGAATATAAACCCACACTATGTACAATATTTTTGCCTGTTCTGATTAGTGATATAACCCAAGCATATAGAATTATTAAAAACTATCTAGTATTTTCAGACTCTTTAGTATGGATTAAAACAATGAGGACTAGCACTATGCTTTTTATAAAAACAACTGTGTGTTAGCAGAAATGAGATCTAAGAGAAAATTGAATTCTGCTCAACTGTTTCTCGGCTCCCCCTTAGAAAACTGTGTAAAAAAATCTGTCATATTCCACATACCCATATGCAAGGATTTGCACACATTTTCCATCCTGAAGACATTCTTTGATATTTAAGCAATTTTAAGTTTTACAGAAAAATTGTGAGAGAAAATTAATTTTGCCACACATAAAACTACCTCTTGTTTATTCACTGAAACTTGTCCTTCTTACCCCAAGCATGCATTTCTTCTGAATCTACTACAAATATGCTTTCTCCCAAATCTATTCAGTCATCTTCTTATCACAGTCCTCATCCTCATCTTTTGCATTTAATTCACCCCTTCTCACATGCTGTTATTAAATTCCACCTCACTTTCTTAAAACTCAGTGTCTACATACCATCAAATTCACCAAAACAAAAAGTCTTGCATCAATCCCATCTCTTTAGATATGGCCATGAATGTTTCTTGTTTCAAGGTAGAGAGGGTAGTAGACAGTTGTTTTATATGAATACATATGTTTCTCCATAGAGGATAAAGTTTTTGTTTTTCTCTTTTGATGCGGGGGATTGAACCCACAGCCTTGTACGTGTTAGGCACGTACTCTAGCACTGAGGCACATCCCCAGCTGTTTCTCCATAGGGTCTTCAATAATTTGACGGTGTTACTTAGCCTTTTTGGAACCATAATAGAAAAAAAATCTTGTAAACAGGCAAGTTTCAGTCCATATGCAGATAGTGCCTAACTTAGGATAGATCAACTTAAAATGTTTTGGCTTTATGATAATAGGGAAGCCATATTCATTCAGCAAAAGCTGTACTTCAAATTTTTAATTTTGATATTTTCCTACACTAGTGCTGGGAGGCAAGGTACTCTCTTGAGATTCTGGGCCCTGGCAGTGAGCCCCAGCTCAACATATGTCAACACAAGGTTAATCCGCTGCTACTTTGTGTACTGCTTCTAGCTTTTTCTGGAGACAGATAGCCAGTAGATTACAAAAGATAGTGTATACTTCATTACAAAAGGCTTTCTGTTAGGTGATTCCACCAAATTGTAGACTGACAAGAAAATTCTGATTATACTTAAGATAAGTCAGGTAAAGAGATATGTAAGTTTAAATGTATTAAGTGCATATTCAAAATATGATATTTTCAACTTATGTTGGGTTAATGAAGGATAATAAATAGTAGGTAGAGAACAGAGAACATCTCTACAAGGAAGCTGATCAGTACTTTTATGCTTCTATCAAAAGATAACATAGTTAAAATAGGATAATACAATAAAAGAAAGTCAAATAGAATCTAATGCAATGATAGAAATAGATTGTATGTCAGAACTCTAACAAAGTACAAAGAAAAGAAGTGAGAAACTAAGCGCTAAAGATCCAGAGAGATTCAGTGGAAATGAATCAGAAATAAAAGTTACTGCAATTGCAACATACAACAGAGGGAAAATAATTAGTTATGTTTAAAATTAAGTATTCAGCAATATTCCATAAAAAGAAGTTAAAACTCAGTTAAAGAGGCAAACTTAAATGTCTTCCTGCCTGTTTTGGAAGAAAATTCCAAAATATTTTATTATCCAAACAATGTCTTGTTATTCTTTCTGGCAGATGTTTAAATCTATATATTCTTTCTGCTATTTTTTTTCAGTGTGAGTTCAGGTGAGGAGGTCATGAAACGGGTATCTCATGGACACAAATAGCTTTAATGACCTCGTGTTTCCCAGTGTCATGAAGACAGAGCCACACAGAACAAGGAAGGAGTAACTCTGGGATTACTCTGGAAGAGTTATCGAGTATAAGACAGAGGCCATCTCTTACCTTTCAATGTTCAATGCATAAAAATATTCAGACCTGATTACTAATAACTGTTAGGATTTATATATGTGTGTAATGCAAGTTTACATTTCATTCTTCCCCATGTACATAAAGTAGGCTCTCTATATCACTCAGAGTGATAAGACTAAAGCTGAAAGGATCCAGAAGAAACAAAATGAGATGCTCTCCATGCGGTCACTCCAGTTTCCTTTTGCTTATGTTTCAGAATAAAAATTGACTGAGGAAGAAAAATATTTTCACCATTTTAGAACACCATCTCAATATCTTGAAAAATTAAAAGGTAATGAGGGAATTATGAGTATTTACAATTAATTTTATATATGATCAATTTCTTGTTTTACATTAGAAGTCATTTTTACCTTATTTAGGATTTATGAATATTAGACTTTATGTCATTTTTCTTTTGCTCTTTTTTTGTCTCCTGCCATCAAAAGCTCTAAACATTATAAAATATTAACAAATGATTTTTCTAGGTTAACCATGATTCTTAGGTAATGTTGTAATTAGGGGTCACAAAGGGAAGAATACCATACAGGCCACAGGATTTATAGTGTTATTTATGATGATTATTCAGAGTTAAATACAGCAAAGTGCAGGAAATCTATCCACATACTAAAGACCTAGAAAATCCAAATGATGGCCTGGATCCCACAGCAATGCCCTCCAAGAGTCTAGCTGAAATCGATTCCCTGCAACAAGCACACACTAACCGGGGTGAAAGCCCCTGAACTTTGGCTGGCCCAGTGGGGAGGGGCAGGCAGGAGAGGGCAGAGATCCCTCACCAGCGTGCTTGAGAGGAACTGTGGCCAACGGGGAACGGGGCTGGGACCTGCACTGTAACCTGTGTGGAGGAAGCTGGGAACATGACAGGAGAGAGAGGCAAGAGGAGGCCCCCAGCCCAGAACCCTGAGAGCACTGATCCAGGATAGGGAAAAACAAGGGAGACTGAGGGTGACAAAAACGCAACATTAAACATGGCTTCAGATAGGCATTAAGAGATATCTTCAGGTCCTTGTAGAGGAGCTCAAAACTGAAATATTAAATCAGGTAAAGCAAGATATGAGTAGAGTAATAAAAGAAATGTTCTCAGGAAGCATCTCATTAGGAATATACAGATGGAAGAAGGGAGGAACACAAAAAAGGAGAGAAAAATTTGATACAGAAAATAAAGAAAATATAGAATACATGAAGCAGACTCAAAGAGACTACCAGGAAATTAAAAACTCCATTGAAAGCTGATAAAGCTCTTTAAAAGAAACTAAGGATAGACTATCAAAACTTGAAGACAAGTTTGCAATGTGTGATCATGAAAGGAAAGATCTCTTAAAAATAACAAGGAAACATGCAGTAACAATACAAAGGCTAGAAGATGACAAGACAATCTACAATTTAAGAATAAGAAACGTGAATGAAGAAGCAGGAATACATACAGGTGAATTACAAAGAATATTCATGGAAATAATTAAGGAAAACTTCCCAAGCATGGGAAAAGGAAATGACATTCAGTTGTGTGAGGCATACAGTACTCCAGCCATCTGCAACCAAAACAGAGCTACACCCAGACATATAATAATCAAGATACCAGAAACTCAATATAAAAACAGAATATTAAAAGCCATCAGAGAAAAGAAACAGATTAGCTATAAAGGAAAGCTCATCAAGATCATGGCAGACTTCTCAACACAGACCATCAAATCAAGAAGAGATTGGAGCAAATATTCCAAGCCCTGAAAGAAAATAACCTCCAGTCCATATTGATGTACCCTGCTAAACTGTCACTAGAAATTAATGGAAAAACAAGATGCTTCCATGACAAAGAGGAGCTGGGGGAATTTGTGACCACCAATCCAACCCCCACAGAGAATGCTGAAGGACAATCTAGAGATTGAAAGAAAAAATACCAGGATTTTAGAAACAGTGGCAGAAAGGCCTCAAGGAATGGGGCAGGCAGTAGAATGAAGGAGAACAGTAGACAAAGAAAGGCAGAAAAATAGCAGAGCAGAAATAAGGCAGAGAAGGATGGCTAGAATCTCTAACATAGGTGGCCTTGATACACTATATTGCTGATAGTGCACCATGATTTAAAACCCACATTACTCACACTACTCTGCTTAGATGTATTATATTCTGTTCTAGTCATTCTACCTGTACTAGATTTGAGGGCACAGATAGTAATCCTGAAAATAACAGGATATAGTAAAGTAATCATCATTAATTTCCTATTAACTTAATCTAAAGCTCTGTAAAACTTACACTGTTTTACCATGACTGATCGTACTCTAATCTGGTTTGTTAGATCGCTGTTTTGTATAGATAGATTTTATTCATAGCTTGATTGATAGTATCAGGTCTGAGAGTATAGGCAACTGCACTTAAGATGACAAGATTCACTAGAGTATCCACTCTGGTTTGATTATTACCTGCCTTTGAAGTTTTATACTGTCTACAATGTTTTATTTTTACTAATATTGTGACGTACTGCTATATTCAATTATAGTGCTATATTCAATTATGCCTGATGATATAGACAATCCTATTGAAGATAATTAGAAACAACACAATAATCATTATAGATCACCTTGTACTGTGGTTTTATATGACTTTTTAGTTTCATGTTTTTATAGGAATTTGTTTTGTTTTGTCTTGCTATGCTTTGTTTTTCCCTCTTCTACAGGGAGGATAGAAATACATGTAGAGATTCATGCATGCGTAGCTGTTACACTCTCACTGCTTGAGTACCTACTTTATATGCTTTAATTTTGTAACTTGAACAACTATTTCTAAGAGGACAATATGTAATTTATCAACTAGTGATTTCTTATTGTTTATCTTTTTTTTTTTTGAATTCTGTCTACCCTTTACATGCTTTTGCTTCTCTTTAAATAAATTTTAAAAAATTAAGCAAAAAAACAGTCTAGCTGAAGACCTAGAGCCCATGACAATGCCTCACATTACTCCAACTAGAGACCTGGAGCCCACGACAATGACTCATGCTCATTGCGGATACCTACTGGGAAGGCCCAGAGGTCAGGAGTGGAAGCTAGAAAGTCTATGCCAATGGGGTGAAGGATCTGTGCCAGTAGGTTGAGAGTTCTACACTTGGAGCCAGGAAGTAATGCTCAAAGGACCAGAGCTCCCCTGAAAAGTACCCACAGCCATTCTCAGTGACAATGAGGTCCTGAGCTCCTCCAATGATGAGAACAGTCAAGTACATGCCAGAAAACCAGCATTACAAGTTTCTTCTGGAGATTAAACAGCACACATCTTCCCCTCCAGAGCCGGGAAGCAATGCTCAATAATAAGGACCAGAGCTTCCCCAAAGTGAACTGCAGCCACTCCCAGCAGTAAGGTTGGGTCAAGTATTTCCAGTAACAGTGGACTATTATTGCACTCCCTTTATCTGCCTTCTGTACAGATAAAAAGTGTAAACATTTGGGGAATTTTTTGCACCATTCTATATTATTGTCCAGAGATATGGATCTTCTTCTGCCTTACCTCTTTGCCAAATTATTTGCAAAGAGTTTTAAATCTAGTTAGCCTAGAATAGAAAAGATGAAATGTAGGCTTGGGTGATATTGGACCAGAAAAGTAAAAGTGAGAATGTGCTCAAACTTTCTCATCATAGCAAGAACTTTGACTTTCATTCTTAGAACAGTGAAGAGTTCCTTCTGCAAATATCTGTTGTCCTCTTCCTATCAAAATTGTTTAACACTTTCACAGATATATTTCAGCAATAATAATAAATAAACACATTACACAACCTGTAAGAAGCTGAAAAAATCTGTACAAATATAGATAAGGATAAAGTGTTAAAGGTAGGTGAAATGCAGGACGACAGTGAGAACGAACTCAGTTTTCCTTGTGAAAGGAAGAACAAACAACATGAGAAACTCTTATACTAGATCAAGACCAATGTAATGGATTGGCTTGAGCTACAGTGGTAGAGATAATGAGGACTGGACAGGCTTGAGAAACAGAGGAGTTGAAGTTGATAAGGCTCCATGATACATTTGATATAGAGGAAAAATAAGAGACCATTATCAAGTCCTCCCCACCCCTGCTGTGGTGCAGAATTGATCAACAGAAAAGGCAATACTGCTCATTTTTCTCCAGCTCATAGTAGTGAGGGAAAATGTGAGTGAATTTCCTAGTGCTATATCAAG
The DNA here is from genome assembly GCA_004027455.1 of Hydrochoerus hydrochaeris. Classification (NCBI taxonomy): domain Eukaryota; kingdom Metazoa; phylum Chordata; class Mammalia; order Rodentia; family Hydrochaeridae; genus Hydrochoerus; species Hydrochoerus hydrochaeris. The sequence goes on from PVLA01001863.1 coordinate 26,521, forward strand.
ACTTGTGACACGCATCACATGAATCATTGTGCATATATCATTTTCTGTCAAGTCTTTCTAAATTCATGGATGATTTGCATACACTTTTATTTTAGTAGTTTTACCTAGTCTATTAATTACTAATGAATTAGTGAGATACAAGTCTTCTCATTTTAAACAGCATAAATCAATATGTTTGCATTATGGAAGTTTACAGCTGAGCTGGCATATTTGCTTTCTATACAGTGGGAGTTGACATTTTTTTCAATAAACTTTAGCGGACATCAGCATATGCACATCACCACCTTACCATCTGTTGATAGTCCACAAAGATGAAAATCAAATTTGTTGAAACATCTCGTATTACTTATGTTGAATCCTTCTGAGGTTTGCCAAAGGGTCTATAGTGTTTGCCTTCTATGTATCTCTGGATTCTGCCATAGCTACCATTTGGTCCTCGATGCTGCTTTTACAGATCTTTTTCAATGACCCATGTGTCACCAATGCTTTTCTATATAAATACAAGAACACTCATGACCTGTTATAAATGAAAAATTCTGTATTGAATAATTCTTAAAAAGTTTAAGGTACTTTTTAAGACTATTGTATTACTAGAAAAGACATCTGGGTAACATACACTCAATGCTACCACATTTGGGCTCTTCCCTCCCACAAGAACCTCTTGGTACGGGATCCATTGCCTTTGAAGTTTGTATTTCAAAGGCGTGGCTCCCATGTGCTTAAGAAACATTTTTGGTACAGAAGATTCACACCTTGCAGGAGCAGAGAAAGGATTGACAATTGCACATTTGCCAAAACAAATGCTCTAAGGAAAGGGAGGTCTATAGTGAGGTGTTTATTGGAACACACAGTTTGTAGCACTAACCTTTCTTAAGCAAGCACATTAAGGGCATTTCTACATAATTCCAGGCAGAAAAAAAAAAAAAACAATAGAGTTCAGTGGCGTGTGGAGTGTGCAATAGTCACGCATGCCAATGTTACCGCAGGTCTGATCCACTTCCTGTCACTCTAAAATTGACTGCATCAGTCATGAAGCTGGTGACTCTTTATCTAACTTAAAATTTAGTGCAACTGTCAGATTTTTTTCTTAAACTTCTTTAAATTTTTCTTAGTGAATTTCTTATTTCTCCCCTCTGGCATCTTCTGTTGAGCCCACTGTCTTACTTCCATTATGAAATTTCAGTGTATTCCAGAGGGAATGTCAATTTCAGGTGACTGAAAAGTTCCTATGAAATTAAAAGAAGTTGGTTGATGAATCTATTGACACTTCATATAGTAAATGATTATAATCTTCATATTCTATTTCATCAGGACTGCAGTTTTGCTTAATCAGAATCTTCACCTGTATTTAATTTAGCAAAATTCATATTTCAGCTTTAAAAATCTGATTTTAAAAAATTATATTTTGTGCATGACATGTAAGGCTTTGTTATTACATAATCAGTTTGAAAGCCGTAAAACTACAAAACTTCAAGATGGAAGCAACGTTGAGATCCATGACTGAAAGACATCTTAACCATACCCTGGACTCAATCTTAGGTCTCTACTCTGAACTATTTCCAGCAGGAAATGGGGCCCTAGCGTAACTGTATTTTGATGTAGCAAGCACAATACCTATAGCATGACCAGTTAAAATTTGTTTGCTTATGCATTTGAATCTTGACAATGATTCTTATTTAGGTGAGCTTTGTTTAGTCAGTTAATATTTCACATCTTCTGTCCAAGACTTATATTAATAATAAATATCTTAATTGAAGATAACTTGATTCATATACTGTAATAAGAAATATACTCTTGAATAAATAAACTTACTTAAATTTAAATGAACCAACTTTAAGCTCTACCTCATGTTTTTGGTGTCAAATTCTAAAACCCCTCGCCTATATGAAACAGTATTTATTGTAGTAGTTTATTGGTGAAGAAAAAAAAGAAAAATGTTTTTGCTGACATCTTTTGAGTTTCACTGCATGAAAATATTTTAGCATACATTAATACGAAGAATACTCAGTATAGCATTATGACCTTTATGACTTACATATGTAGTTGATGTTTTCAGTGTGCTTCTACAATAAAATCTTTAAATGATGTCACTTGCTTATAAACCCAACATGAGAAGCTTGAAAGTGGACACTCAGCATTTACTTTGTTTTTTTTCATTTTGTGGTTGATTGTGACCTACATAATTTCCCTGAAATAAATCAAGTTCCTTCCAAATAGTTTGGCAACCCAAACCCTCCATATAGGCTGCTGCACAATACTTGTCCTTTACTCATCTCCTGCCAATGTGCTTTGTTGTAAAAATGAACCGTATTTTTTGCCAGTAATAATATATTTGCTATAAAGATTATATTATAAATTTAGCCAGATTTCATAAAACACCTTATCATCACTGTTGCTGTGTGTCTAAAGAAATAGGTGCAGGAAATCTATGTGTGGAGGAGTTTTAAATACTAATTGCATGTGAAAGATTGTTACAAGTGAAATACAGCAAAATCCTGGAACAAGTTTTCAGTTTCATTCACTTACTTAGTGTGTATACCAGGGTCAGTCATAATGAAAAAAAAAAAAATATATATATATATATATATATATATATTTCCAAAACATCCCAAAGTTTCATTTTTCTTGTCCTCTTTGTAATGGAGGCTCCAAGTTGACACAGATGGTAATAATAAGGAGGCAAATTCTCCAAGCTGCCAACTGCGTCATCCTGACCTCTTTCAACACACCTCATCTGAAACGATAACTATAATTCCTGACCTACATTATACTCTGCTGCAGCACCAGACATCTTTTAAAAGTATTAAGGCAACCATTCAGAGAGCATTATTGGAAAATAAGAGAGCGCAACTATTCTGGTTAACCAAATAATGAGTTTTAATACTTCCCAGCAGTTACCTAAAATCCTAGATGAATTCAAAGACTTTCAGCGGAAAAAGAGCAGAAGGGCTGTATGGCAGTGGGGGACAGCTGGGACAGATTTCTTTTTGTGAGCATGTTCCATTCAGTATCATCCTCTGCCATTTTTGCCTATAATATTTCTACACGTATAAATAATTATAGTATTGGTTAAAGCCCCCAACCTGTTTTTACTTTTTAAGATAAATATACATGTAGTCTTATATACATTTGACATCCAGATTTGCTACACCAAAAAATATCTATTTGGCCCAGGAAAATATCTATGATATTTTCTCTTGCCCTATTATATGATAAAACATAACAGTGATAACACTTTCAGAGAAATCAACTAGTAGGTATATGTTGTCTGTTTGATGATTATATATTTTTAAAATTCTGTAGTATTTATCCACATGAAAAATTTTTCTGCTTATTGCAAAAGTACTTATCATTATGTCCTAGAATTGAACCATATGTGTACAACTACAGTGTTAAAGGAAAATCTAGTGCCTATTGCAATGAAGAATATTGGAAACTACAAAACAAAATGGCATTTAGTATTTATTGTATTAATCCTCCAATAAAGAAATACAAATGGTTCGAGAATATTTATTACAGAAAGAAGGCAGCTGACGAATGTTGAGGCACTCTCAAGTTAGCAGCAGTGGGAAGCCAACACCACCGCTAAATCTGGAGGGCAAAGAAAGGTAGCGGCATATTAGACCTGAGAAAGACTAAAATCCTAAAGTAAGGGGTTTTTGGATTGAGCTGTCCTTCAGTGACCTGGCTCTGAGTTTCTCACTGGCTGAAACTAAGCAGGAAGGAAGCCCTCATAATTCAGTCCAAGGGGTCAACATCCCAGCAAGACAAACAAGACAAAGAGTAAATTACAGTTCACAGAAAAATAAAAAGCCTACACAGATATCTTCACTACAAAGAAATGAATACAAAAAATTAACAAGTAGTGATAGTTGCCTCCAGTTATTTTTAAGAAAATTTTACTCCATTATTTTCTATACATATTCTGAATGTTTATTTAAACAACTCAAAAAAATGCATAAAATTGCAATCAGGAATAAACAATCAATTCAAATACCATCATACAGAAATAAACACTACAAATGAACCTTGTATCAGATAGTGTTCAATGTGTAAAAAGACACATGCAACCACATAGTAAAATGGAAAAGCAAATGGAATTTTGAATAGAATAATAGGACCACATCATTAAAACTATTACAGTAGTATCACTAAAGTTAAATTTACTTTAATTTAGAAAAACAAAAACATCTAAAATGAGGCAAAATGCCAGTGCTCAAATATTTCCTCATTGTATATATGTGAAAATTATCTAAAATTCAAAAATATTTTACTCTTAAAACTTATAAAAGTCTGAGATGAATTAAATTTTAAATACTTATTTATGCAAGAAAAACTTTCTAGAACCAGGCAACATCCTAAACTGTGGTGAATTCAGGATGATCGGTACACTCACGTGTAGAGATTATATTTGTAGCCAGGTAAAAGGATAACATACAAACACAACTTGATTGGCTGCAGTTAGTTTTGCCTTATATAAAAACGGTTCAATTATTTAGTGTCCTATGATTGGCTAAAGTTCTATTGCTATGATCGGCTGAGATTTATGTCACTGTTAGAAGAATATTGTTAGCTTTCAGTGTATTTTTGTACAAGCTTAGGTAGAAATTTACTAACTATTGAGGCACTTTTGAGTTACATTTTATCTTGTAAGTATTGGAACTGGCATAGGCCAAACATCAATTTAACAAAATTAAAAGATATAAATCAATAGTATTAGCCATTTTTTCCTGTGCAGGAATTTTATTAACTCCTTGTCCTAAAAAGGGAAAACATTTGCGCTTACTACATTTCAATCTCTCCTCTGCTTACATCCCAATATTTTATGCATGCAGTATCACATTAATATCATACAGATGTATTTTTAGATCATTATGTTGTCCAAGGATATTTAGTTCTATTGTTAAGGAGAAATCGATATTCATCAGTGATTATTTATAAGTCATTCTATAATCTTAGTTTGGTTCAGTTCTTGTATGCTATATTGTTTTGTTCTTCCACGATTTCAAAAGTCTTCCTGATCCACTTAAACTTCACAGATATCTTAGCTGACTAATAAATTATTGGATCACACTCATTTTGTAGACATCGTTCCATCATCTTTAAATAAAACTTAGCTCTGTGGAGATGGAATGTGGTATACTAGCCTTCTTACTGTTTTGTATTTTCTTCCTCTGCCTTAATGCCTGATATCATCAATTTGAAATTTAGTAACCTATAAAGGATGCATCTTGATTTTAATTAATTCTAATTAAATTTCTCATTTCTTCCTTTTAGCATATTCTGCAGTTATAAAGCATTCCAAAGAAGTTCTTTCATCTATACAAATATCTATAATGTTTCTCATAAGTCAATAAGAATGTTTTAATGGTATATATAAAACATGGAATTATAATGAAAGAGCAAAACCAGTAAATAGAATAGGAAAAGAAAAAAATTCAAGCAAATAGCACCGGGGATTTAGCTCAGCGGCATAAGTGCCTCCCTGGCATGCACAGGTCATGAGTTTGATCCCCGGTACCAAAAAAAACAAAAAAAAAAAAAAAAGAAAAAGAAAAATTCAAGCAAATGAAAAAGCACAGAATTATGATTAAACACAAACACTTTAAGCTATGTTGCTATCCAAAGGTGATGAGTTTCTGTAGGTGCTTGATCTGATTGCAAAATATTTCTTAGTTACAAGACAAAAGCACGCCTTTAAAAAAAGTTAGACTGTATGAGCAAAAGGCACATTCAAAATAGATTTTTGGCCAAGGGTGGTAACACACACCCGTAATTCCAGGATGTCATAAAGGCTGAAGAAAATTTCATGACAAATGTATAGTTCAAAGAACAGGAGCTATCATACCAGGAAAAACATTACTGACTAAGTTGTATGTCCCCAAGCTTATGAATAGGTGTTTAACCAAAAGGACACTATGAGTTTCTCTACATCCTCAGAAGATCTTATGGTCTAAAATATGTGGGTAAAGATATTAACACAAATGAAAAGTTTAGAAACCTAAGAATAAGAAACATAAGCTGGAATACCAAGAATAGTACCAAATTGCTCATTAGTGAAAACATGTTCAAAAGAGTCAGGAGTTCTTGAAAAAGCTTTTAATAAATTTAGGCAAAAGCAGAATAAAAAGTAAAGTCAGTTAATGAAAGTCCTCTTAAAATAACATTACTTGTATGACATCAATCTCTTCCTTTTCTGTTTTATTTTGCAGAATGGAAAAAAAAAATTAACCAAGAATGCCTAGATCTGAATCACCACTACAACAAACTGAGCGCTACTGAGTAAACTACATAGGTTGTTGGTGCTTTATTCTCTAGATAAAGGGGATAAATGGCTTAGTGATAACATTTCCTGAATTAAATACGTAGAAGGTACAGTGAGTGTAAGAGCACAGGTGGAGCATGCATACTCTTCCCAAATAACTATCAATATTTTGTGGAAAAAACTGAAAAATTCAACTCTATGGCCCTTGTATTCAAACTGTCCCCACAGATACCAGGATTGCTGATGAAATTGGCTGAGGAGGGATGAAATGCAAAAGAATAAAGATGACCAAGCCAGTTACAGATGTGCGATTAAGCTAACTCTTTCATATTATGTCTGGCCATCACCAGTCCCAGAGTGTTCAGAAATATTTCAAATATACTGAACATGTTGGAGACCACAAATTATAAGCTGAAATTAGGACAAAAGGCCTCAAGAAGGCCTTAATGGCCTCGTGATGCTGTGAAACTTCAGGGCAAGATCCTCATTAGTTTAAATTCACAACCACCCTCTGATTCCTCTTAAGTGTTCCTCATCACCAAGACATCCTTCTTCGCAGAGGACCACTCTACCCTCTGAGTCATCCAAACATCCCTTTGCCATTTTCCTCCATGTAGGTGTCATCAATAAATACCAAACACCTAGGTTCTGGCTGCCCCTTGGCCGTCTGTTCCCTGTAAACAACTGGTCATCCCAGATCCCCGCTCTGCTGTTAATTTGTTTCTTGTTCTTTCTTTTGCTATGTGACTTAACACTTGGTCGGAGACTGGGACCTACTGAAGGGGTCCCCAGTACAAAATTATAATTGATTAATTATAAATGATTAATACTAGGCTTCTCAGAACAATTTTTAAGGAATTTGATTCTAAAATAACATGATTAAAAATTCCCACTAATTTCACTCCATTGTTTGCTCACCAGAAATATCCAGATATTCATCAGTAATCATTAGTACATTATATATAGTTATCATATATGTGAGCAATATTTAGATATTTCCCTAACAGTGCCAAGTACGTAGATGTTGCACCTTGTATCTAGATGTCCCCCCAAGCCTCATGTGATCATAGGTGAGGAGGTTTACTGGAGGTGGCTGGATCTAAAATGTGTGAATATGGATCTAGGGTGTGATGCTGGGATTAAGGATGTGTTGTACTAAATTAGTCCGCTGACTTGAATTAACGTAATTTTGAATGGTACCATCCAAAAAGCAGGTATCCTGAATAGAACATAAACTGGAGAGGAAGGATGCTGCTTGTTGCCTTCTGCCTGCCCTGCTATGCCATGAGTTTTATTTCTCCTCTCCGATGCTCTTCTGCCTGCCACCCTCCCTTGGAGCCAACCAACTCTACACTGACTCTACTCTGAAAACTGTGAACTTAAGTAAACTTTTCTTCCTTTAACACTGGGTGTTGGATATTTTGTCTCAGCAATAAGAAAAGTAACTAGGACAATAGTTTCAAAGAAAACTAGAAAAATTTATTTTTCTCTTACTATGAAGAATAATAATGGAATGGGACTTACTACATATCTATTATTTTCTTTAAACTGCTCAAATTAATATTGCTTGAAAGATTTGTTATTCAGTCTAGTGGATGAAAAAATCATGGCTTCATTACACAACTACTACATGAATGAGTTTAAATTTATTATTAATGACAATCACAGTAAGTCCTTGAATTTTTTAAGGGCTGAAATAAGGAGGTACTATACTTAGAGAGTTAAGTCAATGACCTTACTTGATCCTTAGTACGAAGCTGTAAAGTGAGCCGTGGCTTAGCATAGTATAATCACCATACCCACAATGAAAAAATTGAGCTCTAGATCTAGCAAAACAGTAAAATGACTCCAATTTCCCCCTAAGTCTAAAAAATTATTTAGGGAATCACTTTGATTTATTTCATATGCCTTCCTGGGAGAATAAAAGGTATTTACTTTTTACCATGTTCTGTTTATTCCATATTTTATCAACTTGTGTAGAAATTATTACATAGGAGAAGCTTATGATACATCAGAGGCATGTAAAATTAGATGTACATTATAAAAATTTTATATTTATATAAAATATAAATTCATATTTTACATATTTCAACGCATAAAATGAATTTACATTTCAATATGTAAAATGTAAATATAAATTCATATTTTAATATGTAAAATATATATTCATATTAGAATTTTAATCTAAAATAATTATTTTAAAATATATTAAAATATTTATTTTTGTATTATGTTATATTTATACAATATATTAAAGATATCATAAAATTTTAATGTAAAATATATTAAAATATGCATAATGTTCATAGTAAAAACATAAACATTTTTACATATTTCAATATTGAGTATACTAAGTATATATATATATATATATACTAGGATAAGGAAGATGCCCTATTGCTAATGTGACTCTAAGTGACTCAACTGACCCATTACTCACTTACTGTGATGATTATATAAGCAAGAGGACAAGAAGTGATAGCTTCCTGTGACATGCCAGTGTCACTCAGATACAACACTTGACACACACAATTTAATGGCAGAGGGGTTTCCTTGTGCTCAGAGAGTTCAGGGGGTTCAGCTTGTTCAGCTTGTCTGAAGGCAGAAACTTCATGGTGGATGTGTGATATGGAGCAAAGAGCCTTAACACATGGGGGCTTAGAAGCAGAGCATGGAGCTGTGTCAGTGTGCAAATGGGTTAGGAAATGTATATAATCATACTGTTATGGCCTATTCAGACACACCTCGTGTTGTGATTCCCTAATCACACTTGGGAAGCATGTACTAACCCAAGTAAATTCATGTAACATGATTACCTGTCATAACCCAACCATTTTCAACTTGATATGTCTCATTACACTATATTTCATTTCCAAAGAAACACTATATATATATAAATATATATATATATATATATATATATATATACACATTGCTAATGCCCCACCTAACATGATACAACTATCTTGAATATAACCAAATCACAACTATTCCTTTCCCAAAATTTCAAAAGTCCCAGCATTTTTAAAATATCCAAGAACCTTCTGAGACTCAAGGAAAGCTCTTAGCTTCAACTTTGTAAAAATAAATAAATAAATAAATAAATAAATAAATAAATATTTACATAACCCAACAGTACAATGGTATGGTAAACATTCTTGTTCCAAAGTGAAAAACAGTAGGACAGAAAAGATTTTCACCAAACCCACACTTAAATGTCAATGCAGTAAGCCTCAGGTCTTGGAGCTCTATACTGGGGATCTAGGGCACATAGTGCAAAATGTGAGTTTAAGAGCTTGGACTGCCAACTCCAGGGACATTGCAATTTGCAGCCCAGATGGTCTATCTCTTGGACTGTCTCCACTCATACCCTAGCATCTTCCTTAGGAGCAGACATTCCTGTCCTCTCAGACTTCCTGGAGTCTCCACAGCAGCTTTGGTTTCATTTTCACAGCTTGATGTGCTGCCTGCTCAAGGATTCCCTGCCTGGTGTACCTTTAAGTTACTATTTTTTTAACTTTTTTATTTAAAGAAAAAAAAACAGGAAAAAGGTAAAAATATTACAGAATTTCAAGAAAAGATAAACAGCAAGAAATCACTAGTTGATACATTACATATTGTTCTTTTAGAAATAGTTATGCAAGTTACAGGATTAAAACACACCAAATGGACACTAAAGCAGTGAGAGTGCAAACAGATCTGTTCAACAATCCAACAAGAACCTAGAAATATGGTCATCAATCCCACACACCTAAACATACATGCAGCTATATCTTTTATAGTGCTTCCTATTTCCTCTATTTTTACAATAGCAATTATACATTTTTAAAATTTTATTTAAACAGAAAAAAAGGTAGCAACAATACAGAATTCTAAAAGAAAGAAAGAAAAAGGAGAATGAGAAAAAGCCCCATTAAGAAATCAGCAATTTATAAATTATGTACTGTCATCCTGGATGTAGTTGTTCAAGTTACAAAGTTAAAGGGTACATAGTAAATATTCAAACAGTCAGACTACAAAGAGTTCTGCTCAAAGATCCAACAAAGATTCAGCAATATGGTCGTCTATTTTACACACTCAGACATACATGCAGTTATATCCCTTAGAGCACTTTCTTTTCCACTCTTTTTTACAATAGCAATTACACATTTTGGTTTTATTACTCTTGTAGTTCTTATTTACTTGTTACACTAGAGACACAATATGATATTTATAAATGTGATTCTTATTTATTTCACTAATGAGGATAGTCTCAAGTTGTCTCCATTTGCCTATGAAGGCCTCAAGATCATCCTCTTTTTATAGCTGAGTAATATTCCATTGTATAAAAATGCCACATCTTTTTTATCCACTCTGCAGTTGATGGGAATCTTGGTTGTTTCCAGGATTTAGCTATCACAAATTGTGCAGCTATGAACATGGGTGCACCTATATCACTGTGATATGAACTTTTCAGTTCTTTGGGGAAAATTCCCAGGAGGGGGATAGCTGGATTGAATGGGGCTTCCCATCCTAGTCTTCTGAGAATTCTCCATATGGATTTCCATAATGGTTGCACCAGTCTACATTCCCACCAACAGTGGAGCAGTGTTCCTTTTTCCCCGCAACCTCGCCAACATTTGTTATCAGTTGATTTCTTGATGGCAGCTATTCTTTCCAGAGTAAGGTGGAATCTCAGTGCTGTTTTAATTTGCATTTCTCGAATGACCAGTCATGGTAAACATTTCTTCATGTATTTATTTGCCATTTGTATATCTTTCTCTGAGAACTGTGTGTTCATCTCAGATGCCCATTTTTGGAGAGGGTCTTTGAATTTGGGGGGCTTGCTGTTTTTCAATTATTTATATATTCTGGACACAATTCCTTTGTCTGAGGGGTTGCTGGTTAAAATTTTTTCCCACTCTGTTGGTTTTCTTTTCACTCTGTTGGGGATTTCCTTTGAAGTGCAGAAACTTTTCAATAATGTGAGTTCCCATTTGTTGATTCTTTGAAGTGTTTCCTATGCAGTTTGCATTTGGTTCATGAATTCTCTGCCTACCCCTATGTCTCTAAGACTTCTATCTACCTTGTCTTCCAGTAGATTTAGTGTTTCTGTTTTAATATTGAGGTCTTTGATCCGTTTAAACTTTAGTTTTGTGCAAGGTGATATGCATGGATCTAGTTTCAGCCTTCAGCATGTAGAGAGCCAATTTTTTCAACACCATTTATGAAAGAGACTATCCTTCTTCCAGTGGACATATTTAGCCCCTTTGTCAAATATCAGGTGGCTGAGTGTCTTTGTGGCTGTGCTTGCACCTTCTAATCTATTCCATTGATCCTCAGGTCTATTTCTTTGCCAGTACCAAGGTGATTCTATCACTGTGGTTTTATAGTACTGTTTCAAGTCAGAAATTGAGATGCCTCCTGCCTTGCTTTTGTTGCCTAGAATTGCCTTTGCTATTCTAGGTTTCTTCTATTTCCAAGTGAATTTTAGTAGTGTGTTCTCTAGATCTGTGAGGTATGTCAATGGTATTTTGATTGGGATTACGATAAATCTGTATAACAGTTTTGGGAGTATGGCCATTTTCACAATGTTGGTTCTTCCTAACCAAGAGCAAGGAATGTCCTTCCATTTTCTAATATCTTCTTCAATCTCCTTTTTCAGCATAGTATAATTTTCAGCATATAGGTCTTTTACATTTTTAGTTAGGTTGATTCCTAAGTATTTCATTTTTTTACATGTTATTGTAAAGGGCGATAGTTCCATAATTTCTCTCTCAGTGAGTTTTTGTTTGTGTACAGGAATGCTATTGATTTTTGAGCCTTGACTTTGTATCCAGCTAAACTGCTGAACTTGTTTATTACCTCTAGCAGTCTTTTAATGGAGTCTTTTAGGTCTTCTATATAGAGTCTTTTAATGGAGTCTTTTGGGTCAGATGTGTTTCTTGTATATGGCATACTGTGGGATCCTGTTTCTTGACCCATTCTGTCAATCTATTTCTTTTTAAAGGTGAATTGAGGCCACTTATATTTATGGATATCACTGATATATACTGGCTCGACTTTGCCATGTTATGTTCCAGTTGTTTCTTTCTGCTTTTCCTCTTATTTAATTGCTTATCCTACCTGGTAGTTTCTTTCTGTTGTTGTTTTAGGGGTTGTGGTCATTTTTATCTCTGTCTAGTATGTCTTTCAGTACTCTTTCTAGGGTTGGTTTGGTGGACATGAATTTCTTCAGTTGTTCTTTGTCATGGAAGTATCTTGTTTCTCCATTAAATTTGAATGAAAGTTTTGCTGGGTACATCTGTCTGGGTTGAAGGTTGTTTTCTTTCAGGGCTTGAAATACCTCACTCCAAGCTCTTCTTGACTTGAGGGTTTGTGCTGAAAAGTCTGCCATGATTCTAATGAGCTTTTCTTGATAGCTGAGTTGTGTCTTTTCACTGATAGCTTTTAATATTCTGTTTTAATGCTGTATGTCTGAGATCTTAATTATTATGTGTCTGGGGTGGATTTATGTTGATTGTGACTGTTTGGTGTTCTATATGCCTCACTTATATGCATATCAGATTCTTTCCCCATGTTTGGGAAATTTTCTGCTATTATTTCTGTAAATACTTTATGCATGTCATTTGCCATTTGTCATTTGTATCTTCACTAATGCCCATTATTCTTATATTGTTGCTCTTGGCATCATCATGAAACTTCTGGATTGTCATCTCATGCTGCTTTGTTATTTTTAAAAGTTCTATCCTTCCCTGATCACTAACTGTGATCCTGTCCTCAAGGTCTGAAATCCTATCCTCAGCTTCCTTTAGGTGGTTTTGCATGCTTTCAATAGAATTTTTTGTTTCTTGGATGTCTCTTTGAGTTTGTTTCATGAATTCTGTTGTTTTCTATTTGTTTATTCAAAGTTTCAATCAGTTTCCCATGCTCATGTACTTTTTTCTCTAGTTCTTTAGTTGCATTCAACAGCTCCTTTACTAAAGTTGTTATTTCTATCTTTACATGGGAGAATACTGCTAATTTGATTTCCTCTATAGCCTGATGCATTTGGTTTTTTTTATTTCACTGGCTATCTTTTCAGAGATTCCCATTGTGTTACTTTTGGGGTCCTCTATTTCAATGTCTCCTATACTTGCTTCTGGTGAACTATATGTTTGAGACTGCATTTTGGTTTTTCATTTTGTCATTTTCACTCTGCCTGGTGTTTTCTATGTGTAGGAGGGGATCACACACATTCTTTTCAGACACACCAAAGTCTTACAGTTAGTTGTAGGGGGTTTTACTTCTGGCCCTATTTATCCCCTGTACATCTCTATTTTAAGGGTATACTCACCACATTGATACAGTCAATCCGGTGTAGTCCAAAGTTTACCACCTGGAAGTAAAGTTCCAAATTTTCTCACACTAACTGGATCCCACTGAGATCTTCTGATGTTCCAGGTGGGAGGGTGGGCCCATTTGTAGCAGTCCAGGGCAGTTTTCAGGCTTAGGAGGGCCTCCTCAATGTTCCTGGTGGCAGGGTGTGCCCACATGGGAGGATCCAGGTAGCCTACCCCTGAGGCGAGCTTGGGCTGAGTTCTTGGTGGCAAGGCAGGCCACCTTTAAGTTATTAAGTGAAGTCTCCTGGATCTCACAACTTTTGCACTCTGCATACAGATAAAATCAGTTGTATGTAGGTGATGCCAAGGTCTGCAGTCTTCAGGATCAGTAGCCAGGAATCTTTACACTATGACTGAGGTGGCCTCTGTGTGAATGGGTGACTGAGAATTATGAAGTGAATCCCAGGACCTTCTCCTGAAGAAGTCCCATAGATTCAGTTCTCAATTGAAAGTTTAACACTTGCATACTTGAGCCTGAGATAACTGGGGTCTTGCTGATTTCTGAAACACCTTTAATGCATCTTTCTCCTTGTTGCTGTACAAAATACTTGACTTCTTTTTAATGCTGCTAATTTCTTCAACAACCACACCTTCTTTGTTCCCAGCTTTACAAGTCTTTCCTTTTGGGCCAAAATTTAAGATTTTTAAAATTATCTTCACTATTTTTGCTCCAAGTGTTCACTATAAATCAGATCCAGTCCATTTCCCTATAGGATCCTTGTTCTCAGTATAAAACACTCAATCTTGACTGGTCCTTATTAATGTCAGCATTCTGATCTGATCCTTAGCAGAATCACTCATCTAACTCTGCTTAACAGTATTGTAAAACTTCTCTGGCCTGCATCTCCAAACCAGAGAGGGCTAAAAGGTTATAGATGACATGGTGAGCTATAGTCACAACAATGACACTACACCTTTTATCAATTTTCTATGTTAGTTTTCTCACCCTTGGAACACAATTTATCTGATACCACAAATTAAATACAAGAAGCTTAAATTTTCTCAGTTTCAGAAGATTCAATCTGTTTTTGATGGGCTCCATGCTAGAAACATGGCAGAAGCTGTACTGGAAAAAAGATGCATAGCTCAAGGTGGCCAGGAAGCAGAAGAGGGGAGGTATGCTACAAAGAAAAGGGACCAGGAACCATAAATTGTCCAAAGACCTGTCTCCACAGCCCACACAGACACACTCAGTGTGTGGCTGTATCATTCTATTTTAGTTTATCCATATTTTATGCTGCCCTCTATCATTTTCTAAGGTGAAAAATCTTGACCATATTCACACTTATGTATATCAGTATCCCTCCATAAACTCTGAGATGTTCAAATAAGTGATTTTAAAGTACATTTTCCCAGACTTTTCATGTGGTTGATTCTTTGCAGTGCAGCAGATTTTTTAATGGAAAATTAAAAATGGGAAAAATCATATAACCAGATATTTCTCTAAAAAAGATAGAAAAATGGAAACAGATGTATGGAAATATATGCACCATCACTAAACATCAGAGAGTTATAAATCAATACTATTAAATATTTGATTCATATCCCTTAGGATAACTATTATCAAAAATAAAGAGATAAGAAAAGTTGGCAAAAGTTGAGAAAAAAGTCTTATACATTGTTAGCAGGAATGACCCATGGAACAGCAATTATGGAAAACCCTCAAATAACTACAAATAAAGCTATTATTTGATTGAATAATCTCTCTTTGGGGTATATACTCAGGAAATAAAAATCACCACCTCAAAAAGTATCTACATGCCCATGTTCAATGAATATCATTCAAAATAGCCATGATGTGGAAATTACTTTTGTGTCATTTGGGGAATGAATAGACAAAGAAACACATACAAATGTATACACATACTGATGCATAATGAAATATCATACAACTTTAAAAATGAAACTGCTATCATTTGCTACGTGAAACATGGAACTGGAAGACAGTAAGTGAAGTATCCCAGATTAACAAAGAAAACTATTGCATTATGTTGCTTCTATCTAGAATCTAAACCAATAAAAGAAGAAAAAGTGCAGAACTAGAAAGCAACAGTTCCTACCAGAAGGGAGTTTGGAGGATGGGGAGATGGCAGATTAAAGGATACAAAATAGTGGATATGTAAGTCTAAATACCTACCATACAATCAAAGACTATACTGTAGTTAATAAAATCGTACTGTATTAAATTTCAGGTACTCTTATTATTAATATATATTATTTTTCTACACTACCATAACTCTTTTACTATCTGCATGTATCCTATAACTTCAAATTATAAATCTCAAATGAACAATAAAATTTATTTATATCTGTTATGGCTTATATTCAGACATCCCCCCAAAACTTCATGTTCTCATCTCATGATTCTGGGATGAAGTTTGGATAATTCAGGAACAAAATGAAGGTCTTCATTTGTCACTTGTGCTTTGGTGCTTGCTGCTTTCTGCCTGCTTACTCTCAGATGCCCTATGCCATGCCACCCTGGCTTGGAGCCAAGCATCTGTGATCTAAAACCTGTACAAACTGTGTACCCAATAAGCTTTTCCTCCTTTAACTTTGAGTGTTGGGTATTTTGTCTTGGCAATGAGAAAAGTGACTGAAACAATATCATAAAGATAAAATGTTCAGAGCCAAAAAAATTTCCAAATGCTTTTGGGTTGAGAAACAAAAACTTCAATTCATAATACATGTATTAACACTAAGTAAAGGAGATACAAATTTAAAATTGTATTCCATTTCTTCAATAATATATGAAAAGAAAAATGGCACATTATAAACCGATATGATATTCCTTTAAAAGAATTTTGTTCAATTTGTATAAAGTGTCATTGGCTTTCTATTCTCTTTTTTCATTTTCTCTTTCATCTATTCTGAGTATAAAAAAACTACAAAATAAATGACATGAAAGATTTATTGCGATTTTTTTAGCTTTAGTTCAAAAATTCTCTAGGATGGAACACTACCAAACAAAATCCAAGAAGCTGTCACAAGATTTATGTATTTTATATAATAATTATTTCTAAAAATTTGTATTTCTTCTTGTTGGATACATGGTGTTTAAAAAGTTTGATCTCAGAGCTCTTTTTTTTTTTAACTTACTTGAGTTTTTGGTGAGTGTATCGGTTTCTTCTTTCTCATTAGATGGAGAGGAAAAGAATATAGTTCACCTCACTCATTCAAAGTAAGCCACTGGCAAATATGCACTATTTTATTTAAAAAAAAAAGAACTATTTCTTTTACAGTTTTTCTGTTTCAATACTAGTGCCAGTTTTATTTTGAGAAGCCTTACAACTTAACCACTAAGTGTTCTGTTTGGAACTTATTGTGTACGTTATGAGAAATACCACTTTATGCTGTGATACATGTGGTTGACTGTGGTTTTGTTTAGGATTGGGGAGAAATACATTTACACTATAGTGTGTTTTGGCTTTTGGCTCTTTTTTAAATTCAAGCTTTTACAGTAATCCCAAACCCAAATACTTTTATGTTTTCTCCAAACTTCTTTCTTAATTCCATTTTTATCCCTTTATCTTTAGTTAAAAGAAAGTAGGAATTTATATGAGTAGATTTTTTTTTTTACCAGGAATTGAACTCAGGACTTTGTGATTGTCAGGCAGGCACTGTGATGCTAACTACATCCCTGGTCCTAGATGAGTAGATTTTTGTAACTGCTTTGAAAAAAAGAAAGAAGGAAGGAAGGAAGGAAGGAAGGAAGGAAGGAAGGAAGGAAAGAAGAAATAAGAAGAAAGAAAGAAAGAAAGAAAGAAAGAAAGAAAGAAAGAAAGAAAGAAAGAAAGAAAGAAAGAAAGAAAAGAAAATGTCATAAAAACAATGGATTACAGAAAAATAGCCTAGTACTTTGAATGCAATATGAATGCAAATGTATAATAAATACTAAAGCAAGCTGTGTGAGTGTGTGTGTGTGTGTGCATGTGTGTGTTGATTTTGTGGTACTGAGGATCAAACACCAGGCCTTGAGTATGCTAGGGAAGCACTCTAACAATAAACTATGCTTCAGGCCTGGGAGCTGTTTTGTTAGCACATTTCATTTATTAAATAACTGAGGTAACAGAGGGCTGTTCTGATGAGACAGAGAGGAAAGCCCAAGGAAAGCAACTGTCTTAGTTACTTTTCTTTCTTGTTGTTGAGATAAAATACCTTATGCCTAAAGTTAGAGAAGGGAAGTTTATTTCTTACATGTGGGAGGTTTCAGTCCACACTCATTGGTTCCAAGCAACAGAGTGATATGGCGGGCCTGCCATTCATGGCCCCTACAAAACAGTAAAAGTGAACTATGCAAAAAGAAAGAAGACATGCCTTTTTCCCTGCAGTTACACTGCATACTGGCTCCACCCCACTCATACCACCAATCCAAATGCTAGAGAAAAAGCAAATCACAAGTGCTAGATTTGGCTGTGTCCTTGATTGTATGAGGCTTGGGATGAGGGGCATCTGAACATAAACTATAAAGCAAACCATTACACATAAAACAGTGGTGTGTGTTTGTGTGCATGCATGTGGGGGGGGGGGTTTGCTTACATATAATCCAATATGAATCCACCTCCTGGGTGGCTTTGCAATGTCCTAACTGAACTTTTTGTTATAAAATCCTGTACCAAAAAGTGCTTTCAGAAACAGGAAACCCTGATATAGTCCCTGGCTAGAAGGTCCCTTGACAGGGTCATGGTTGCCAAATGAGTTTTCCAAGAGGGTCACAGTCATTTCATTTCCAAGAAATAGCATCAGGTCAACAAATTACTTGCTTGCACTCTGTTTGTTTTCTCGGGTCTGAGCTTTCTTTGATCTTTGGTGAGCTCAAATTAATTTGGGACAAAATGAAAATAGTTCTCTGCTTCCCCACTTTAATCTGCAATGTCTCTGTTTTAATTAGAGTCAAAAGAATAGTTCCATGTCCACTGGAGGTAAGGGACACACAGTCCTGCCTTGGAAAAGAGCTGGAGCACATGGTGGGAAATCAGGCTACAGGAAATAATATTTGGCCCAAATTTTCATAGGAAAAAAAGAAGAAGAGTACAGTCCACCTTAGCTTCAGTAACAGCACACTCTTTCCCTGTATTTTTGTTAATTCTTCATCCTCTAATAACTCTTTCAGTGCTTCCTGTTTCTGATTGATACTGTAAGCTGCTGGCATTTTCCAGAGGAGAATCTTGATATAATCCTTTCCTGTGCTTGCTGAGTTAAGCACACGCTGCTGTCAAAAACTCTACAAAAATCCGAGCGGTAAAGATGGCTCCTTTTGTTCTTTACTTGTAATCAAGACACACACAGCTTATGAACCATCTTTCCTGTCTCTCCTTTACCTTCTCCTTTATCAGTTTCAATAGCACTAAGACAGCTGAAAAATCAAAAGTAGCAGCTATTATGTGTATTAAACAGCATATTGTGAAAACCCACTTATGCAGAAGGCAAGATTTCACAAGCTAGACCAGTAGTTTCAAAAGGTTGAGTGGAGATTCTCCAACATGATAACATTATATAACCTAAGTATAAGCTTTAATGCAACTATATAAGGTACATTTGTTCATAGAATTTCCAATTCTCACTTTATGTTTCTTCCTCACATCCCTATAAATTATACAGAAGTGAGAATCCAAGACACTTTTTCACATACAATGATTCTATTTTACAGAACAGAAATTCTGACTAAAGTGTATTCAAATTTAGTTTCTGACATTATCCTGTGGTAGAGTAAAAATAGAGTGGAAAGTTAACAAAGCCATGTACTAAACACCATGCAAAATAAACAATGACAGGTATTTCATTATATTACTCTTTGGTTTCTTTCCTTGTTTAAGTAGAATCTCTTGTTCCTTAAAATATCAAGACACTTTTTGTATATCAGAGTGAACATGGACCTCCTGGTCAAATGTATGCAGCTCATTTGGGTTCTAATAAGCTCTGTTCTAATCATCCAACTGCTTTGTTCTAATCATCCAAACCTCCTTTGTAAACAATGTTTAGCTTAAATTTTCTTACCTTGATTATAAAAATATTGGTGTGAATTCTAAAATTTAAAATGGATAATTTTACTTCAAAAGGTAATTGGACAGATAGTGAAATTTCTTCCTTTTAAAAATATTTTATAAAGATATTATTTACAACTGTTATCATGTCAATCATTGACTCTGTACATACCAAGAAATTCAATGAGAAAATATTATGTAAATGAGTCAAGTTAATAGCATCTAGAGATCTCAGAGCCTAACTCTTCATAAGCACCATTGTTAACAATTTATCAAGAGTTATGCTTTGTACAAGTGATTAATTATGGTGGTTGGAGAGTTTCTATGCTTCTCCTATGGCATTTCATCTGGCCACTTTGCACACGAGTTTTCTCCAGTGAAGCAACCTTTGAATGCATGTGTACTTGCCTAAGATATTCTTTATGTCAACATCTCCTCACTTCTCTCACTTTTTTTAGCAGAATTATGTGCAGTTTAGAATCATTTTTACAAAGTTCCCATGAAATTACTACTGACTCAGCCAGGTGGCAAACTTCCAAATATGGTATAACTAGTACACTAGCATCTGTTTAAAGGCATCCAGAGATGTTAACGGAGACAGCAACACACAGGAGCCCTTGCATCGCCTCTGAAGAGTCTCATGTGTGCACCATTCTGCTTGAATTCATCGACACTAACAAGATTCCCCTGCTCCATCCTTTGCCGGGAAAGGAGACGAGGGTGAGTTTCTGTGCTGTATTTTTGTCTGAAATACACCCTCAGTTTTAGTGTGAGTTGGGAAAGCTGTGAGGAATTCTCTGAAGAAATGAAGCCAATGAATTTCCCAGATGATAAGACAGAAAAGCATCCTATGTGGGAAAAGAAAACATGGGTTGTCAGTAGACACCACTTGATTCTTATTTGTTCGTCTATGACTCACTTCAACTCTGCTAAAAGTAAAGACTTCTGTAGGCATTATTAGCATGTGAGTTAGTGTTTCAGGCTGGTGAAGGAGGTACAAATAGGTAAAAATAGAAGTGAAGTTAAAGACCTTATTAGATAGGTAGGTTAGCAATCATTTCTTTGCTTCGAGGGGTATAAAAATTCCTATCTAGCTCTCAGGAGAGAGGGTAGAGTAGTCAACAGGGCACATGCTCTTTATGCATCACAGACACAACACTCGGCTTCTTCTCTGAATAAACGTGGAGCAAATTAATACAAAATAATGTTCAGACAGTCACCACTTTATCAGTCAGCTTGGGACATGATAGACCTTTACCTGACACTGCCCTAGAACTTCTTCCATTGTAATCTTAATTTGCTGAAAACTCAAAGCCTCTCTAGGAAAGTCAGACAATAAAACTAGATTTTTGCTAAATTGCTAAGTAAAATTCATCAATCTCCTTTTTATGCTGTTCTCTAGCTATAATAATGTTTGATGTTTAGAACACAGAGCATATATTAAACTCATTCAGTGAAATAACTTACCCTGTTTGGTACCAAATATTATTAGCTTCCAAAAACATACTTTGATGTCTCTGTGTGTGTGTGTGTGTGTGTGTGTGTATCATTGATTGTATTGGTTAATTTAGCAAAAGCAATTAGTACATATTTTTATAATCTAATAGGGAGATTATGTAGAAGTCTAAGTTGTTCAGTACTTCAGCTCTCATATTTCTAACCTAGTATAGCAATTAGATTGAGTGTTTTAAAATTACACTACAATAAGTCTTTCCCTTATGGATTATCTTTCCCTGTGTATGTTGATTACGAAGGAGGAATCTTGAAGTCATCAGTTACTTTTCATTTGTACTGTTTTCACTCTTTGTATTTTTTAAAGTTCATCTGTAATAGTAGAGTATACAAAATTTTATTTAACATTCTCAACTGTAGAGTTCTACAGTATTAAATTCAATCATAATGCTACACGGTCATTACCATTATCTGATTGTGTAACTCTTTTTGATATTTTAAACTAGAATTCTGTGCCCACTAAATATGAAGTTCAATTTTCACTCCCCTCATTCCTTGGAGACAATCAATGAGAAATAAATCCTGATGTATGCTATTAAGTACTCTTTTGACACTAATGTCAAAATCATTCAACAGGGAATAGACAGGCTTTTCGACTAATGGTGTCAGAAAAACTGGATATTTACATAGAGAATAATGAAATTTTATCCTTGCATGATACCATGTAGCTCAAAATGGATTAAAAGTTTAAATGTAACACTGAAATTTTTAGAAAGTCATAGAAAAAAATGATGGAACAAAAATTTTACAAGACTGGATTTAGCAATGATTTCTTGAATATGATCCCAAAGATACAAGTGCCAAAAAAAGATACAAATTGGACTTTGTAGAAAGTTTTAAAAATTTGTGCATCAAGTTTTATCATCACAATAAAAACGTACATTATACAATGGAAGAAAATATCTGCAAATTATATATAATATCAGTGATATCCATAGTGAATTGAGAAACTCAACAAAAAAACCCAAACAATTTGACTCAAAAATGGGCAAAGGACTTGAATAGACATTTTTCCAAAGAATATACATGACTTGTTTTAGATAAATTTGAAGTTCCACTGTTACAAACCTACACAATTATGTCTTCTGGGTGGATTGACCCTTTGATTATGATGTAAATTTCTCTGCTCTGCCATTTATTTTGTCTGATTTCCGTTTAATCATTTCAGTTTTCTTCTCATTATCATCTCCACTGTGTATTTTCTTCCATATTTTTGCTTTTAATTTATCTATTATTATATTAAGTAACTTTCTGAAGTAAGGTATAGTTGATTATCTCCATTTTTATCCATTTTGACTGCATCTGCATTATAATTGGTTTGTTTTGACTTTACAATCCAATATAATTATTGATATTTAAAACTATGGGACAACCCATTCTGGACCCTCCTATCTCTCAGGAGTTATTCCCATTCCCACTCTTTTTCTCTAATGAATTTTCCTACTTTAAAAAAAATAAAATTACTCATCAATCTTTTATTTTCTCACTTTTTCTCTTCCTCTTGATTTTCTTCCCTAATCTTTAAGTTTCTGTCTTTCTGCATTATGTGGACATTTTTGTTGAACAGTTTTGGGGTTTTTTCTGCTATTTATTCATTTATCCTGGGTCTCCAGTCTTGAAGCAGGACAATTGTCTTGAGCTCCATTTGGTAACTGGAGTGCTTTGATATTTTTAACGCTTTATGTTCATATCCACTCTAGATTTCCTTTCTGTTTAATTAGTACATTTTTCCAGTACATAATGAGTACATTTATCCTGGGAAGCTAGTACTCGTATACAACACTTCTTAATATGTTCTAACCTCTTTTGAACCCCTCTCTTCCCCTCTCTTAGTCCTTTCCACTTCACAAATGTTCTATCTCCCTGTCTCCTATCATCTATCTTTTTTTTGCTCTTTAATTTATTTATACTTTATATTTCTCATCTAAGAGAAACTATGCAACATTAAAGGTTATGTGCTTTATTTTACTTATGATTTATTTTACTTAACATTATGGTTTACAACAAATGACTCAAATTTGTCCCTTTTTTATTGGAGTAATACTCCTCTGTGCATAAATACACTTTCTTTACCAATTGATCTGGTGATAGGTTGCAATCAGGATTTAGTTATTTTTAGTTGTGTTTCCATAAATATGAGAATATATGTCTAACTGTAATATAACATACTTAACTCTTTCAGAAATATACCTAAAAGGGGACAGATGGCTAAATGAAATTTCAGGTTTTATTTTTTTTAAGGAATCTCCATGATTCCCATACTGGTTGTTTATATTAGTTTACAATCCCCCAGCCTCATCAGCATTTGATTTCTTCATGACAGCCATTCTTGCTGGAATAAGATGGAATCTCAGTGTTGTTTTAATTTGCATTTCTCTAATAATCAGAAATGTTACAATTTTTTCATGTAATTATTAATTTCAGCTGTCGACTATTTGATTGGGTCTTTTATTTTGCATGATGAAAGAATGGTGATCAAGATTCAGTGTTCTAGACAAGTAATTTTCCCAACACCATTTGTCAAAGAGGCTACTTTTTCTCCAATGTATATCTGGCTTCTATGAGAGCCAATTTTCCCAACACCATTTGTCAAAGAAGCTACCTTTTCCCCAATGTATATCTTGCTCCTTAATGAAAGGTTAGAGAGCTGAACAACTTTCATAATCTCTGTAAGCCTCAGCCTGCAGTGGGAGTCTCAGGCCACATTATCGCTGTCCACCAGTGCTTTAGCCTAATGTGCACTTCCTACTAGTAATGGCACCA
Organism: Hydrochoerus hydrochaeris; assembly: GCA_004027455.1. Lineage (NCBI taxonomy): Eukaryota > Metazoa > Chordata > Mammalia > Rodentia > Hydrochaeridae > Hydrochoerus > Hydrochoerus hydrochaeris. The sequence goes on from PVLA01001863.1 coordinate 50,406, forward strand.
GGCAAGAGTGCTTTCTTACCCAGAGTCATCCTCTGCTTCATGCATCCCGTGTTCCCAACTTCACGAGAAGGAAAGATGGAGGGATTTCTCAGCAAACCTATTCCTTCTTCTGGTGCTGGCTAAATCACCTACTTGATCTGCAGCTGACCCTTCAGGTATTCTCTGACCCTACGCACAGAAGCAGAGCTCTGAATAGACATAGGATTCTGGATTCGGGGTGGTTTTCATTCTCTTACAGTAGAGTAGAGGGGTTTTTCTTCTGCTCTTCTCAGAGTGACACTGAGTCTTTTATAATACTCTTGAGTGGATGAATTATTGCCCATCCTTTAGGAATTATAGACTTTGTCTCATAGGAAAATAGTTTCAAGGAAGGAGATAGGATTTTATCTCTTCCCTGAAAGCAGCTGTTGGTCCCTTTCTACAGTCATTCACAGCCAGAGATCTCTTTTTTTTTTGTCTCCTACATTGCTGTCAGAATCTCTTGAGTTAACGAAAGAAGCATTTGAAAAAGTGTGCAAGGCAGTATTTGGGCTTCCATAATCTTTTTTGGCTTCCATGGAAGTTAGTTCATACTTACCCCCTTAATAGTTTGATTTTAAAATTTGCTTAGATGGCAACTTTTATGCAGTCTCTTTTGCCCCCACACTTTGGTCCATAGAAACTTGTTCATGCAAACTATCTCTATGTTATAAGCACACTTTCTTTGGAATTTAAATAATTTCCTTGGGTTGCAATCTCAGCTTTCTGATAGACTCAATAAATGTTATGATTTTGCAGTTTATTTGCCTTTATCTCATTGTTTAACTCAGAACAATGTTCTTTCCAGCTTTCTACATCCTAGCCAGAAGTAGAAATCTCCTGACTGGTCTGATTTCACCTTACATGATCTAAAGATTAATGAATTAGTACATAGCTGCAATGAACTAGCCTTTACGAACTTTCAGCTTGTAATTGTTTAACTTGAAGAAGTTAAAAAAAGTTGGAAAGGTCAGATGCAAGAAAATCAGATTTCTAACATACACATTCCATCAAATCAGATAAATATATGCCTTTAACACCAAATATTAAATAAAGGATACGAAGTAAATATTAAGCAAAGAAAAACTAGAAAATTTCAAGACATAATGTCTTTGTCTATCTGCCAAAGTTTAATCACCAGATTCATTGATTAAAAATAAAGATAATATTTTTTTGGGCCAGAGATATAGATCAGTGGCATCAGCTCCTGTGTGCCAAGTACAAGGTCCTGAGTTTGAGTCCCAGCCTCCCTCATAAATAAATAAATAAATAAATAAATAAACAAATAAGATAATTCCTCACAAATTCCTTTTTTAATTTTCAGATTTTATATTTTTCTTAGTATCACTGAATTCTTCCAAATTTTGTAGGACTTAATCCTTGAAAATGCTCAGTGATCTTGTATTATAATTGCTTTTAAGGATAATATATAACAATCATACCATAACTTATTAGTAATGGACATTGAATTCATATACACAGGGGGAGGTTGCTGAAAGATAATTTTATGTAGGAATAATCAATCTACAAATTATATTAGTTGGAGTTAATTATGGATTTGATACACTTTTACATACCTCGTAGATACTTCATATGCAATATTGTCATGTGATAAATTATCGTAGAAAGGGTTGTTTATATTTACTGAACATAAAAAAGTGCCAGAAAAAGTACCCTAAGAGATTATATAAACCATTTTAACAATGTTTACAAAGATAAAATGGCTTTATCCCTTAATGCTTAGTTCAACAGAAAATTGAATTAACTAGTACATCTTATTCCCAAAGAAATCCAGTCAGTAGTAGTTTTATAATAACAAGAATACTGTAGAAATATTTATAAGGATTTCTTCTTCTGAGAAGGTCACTGCATTTTCATTAATGCAGGTTAAGTTATTTCTCTAAGTTTTCAATGATCTATGAAAAGTTTTATCATTACCACTTGTCAAGTAAACAGTGTGAGAAGTTAATCATTTTATCAAAGCACATTTTTATAAAAAATGAAACACTCTATGTTTGTTCATAGATATTTACAATGGAGTTAATTTGTAAATGTACAAAACCAAACCATTGGAGTTATTTTTCTAATTTTTTAAAAAAAAACAAGAATAAATATTGCATTTATTGTGTCATTGCTAGAGAAGGGTTGAAAATATCAGTCAGTAAAAGAACTGTTGTGTGGCAAACACCAGTGTGTAATTATGTATACTTATCAAGGATTAATTTTTAATCTTTTGTAATAACATCCTAGTAAAAAACACATCTGGTATATGGAGGTTTTGCTTTCTTGTTTCAAGTCCATCCTCAACCTTAGTCTCAGTCATATGTTTTATGAACATTTGGATTCTTGTAAAACTGCTCTGTTCTTCTTTAATCCAGTTTAATGAACCCAGCAATTTAGTGAATTGCTATTTTGCCTCAATTTGCTTTGTTTTGTTTTGTTTTAAAATGGAAAAAAAGGAAAGATCTTTTGGACAGCTACAATGTTTATTGAAAATCAGTCCTGAGATGATAAGTAATCCTTTTTATTGTTTCACCAAAGCCTTTTTCTTATTGACAAATTCATAAATATTATGCAGTACTGATAACTTCTTTGATATGTTACTTTCTTTCAGCAAAGAATAGAATGATGGGCTCTCACTGACATAAACACAGAAAACATTTTCTAAGCTTTCTAGTTGTACAGCCTACTCTGAGCTCATGCATATTTTGGGCTTTCTAATGAATCTTTCACTGGCTCACTCCAAAATTATTTTACCTGAGGCATGAAGCTACTCTGCCACATGTTGATTAAAATAAAAAAGAATAAAATAAATGCTGAGCCGCTATGTTCTGATAGCTCATGCAGAAACCTTTAGAAATAAGAAACTTTCTAACTTCCCAAACATTTCAATAGACACAGAAGATTCTTTGAAATATTTGAAAATTTTTAATTTCACTGCTGGTAATTGATGTTCACACCCAAATTCATGTATAGATTGAAATAATTCAGTTAATAATTGAATCTTTATAATTACCCAGCTTGAGTACTACGACTAAATAAGCCAATTGTCTTTCCCATGGCAATCTTTCAGGGTAATGCTTACAATCCTCAGTAAATTCTACGTTGTTCTTCTGTGTCAGCATCTCTTCCTTCTTTGCTTGCAGCCTTTGGTGAGACTGGTGTGGCAGGTGACTTTTTGACCAGAAGTACACACAATCACATTTTTAGGGCTGACAAACAAAGTAGACCTGTTTTGGGCCTCCTTAATTAAAAGAATCACTATCTCCATCTTTTGTGTAGGATAATCTGACTGCTATTTAGTTCCCTCATTAACAGTGAGCTTCTTACTAATATACTTTGACTATATTATGCTTTCCTTTTTAATAATTTATTTTTCTTTCTCAAAGTCAAGCCTCAATATCAGACTCATTATTCAAGTGTTCTTTCTTTCAAATTGATACAATTTTCTTAAATTTCTGAGAAATGAGCAAAAATCTCATATGCGAACAATGCACAATGCTGTGTGCCAGGTCTTTCACTCTTTTGAATGGTGTTTTCCTACTAATGGTTGAATTAACATGGCTTTGCTTGGATTCCACCATCTAGGTTAGTGCATTGAGTTTGTGATCAAATAAATCTCTAGGGCCTCCTGCCCAGTCACCAGGAAGAGTGAGCGTGAAGACAAAGGGTTAAGCTCTTGCATGCGTTTCCATAAAGTTTCCTCCAAGGAGAGGTCCCTTCTTACAACCAATGATCCTTTTAGACTCTGGTCATATCTTCTTCTACACCTACCTTTGAACCTAGGCATGGTAATTGCTGCACTGCAATAGTCCAAGCTCTTTCAGATTCTCTATCCTTAGTCAGTATCCTCATCTAATATTTCTGTCAGTAAATATACTCAAAAGATTTTATTGTATGTGTCTTTCGTTTCCTATTTCAGGTGTGGGGAATAACTTGAGAATAATTTCCAGGTGTTTAGCTGGGCAAAAGATATATCTCTTCAGAGTGATATTGAACACTTGCCCTGAGGATGAAACAAAATAGTGTACTGAATCTTGGACCAAATACTTTACAAAATATTTTACAGAGATACATCTTGGTGGGGTAGAAAGAACTTAGACTTTTATAAACTGAACTGGGTTAAAATTCTGAGTTTACGTTAACAACTAGTGACTTGGATCTATCTCAGTGCTTTCATTTACGCCATTTGTGCCATGAGAATGATAGATATTATTTAAAGATAACTGCAAAAAAACAAAGGAGTTAACAATTTAAAGAGACAAAAGAGAACAAGAAGCTGCATAGATATTCCAAAATTTATTCATCTTTGATATCTGTATTGTGCATAACAGATTGTAGCATCAGATATACCAGGAAATGATCTGGATTTGTTTGTTAGTTCCGAGGTTGCATGGTGCCCTCTGTAATTTAAACACCTCCTATTGTTCAGTATATCAAGCCTTTGCAAATTTGGAAATGATCTGAAGTGTTATGGTTTCTGCTCTTCTATCTGCTTTTAAGTATGTGACTGTGTATCCTTATTTATAACAAAGAATATTTTAGAAGACAATTTCATTGGTACTTTTCAGAGAGCTAATATTCTGTTATGAAATATGCCATGTACTATATATATATATATATATATATATATATATATGAGTCAGCTATTATTCAGATTGGGGAAATTATGTTTCATAAGTTAGAAAAATCTTTAAAATTACAAAAATGAAATGTCTGTACAAATTATTTATTCTATAATTTACTATTTCTGAAGATGTACTATTTAAACTAATTTATCCCAATGTCTATCGTTATTATTTTGATTTTGTAATGTCTGGAAGAACTTTTATGCAGCAGTGTTATGGGCAGTTGAACCATGAGAGGCAGTAAGATAGGGCTGGGCCCTGGAAAGAGCCAATGCAGATGAGCAGATACCTTGCAACTGTGGGGGTGACAGACACCTCCTCCGTTGAGGGCCAGACCTTAAGATGAAAGATAAAACAAATGAAGCCACACACTTCCTAAGGATAAACATCATGGGTTGGTATTCTAAATAAGTATTTATCACCTTGAGGAGACCAGAAGGAGCCACTAACCCAACCCCCTACAGGAAAAAGCCCTGTTCTGTGTTCTTGCCTGCTTGCTACATGACTCTCCCATTTGTCCTCCATTTAATCAATTTTACCTGAGCAATTATATTTGTAAACTTACTGGTTGGCCACAGTTCTGTCCCACCTCATGCCCACCTTGAGATTTGCCATTTTTTCCCACTGTGAACTTGCCTCACCTTGTGATTTTGCTCTGCAAAAGCCCTAGAAAAGGCAGGATCTTGGCAACTCACTCTGAACTCCTTCTTTATCTCTCTTAACAGAAGCTTTCTTTGTCTCAATAAATATTCTGCTCTTAACTTCCAATGTTCCTAACATTCATTCTTTGATATTAGAACACACAAACCTATTAGACGTCTAGTAGGTTGGGAGTTTCTTTCCCCTATACCAATAGTATGTTATCCCTTAGTATAAGTTATAATTTCAGAAAAATATTCTCATTTTTATCAAGTTGAAAGTGAGAATACCATAAAATAACTGATAAGCTTATTAATATTAATTTAATAAAATTGTATTATATAATAAAAATAGTACTTATTTATTAAAATGTTTTGTTAATGTTATGATGAAATTACATTTAATATATGACATAAAATATTTAAAAATATTGTAAAGATAAAATATGAGTAATTTTTGACCTGAATAAAATATTTCAATATTTGATGTTTCATCAGTGGTATATAATTACATTAACAGATACATATGCTTTTATCAAAGCAAGTGCAATTGAGGATAAAAAATAGAAAATGATCTAACTTATAATAATAATGATCATGAATGTTTCATTCACAGTAGACGCTGCTTTCCTATCCTCTAAGTATTTCTTATTAAACACAATATTTTTACAATGATGAGAAGGGAAAAATATGAGATTGTCAAGGTAGACTGAAAGATACAGTCCGAAACTTCTGGTACAGTGCTCTGTTCTTGAAGGCCGTTTCTCTTGTCCAAAGAGAAGTGTTCAGGACCCTTGTGCTAGAACTCTCATCTTGTTTGAGGATGTTCATGCATGTAGGTTGCATACATCATGAAAACCTTTTAGGTATGCGACTAAAGTAATACAAATAAGAATGGAAAGGGCCATCTCGTTTGATAGATCCTCTGAATACTAAACTATAGGATACATGCTTGACATTTGAGCAATCATTCATAATCCCTCCATCCATCAATAAATATTTAATTTGGTACTATTTCTTTCTTGAAAATATTTGTATTATTTTTAGAGTTGAGAATTACAGGTAAGTGGTGTGTTCATTTTTCTGCCTCTAGACATCTATGTTAAATTGCTCTCTAAGAAGATTAAGTCCCTTTATATTTTAAGAGCAGAATGAGGAGCCTTGGTTTCACATTGCACTAGCCCACACTGTTAAGTGCGTCTAATTACAAATCTGTGTAAGGTTTCTTGGGCAGTGGCAGTCTTCTCAAACACCACAAGGACGTTGTAAAGAAACAGGCTCCAGCGCTTCTCAAGGTTTACAAGAGAGCAAGGTAAAGATGGCCTGGAATAGATAACGTTAACTGAACAAGCATTTTAAACAAAATGTGTCTTTAAATAAAACAGGAAATACCATTTGTTTTCAAGTCTTCTTCAGTGAAGTTTATCTATACCTGGCCAACATCAGCTTGCTCTCTCATAAATCTTGAGAATCAAAGCTGTGAAACTGTGCATTAACATTATTTAATCTCTCAGGGGCCTGTACAATGACAGGAAGGAAAAAGGGTTGCAAATACTGATCTTTTTTGGTCTTGTTTGTTGTTTTAGGAAAGCAATGCATATTGACAAATAAGTGAGAGGTGATTAGAGTTGTTTATACTTGGAGTTGTTTTTGCATTTCAAGTGAGTCAGTTCTAGTTGGGGGCCTATTTGTCTCAGGATTACTTAGGACAGAGACAAAGAATCTTGCCTCTAGGACAAGTTTATTCAAAATTACATGCAAAAGTCGGCTCACAGATGGTTGCTCCTCAACTTGCCCAAACTGAACAGCTTGTCCCAGAACTGTTCTCAGCAGTGGACAAACGCCCACTTCACAAATCCCTGGCTTCAGTGTATGAGGCGAAGAGAGGGGTGGAATGCAGATGAGAAAAATCTCACCACTGCCCCTCTCTTCTTGAGGAGGCCTCTCCCCTGGGCAATCCTCAAGTGCATCTGCTTTGCTGCAAGGCAAGTTCTCTCCTACCACGGAGCTCAACCCAGAGGACTGTAAAAATGCTGCCTGGGGACTTTTAAGACCACATTTTGTTGGCAGATTAAATTGAGGTTTTTATGTTGTTAACCTTTAACCCTACATTTATTTATTTCTATTTGTAATCTTAAAGCTCTTTATAACCAATTTCAGGTTCTCAACTCCATGGCCAGCCCAACACACAAGAATCCATTTCTAGTGTTTATTATCTGTTATCTTTTCTTGCTTCTTATCAATTTGTTCTTGTTACTGCTATTGTTTTTGCAATCCTGCCATGAGCTCTAAGAAGATTATAAGTCTTCTAGGCTAATGACTAGGTACTTTTTTTCTTAACCTATTTCCTTTCTAGCCTTAAATAAAGTAATTTACTGGATTGTTCAAAAATGTGAAACAGGCCAGTTATTCAGCTTCTTGCCGAAGTAATGTAACAGGATTACGTCGATGTGTATGTTCTGGTCAGAGAGTGATATTTTGTCAATTTATTTTCAAAAGTAGAATGCTTAAACCCAAAAATAGTTTGCATAGGAGGAAAAAGAACAATAAAATGATATAGCAACTTACTGTTCATTATGATGGGGTTTAATTTTAATGAAGCCAGTTAGAGCAAGTTACATTTAACAAAGAATCCAAAAGTCAAAGAACTTTAGATACCTTTTTAAATATCTTAAAAGAAAGATATTTATTTGAAAAAACCAATTGAAACAGGGAAGGATGGAGCAAGAACTGATAATGGTTTTAACAATATAAAAAAAAAACACAACTGTTACAATAAATACCAGTACTTCAATAAACTAAGTTTAACCATAGGTTGTCTGTATGTTCCAATTTGCCCAAGAGAGTCCTAGGCTTATGCCCAGTGTCCTAAAAATTATGAGTAACCTCTTCCTGTCCTTCCTATGCAAAATTTCACAAATGAGATAAGACATTTTGTGACTGCTACAACAATCTTTAAATTAACCTTCCTGTTTTCAGAGAATGAAAATCCACTTAAACCAACTATATTGAAAGGCATTATCCCAAGATTTGAAAGTTATGTCACTTATTATTCTAAACCATAGATCATATTTTGGGCTGGTCAAAATATTTCATATTTACTAACTCACCATGATGAATGTAAACATAATGTGTTTCAAATATGTTCAAATAAATTTTTCTAGTTTAAAAATTATTTAATATCATCAAATAGTAGTGTTAAAAATATATTTGTAATTCTGTGTGTGCTTGAGTGTGTGTGTGTGTATTTGTATTTCTGGTAAGGTTCTGAATTAGTTCACTGTGTAAAGACTTTCACAATATATTTGAGTTTTTCTGGTCTTTACACTCTGTTTGTACAAAATAAATTAGAATCTGGTGTAATTTAAGACTCTTAAAAAATGTTTGAATTTTTTCCCTTTAATTGGAAACAATTCTTTAGAGGAACATTTAGATCTAATTAAAAGTAAAAGAAATAAATGATTTCATCAGAGAATGACAGAGCAGTGCTTAGTGACCTGAAATTCTAAAGTGTGTTTTAAGAGTGCTGTTAACCATCAAGGTGTTCTTTAGGACAAAGCATGATTTCTGTGAGTTATGTCAAAGCTTAGTGTAAAGGTTGGAGGTGTAACACAGTGGCAGAGCAGTTGCCTAGCATATGTCAGGAAATAATACTGAAACTACAAATTGACATTCCCCCAAAAATCAAAAATACTTGATCTCCATGTCACTCGTACAGACACACACACACACACACACACACAAAATACAGGTTGAGTTCTTGGTAAATTAAAACCAGATATAAATGGTTAATTTCCTAGAAAGAAATATGTGAAAGAATATTTTTCTCAATGTAGAGAAATTTCTTAAACAATGTTTTAATAAATGCTAAGCATGAATGAAAATGTTCCTTAACTTGTGTATATTTAAATAGTAGATTTAAATTAGAAATATTTCAAAACATAGTGAACAAAAAGCATGCATGCATGCACATGCTGATAAAATTAACAAAGGATACATTTTCCATATCTATATGTAACATCAGCAAGAAACGTGCTAAACAACCTTTATGAGCAAACAGCAGAAGGAAAAAAACTAAGAAAAAAATAAAAATAACTTATTCTATTAGTAGGCATGTAATTTAGTGTATGCTTACATTATCCTGTAAATTTAGGACAGTGCATATGTATGATCCAGCAAGTGTACACTTGAGTAAGCTCTGAGCCAAAAACCGGCATTCAAAATGTACTAGGAATGCTTTGGTAATTGATTGTTATATAATGAAGCACCTGTAACTTTGCTGGTTTAAAACAACATTGACTTTATTACGCACATATTTCTCTGGGTCAGGAATTCAGGCTGAGCTGATCCACAATTCTTCAGTTCAAAAATAGTATCATTGGAGCGAGTCTGTGGCCTTCTTGTCTGGACTTTTTATAAAAATTTCACTCCTACACTGGGGTCCTTATGGAGATAGATAAAGGCTCCTTCTGATGGATGGGCTCCTCTGTCTCTCTTTAGCAGTCACAGACACTCTCCACAACATCCCTTTGACAGGGTAGTCAGAATGACCTGTGACTGTACACAGACCACATTATACAGCTTCTGTCTCCAAGATACAAAAGCAGAGTCTGCAGAACCTCCAGACCTGAAACTAGCATGGTGTAATTTTCCCACATTCCACTGGTTAAAGTAATCACAGTAAAATCCACAATCAAGAAGAAAGGAAATAGTCCAAATGTTTCTATTGGAATAATTTCAAAGGATTAAGACCACTTTTCAGCCGCAGAATGTTCATAGCAGCATTATTTATAATGTCTACCCGTAGAAGACTACACATCGTTCATATAATGGGACCCAACATAACTGAAAACGAATTGTTCAATCGATGAATGGTAGGAATAATTTTATTATTGTTCTTTTAACATGAAGAATGTTTTCAAGAGTATATTTTTTTCAAGAGTAATACCTAGTTCCTTATTTGAGTAAAAGGTTTTTTGCACTTACATGATATTTTGCATGTTTTTACCAACATCTCCACAATCCTGTCCAATTTGTTTATTATCCTCTTTAATTTTATGTATTCAAGTATTTTAGGTTCCATCTAAAAGTGAACAATGAACTACTTTTTGCCTAGCTTATTTTATTTAATATAATGTCCTCCCAGTTATTCCACATTGCCAAAATAGGATTTTCTTCTTTCGCAAGACTGAGCAGTACTCTACTGTGTATACTTCCTGCACGTTCTTTACTGATAAATAGGTTTATGAATGCTTATGTTGATTTCTTACCTTGTCTACTGTAATTATTTCAGGAATAAGTGAGGTTGCAGATATCTCTTCAACATACTGATTTCATTTTTCTTGGTTATATACCCAGCAATGGGGTTGTTGAATTGTATCCTGGTTCTAATTTTAATTTTTGAGGAATTTCCATACTGTTTTCCATGCCTGCATGAATTTACACTTCCATCAACATTATATACTAGTTCTTTTCCCCTCACATTCTCACAAGACTTTTAATTTATAAAAGTAGTCATTATAACATGTGTGAGCTACTACTATCTTAATAGCTCATATTTAAAAATGACATTTCTAGAATGCTTAGCTTTGCCAGGCACTATTATATAATACATAACAAAGGGTTAATATCATATATTGAAATATTTTCTTCCCCTCTTTAGCTTGACTTTTCATTCTGTTGATTCTTCTCTGGCTAAACCAGCCCTTGTTAACCTGATTTAAAATCATTTGTCTATTTTTAATTTTATTGCTTGGAAAGGGTGCTATCCTTTCTCATGTAGTCTTTCAATTAATCTTTACAACTTTAGTTCTTTTGTGTTTCATCTTGTTCCTGAGTCTTTTTAACACATTTCAGGAGGCTGACACTATAGTCTCTGAAATGTCCTCCTATGTTACTTGAGCTTTAGTCACCTCTGTTCAACCTCAGTTATCCTCTGTTCTCTTTAGCCATCACTAGAATATTTTTGTAATCTCTCATACAATAATGACATTTCTTGCTTCCCTTCCTCTATGTTTTATGTCACAGAGCTCTGTGATGAATGTCTGGGCATAGCTAATCATCCTGTAAAGCAGGTTTTATGGAGAAGTATTCAGGGATACACTCAAGAGAAGAGAGGAAGTAGGATAGTGAGACCAATGAGTCTAAATCCACATTAGTTTGAATTCTTCACAAAACAATAAACATTAGTGCTACGTATTAATTTACTTATTTAGAATTTTTTTTTTAGTTTTGGTTTGTGGGAAATTCCAGTCAAACACATATAATATGGTACATTTATAATTTTGTTCAAATACACATGTACACATGCACACACATATGTGTGTGTCCTAATATTATATTTAATTTCAAGGGGATATTTCTTTGGAAATTTGGAGGCCATGATGTGCCTTGAAATTCAAAAGCTCTTGTATTTATAACAATGTTTTGATGAGTTTAAGTGTAAATGTAAATAAACACAAAACATAAGGATTAAATTTTCTATGAAAAACACAAAAAAATTGAGAGAAAACCTGTTTGGCACATGTCCTGTGGTCTCAGCAAAAGAGAAGCTATGTGCAAACTATCTCAAAGCAGTTCATGAAACTCAAAAAACTTCACAAGTAATGAGTTTCCAAACAAACAAACATTAAAGCAAAACATGTGTATTATTTAATTCATATTTAATCTTTGCAAATTGTTTACTTGATAATAGAGCATTTTAAAAGTTGAATCTGGCTAGATAAGAACTGTGTATTAGTTTAATTAAACAATGATAGTAATTTTCTTCTAAATATTCTTAGATTCTCACAAAAGACAACCTAATCAACTAGTAGCAAAGGTAATGAATGTTATTACACACACACACACACACACACACATACATGCATACAAACACACACACACACACACACAGGATCAGAGTTTTAATTCACTTTTCCTATTACTATTAGAACTATTCCATTACATGGTACTATCAATATGTATATATTTTTATTGTAAATTTATGTTTTTAGTAGAAATGTCACATACACATGGTGACATCTACTTTATAGAAGAAGTGGGGAAAACATCAGAGTTTTAACTACAGAATTAAGAGTGATGTGAAGTATTAAGCATCAGACATGAGCTTCTTTACTGTGTGAATTTCAAGTGAAAAGTGTAGTTCACTGCTCTTATTTCCTAATACAAAATAGAAGAGGCAGATGGATACTGTCACAGAAGAAGAAGTTCATCTAAAATTGTCTCAGTTGGAAGGTTAATGATAATAAATTAAATTCAATGTAAACAACCAAGTGGAACTGAATGTCCTGCCAGGAGCAGCAAAAAAAAAATTCAAAGTAATAAACTCTCATCTTTAGAAAAGTTTCTAGGGAAAAAATAATTATCGTAGCAGAAGATATCTATATTATAAAAATAGATATTTTTCTAACATTAAATTCATCATTTGTAACTGCCAATACACCAGGTTAGTTTTGTCAGGTGTATCCAGTAAATTGTTGAAGGTGACACTGGAGTAATTAGAAACCTGACATGTATGACCAAATCTAGTTACCTTGAAGACTGCAAAATGGAGTCAGAATTTCTTCCAAAGTGAGGCATGTATTCTTGCAATTACAGTTAACAAGGACAACCAATCCTGTCTACAATGATGAATCATACAGGCTTGATTGAACACAGTGTCATAGAGCAATGATTTGAGGACATTTTTCAACATAATTGTATAGATTTTTGAGTACCAGTCCCATATACTGGATCAGAATTCTCCATATCGCTCCTCTAGTTCTTTTAACAACAACCTAAGACACGGAATCCTTTTCTTCAATTTTCTGCTTTCCTACTGAAAATACAAATATGCTATTTGTATACTGAATATAATTGAAATCTATTTACTAGGTACGATGCAGGAGATATATGCATGTGTTTTCAAATAAATGTACAAATCTGAAGTTTGTGACCAGCAGACTGATGTTTATATCATATCTGTTATAGTTGAACTTTTAAGAAGTGTATGACCAATATCTCAACTTTCTTATTTCTATGTTGTTATAAATTCATCATATTGGTGGAACATTTAATTTCTGGGTAGGCCTACATTTAACATACTGCATTTATTACTAACTTAGGGTTTTAAAAAAGCAAGGAATTCTCACCAGTTGAAGAGAAGCTGTAAAACAAATAGACTTTCAAAGAGAGTGGACTGAACAGTTATTAAATATACAAACTGACATAATTTTCTTAGTTTTTAAATTATTTTCATTAAAAGTTTTATAAATCTTTTTTCAGATTAGATGAGAACCCTATATGTTAGGCTCTAACAGGTGACAAGAAAGAATTTGGTTCATCTGTTCTCAGTCATTCTTTAGCAACACCAACAGCAATGGCAACTAAAGTGTTTCCTGTGACTGTAAAGTGTTTCTGTCTGAACTGGCCCTCGCTTCTTCCATTTATTTTTCAACATTAGCCATTCTGGGCTTTAAATCAGCTTTGAGTGAGTGGATCCTTAGTTATTCAGTATGATACTGTAAATCAATTTTATCAACTGGATATTCTTTATTTTTATTTTTATTACTACATTTTGTGCAAATTTAGCACATGTACATAGCACATGTTAATTCTTTTGATTCCCTGAAGAGAAAAATCGACTCTTGTATATTTTAGGACCTGTTTCATTAGTTCAGAGTCTGGCATGAAGTTAAGTCTCTTCTAACAGTTAGATGTGCACAGAGGACTCTTCTTGGAGTAATGATTTTTTTTTTTATTCTTTCTATACTTTTCACTCTCTTCCCCATTTCTCAAAAGAATGTTATGTTGCATTGGCCTTTAGGACGAATCAATTCAACAAGATGTCACATTGAAAAATATCCTTGAAGATAGATTAGAATGTTTATTCTTCCTGTATAACCATTACAGGAAAAGATAGCAGTCTGAAAAATCTTGGACCACTTGAGATGGTTGTGGGGATCAACATTACAAAATACTTTAACTTCTCACTTCCCCAAGAGAGAGGAGCACATCATAAGATGCAGATTATTTTCGGTTGTTGTTCTGGGACATGTGCAAAACACACATGCAACAAATAAAATAAACTTAAATGTGCTTTTAACAGTGAAGACACCTGGTTTGGGGGCAATTTGAAGGCCTCATGGAACCTCAAGAAATGCCTGTTTGGAATTGTAACTCAATAGTAAATTTAATGTTCAACTCTTTTTATTTTCAGCTCTAAATTAAGTTACTGTTTCTGTTAGCGTGCAAGGAATAATCATATGCTAAGTTTTCCCAAATTCTATGGTCCTGAAAAGAAGTGGCCCCATGATATGCAATATAAAGGTTTTATTTGTACATCATTGAAATCAAAACAAAAATAGATAAAGGGAAACGACATGTGTAGACCACTTCCAGGTACTATGCATTACGCTTTTAGTCCGTCTCCTTCTCTCTATGTGCGAAGGCACAAATGACAAGGGCAGAACAAATAATATTATACATTATAAGAAACAGTAGTATTTATTATCTGTCACCAATATCTCTTACCAACCAGCATAAGATGATATGCTCCATAAAGAAAACAAAACATTTATTTCTTTAACTTGCTTTTATAAGGCTCATCGATAGAATGCTAAATCCATTGAAAAACCACCTCATTTCTTTACAACATGAATTTCCTTTCATAGTCAAACAAGGGATTCCATGCCCTTGTTGACATATATTGGGACACTGCTATTTTCACTGTGTTGCAGCCTGGTTGCATCAAACAAGAGAAATACAGTGAAAAAAGATATCTACCTCTCACAGTTAGCAAAACAAACAAACATGCAAAAGCTCCAATTGGATTTAAAACTTAAATGTAAGGCCTCAAAATATGAAAAAGAAGAAATCATAAGAGGAATGCTTTATGGCAAATGAACTTGGAAAGAATTTTTTTTTTGAAAAGACATTAAAAGCACAGGCAGCAAACGCAAAAATAAGCAACAGGAAGACATCTAACCACACAGAGCTTCTTCCCAGTGAAGGAAACAAATGAATAGAAGTGAAATACAATTCATACAAAGTCAGAAATATTTGCACACTAGTCACTTGAAAAGAGGATAGTATCCAAAATATGTAAGGAACACAAGTCCAAAAAGTTGAATGTTGCAATTAAATAATCACTAATGGGAGCTGTGGTCATAATTCACTGGATTTGATCCTCAGGAGCATAGAAAAAGAAGTAAAAGCAATAGAGATACACAAGCAACTAAAACATACATGAAAAATGTCCTCACTATCACTAATCATCAGAGAAATGCAAATTAAACAACAGTGAGATATTACATCATTCCAGTTAGAATAACTGTTAACAGAAAGTCGATCTGTACACACTACTAAGAGGACTGTAAATTAGTACAGGCCATTGTGGAAAACACAAATTCCTAACAAAATTTAAGGTAGAATTTTCATATAATACTGCTATAAATTCCAAGAACATGCAACCAGTATGTCTGAAAGATATCTCCACTCTTACGTTCATTTCAGTGCTATTCACAACAGCCTAGAAATGAAAGCAAGGTGTCTGCCAGTTACTGGAGGATACAGAAATGTACAAATATATAATGGAACATTATTCAGCTATGAAAATTGAAGTCCTGTCATTTGACAAGATGGATGGAATGGAAAATACAATGGTAGTGAAATGAAGCAGACATAGAAATAAAAATACTAATTCTAACATGGAGTGTAAAGTAGTGGGTTAGTGGTTAGCAGTGGTTGGGCAGAGAATTGAGGAAGGTTGGTCAACATGGTAAATACCAATTAGGAGAAAAAATTACTGATGCTTTATTGCATAATAAATATCAATAGATATTTATGCATCTATTTTTAAAAAGCTAGAAGAAGGAGCTGAAAATGTTCCCCCTAAAAGAAATGATATGTGTTTCAGAGAATATATATATATATATATATATATATATATATATATATATTTGCCATGGTTTGAAAATATCATAATGTATACATGTATCAAAATGCCACATACTACCTCATAAGTACAGACAATTATTATATTATAATTAAAGTAATTAAAATTAAAAGTACTGCCTTTTGTCCTCTCAGTCTCAGTTTGAAAAACAGAGGGCAGAAATAATGACTTCACAAATACGCCAGTTCAGTTACACTATACATTCACACCAAACTTACATTGTTTTCCTAACTTTATTATAGTAGAATGTGACTGCTGAACTTGGACAATTTATTTAAAATCTACAAGTTGAACTCTTCTTGTCTGCAATCTAGAGATGCCTAGAATAAATACTTTGAGTTCCTGAAATTATTAAATTACAGTATATATGTTAACTGTTTAGCACATAGTAAATCATAATAAGTGTATGAAATTTCTCTTGCACTGCACAGTAGGTGCCCAAATGGTGGATTGTGGAAGAGAGATTTAACGATAGCCATAGCTTTCCGAAGTTTTTTCTGTTTTTTCCTGTTTCATCAAGCCCCTCTTCTACACTTGTGAAAAAAGCTTTGAGAGTTCAGACCTTAGGTATGTTCCTTATCATGTAGACAATTACATCCATAGCAGACATACTGCACCTCTGAAAATATATTACTAAAATATCTAAAAGTAGGATTCTACCTTAACCACTAAAATATAACAGTAAATTGGGTTCTTGAACTATGTATTTGAGAATATAAAAAAAATTTAAAAACAGGACTCAGGAAGTAAATTTTCAAAGAGATTTTCATTTTAAATTTAAATATTTTTTAAATTTAATATTTTTTTTCTAAAAAAATTCTCTAGGCCATGGATTACTATATTTTTGCCAATTTAAGGGAACTTAGTATATGGGAAATGAGACTGTGCTTTGGGGATACCTAGATCTAAAAATGAAATTAAAGTCTTTCTTACTACTTTTTTTCCCACTCTAAACATAATACTGTATCTAAAACCCTGCTAAAATTGACTGGATTATTATGTATCACGCAAAAGACACCAATCAATTTCATCTTGCTTGTCAATGAAATCAATTAGCAGGAACTTTCTGCTTCATATCTTAATCAATCACAAAGATGGGACAATCTGCAGGTTGTATATTTACTATTTTAAGCTTGAAATTATATATCTATGTATATTAAATTATGGATTAAATAAGTGAAGCTTCTCATTTTATTCTATTTATTTATTTGTGTTTTTAAAAAATTTTATTTAAAATGAAAAAAAGCAAAACAGAAAAAAAGGGTAGAAACAACACAAATTCAGAGAAAAAAATAAAAAGTAAAAAAAAATCACTAGTTGATAAATTACATATTGTCTTCTTAGACAATAGTTGTTCAAGATACAAAATTAAAGCATACAAAGTTGACATTCAAACAGTGAGGCTGCAAAAAGTTCTGCTCAGTGACCCAATAAAAACTTAGCAACATGGTTATCAATCCTACACACTTAAAGATAAATGCAGATATATCTTTTAGAGCACTTTCCTTTCCTTCTTTAGCTTTTTAAGTCCATTATCTGTTTAGTTATATCCTGCTTCAGATTGCTCAGTACCTTACTGATCTGTTTTGTTGTTGTTATTTACTTTTTAATCACCTTATATTATTCTGTTGCTTTGTATTTGAGTTTCTCCTCATCCATGCCCCATGGTTCAGCTTTGGTGCAGTTGGGGGTTTTTTGGAGGCATTTTGTTACTTTGTTATCTATTTTTTTTTAAGGTAACAAAATACAGCAGAACAAGACAGATCAGAGCCATAGGAGACAGTGCAGTGAAACTGACACAGAACGTCACAGCAGGTCACCAGGACAACAGCAATAGGTACAATAGTACATCCTGTTCTGTTCACATTAGCTGTTCTTTCAATCAGGTAGAGCAAAATGGAAGGAAATACTGAACTTTTAAAAACAGAATATTGAATAGAGTAGTAGCATTAATCAGAACTGAGCAAAACAGTAATAAAAATATTTGCCTTCAAAGACATGGTAGAAGGAAATCCCCCTTATGTGCCACACTATACGTTCATCCTCCCAAGAGATACTCAGACCTCTGGCTCTCACTCGTTAAATGGGGGTTGTGGGGGGGATCGATCGATGTTTGATTCTTAGCCCAGGGCAGCGAGCTGGCTGCCTGTTCTTCCAGCGCCCCAAGTCCAACATGGTGCAGAGCTCAAGAAACACTGATTTATTGTGTCTTTTTTTGAGACAGGGTCTTGCTATGCAGTTTAAGCTGGCCTTGAGCTCACTTTATAGCCCAGGCTGGTCTCAAGTTTACAAAAATCCTCCTGCTCAGCCTCTCAAATGCTGTGATTACAGGCATGTGCCACTATGCCCTGCTCATCATTTCTTATTTTATGTAGATAAGAAAAGTTTAAGATGTATAACTGATAAAGTTTCCTTTTCTCCCACAGCGTCACCAGTTTTTGTTATTGGTTGACTTCATGATAGCCATTCTTGCTGGAATGACATGAAATCTCAGTGTTGTTTTGACCTGCATTTCTTGAATGGCCAGCAATGTTGAATATTTGGTGGGTGTGTAACTTGGTACAACCATTACAAAAATCAGTATTGGACATTCCTCAACAAAATGAAACTAGAGTTTCTGTTTGTCCCAGCTGTTCCACTTCTAGGTATCTTCCTGAAAGAAAAAAAGAACTTGTATCCCGGTGATACAGGCATACTTTTATTTATAGCACCATAATTTCTAATAGCTATGTCTTCAAAATAGCCTATATCCCCATCAACAGATGAATGGATAAAGAAAATGTGGTATTTATTAAGATTGAGTGCTACTCTCCTATAAGGAAAGATGAACTTGAGTGCTACTCTCCTATAAGGAAAGATAAACTTTTTAGGTAAATGGATATAACTTGAAACTATATATTTAAGTGAAATAATTCAGAAACACAAGTTTAAATACTGCATTTTTTTTCTCTTTTGTGAGACACCCAGAGTATAATTAAGCAGCAAAATAGAAGATAGATATTAGGAAGTAGGAAAGACTTTTAAAAATGGGAATGGGAAAAGAGATAGGGGAAGGGGGAAGAAACGAAGGGGAAAAAGGGTTTAAAGTAAGTAAAAGAAGGAAAAAAGAATTAGAAATAGAACTTTCACAAATGAAAAAGAAAGAGTAGAGTGAGGGGAAGGCAAGGCAAAGGGGCCCATAAAAGAGAATTAAAATTTGTCATATATACATGTTCAAGTTCCTCATAAAAAGTGTGAGCATAATACTCTGTAAACCTGAACTGCAAAAAAATAAACTTGAAAAGAAGTGTAGCTGAATGGATATGCTTCATATGAAACCTCATGAAGACTTAACTGAGGACCTTGTCTCATTTTGGTGTTTACTTTTTTTTTTTTTTCTACCACTGAGCTACATCCCAGTCCCTTATATTTATTTTTGAAATGGTTGGTAATTTGGGTGCATTAAGCCTTGGGGACTTCTGCATTTGAAATTATAAAAATAGCGAAAATTAGTTGAATGACAGGAGAGGTGGTGACAGTTGCATCCCAGTAGGAAAAAAGTGACAAAAACCAGGAGAAAACACCAGCAACAAAGAAGACATAGAAATCACCGGAATGGAGTATCAGAGACCTGGCCTAGACCCCCAATCTCCCAAATGAGTGTACAGCAAAAGCTTAAATAAGTGAGATAAATGGCATGATTTTAGAGCTCTAGGAGGATCAAATCTCTCTACAGAGTTCAGGGACTCTGGTGACTAAGGCAGGGAAGGCCTCTGGGCAGCCTGTATTTATTATTAGGAAACTGAACAGACTTTGGGAGTGGTTCAGGGACTTTGCAAGTAACAAATCACATCAACAAGGAAAAGAAGCTTAGGAGCCTATCTCCCTATTACATTTCACTACAGGGGAGAAATGCCTGTGGCTACCGTCTTTATTTAGTTAATGGGAGTTGGAGCCAGGCGTCCTCAGGCTTTATCTTGTCTTGCCCCCCACCATGCAGCAGCCCTGCACGTGTGTTCAATTTCCAGTTTCAATGACTCCCAGTGGAGGAAATTGGTGCAAAATAAATGCTATGGTTCATATCTCCTAAGCTCTCTTAGGAGCTTCATCCACTCATAGACGGCGCTTACGAAGGTGATTGAATTTGGAGGCAGTAGAACTAAGTCACCCTTAGGAGATAGGGTGTGGGCAGGAGAGACAGTCTTTAGGGGTGTGACAGGGAAGGGGGATTCTCCTTTGAAAGCTCCTCCCCTCTCTCTCTGTGTCCTGACCACCATAATGTGAGTAGCTTTCCTCCACCAGAACACTCCATCATTCCTTCCTGCCCTGGAGCCAGCCGATCATGGACTAAAACTTCTAAAAACCATTGCATCCAAGTAAACCTGCCCTTCTATTAGTGCTTACTTTTCTCTCCGAGATAAGAAAGTGATTAAGAAAATAAACGTAGAGAAGAGCAAAGCAGATGAATAATGCTTGAAGAACCATTTGAATCCAGTGATAAAAAAGAAAGAAAAACTAATAATAGTTTCAAATTCAATGTAAAAATTTAGATAATTAAAATAAAAGCAGAGATATTCTGATTACTCAGGAATGTCTATCTCAAACTTTGAACAGTGGTATTCAATTTTTCACATGTTTCTAAAATAATATAAATAAAACCTCTTTTTGCTTTTTTTTTGTTTTGGCTTTACCACTATTATTATCAATTGATCAAAACAATGTGAGCTAACTCTAATATAACTTATATTGTAAATTGTAGTGAAATAGGACAGTCTTATAAGAAATGTAAGATTTTATGAGTAGAGAACTACTAATATATATGGTACTAATAAAAATTATTTGCAGTAAGGTCAGTAATGACAAATTGCCCAAGAAAGGGATAGCTTCATTAAATAGAATTCTTACTTGGAAAATTCATTTTAATTGAAAATAATTTACCTGAAGCGTAGAAAAAGAACCATGCTTACCTAAGAGTTTGTACTTGGCCTGTCTACTTAACAATGATTATTTCTATAACTGCCTTTACCCCAAAGCCTTTTCTGTTAAATATTTCCTTCATGCATATAGAAATATTTCTATGGATATACCATTTGTTTGCATTTAATCTTCATTGACAGTTATAACTAAATTACCATATGACAAGCAGGTATACACATGCATTAAGTTGGCATGTCAGAAGTGTATTGGAAATGAGGAACTGATTTCAATTCATCTGAAAAGAATAAAATCGAGAATGAAATGGCTTCCTGACAACTTCCATATAAATTTTTACTCAAGAAAAGGTTATATATATTTCTAAAAACTAACACTTTTACCCATTATGATTTGAGTTGGCAAACAGAAATATTAAGGAAATTCTGATTGAAAAGTTTTCTTTATGTGTTTAATAACTCATTGAAAATAATCATTGCCTACAGGGCTCCCTGAAGTTGGTTTTTTCGCAATTCTTATTATACCTTACAGACAGAAATGGCTCATTAAAGCTTTCATATAACAAAAACACATTTGGAATTCCTTCTCTGTTCCATTGTTGCGGTTTATTAACAGAGCCTAGGAGTTCCGACGGAAAGGTGAGATGATTGTTTATATTGGGTGTAGATCTGTAAGTTTTCTGAATGTTCCCGACCTTTATCATAATAGGAAACAAGACATATCTGTGTTTGAGAAATTTCACAGAGATATGTTTTAATACATGTTAGTGTTTCTATGGATACACACGCTTATATTAGTTGATCTCACTGACCTTAATCTTTACAGCTATTCTCACTGTGAGCAGAAATGCTAAGTTCAAAGCATAAATTGTGGTTATTGGTAGCATTTTAACTGGCCACACATCATTGCACATATGTATGGATACAGTGTGATAATTTCATACATACTTAATGTGCAACAACAAAATCAATGTAAGTTCCATTTCCAGTTCCTTAAAAATTTGTAATTTACTTGTGCTGAGAACCAATCAACTCCTCTCATTCTTAAAACACTACATAACAAGTCATTATTATTATTATTATTATTATTATTATTATTATTATTATCAGTTCCAGGGATCAAACTCACGACCGTGTGCTTGCAAGGCAGGCACTTATGCGGCTGAGCTAAGTCCCCAGCCCCTCATAATGAGTCATTATAAACTGTAGCCTCTCTGTTGTACTGCAGAACACTGAAACTTATTACATCAATAATATTTTGGTATCCATTATCCAACCTTTCTTGAGACATTAGAATAGGCAGTGTTTTTATATATAAAATTCCAAAAAGCACAAATGACAAAAAGAAAGATATACAAATGGAATTATATCACAGTAAGAAACTTCTGCCTAGCAAGGAAAATCACCAATAGAGGAAGAGACCACCAGCACACTGGGAGAAAAGATTTGCAAACTATTCATCCAACAAGGAGTTAATATCCAAAATATATAAGCAACAAAAATCTAGTTAAAATTGGGTAAATGAAGAAAAATTTCTTAAAGATGATGTATCAATGGACAAATATATATTAAAAATTTCAATATCACAGATCATCATTTAAATGTACATCAAAATCACCATGAAATATCATTTTATACCAGTTAGATTAGTTACAATCAAAGGGACAAAAATAACAAATGCCAGCAAAGCACAGAGAAAATGGAACTTATGCACACTGTTAATAGCAACATAAGTTATTCTAGCTGCTATCTATAAAATTACAAACTTTCCTCAAAAAATTACAAATAGAAATACCATATGACCCACTTATTTAACTACTGAGTATATGTTCAAAAGTAATGAAATCTGTACACCAAACAAACCTTCACTCCTATAGTTACTGCTATGGTATTCACTCTAGCCAAAGTAAAAAATCAATAGGAGTTATGCACAAACAGTAACTTATTATTTAGCCACAAAAGAAAATGGATTCCTATCCTTCAGACAATGTAGATAGAATTGAATGATATCATGTTAACTGAAGTAATCCAGGCCCAGAAAGACAAATACCATATGTTTTTACATGAAAGTTAATAAAGTCAGTCTCATATAAGAAAAGATTAAAATAATGTTCTTTAATTTATCTTTAACCAATTCTCTGGTTTTCCCATAACTCCACAATATATATCACCCAGAAAAAAAATATGCGAAGTCTGAGAAAAGTACAGCATAGATGAATAAATAAATCACAACCATTTAGTAAATACCTTGCTATTGTCTAGATGTTTCAATAAAGTATAAGCGATGTGCTTCTAATATAAAAATAAATGCCATGAAAGCAATTGATAAGTAAAACTAACATGCTTTATTTTCATAAATTATATATTCCTGGTTTAGTTTTTGTATGCAAGATATTAACAAATATTTGCTTTTGTTGGTGTGCTTCTTTCCACAGTATCTTAAGGTTTTTTTGTATTGAAGATATTTGCATAGTCTTGTTCATTGCTGTGTTATAATCATTTTTATAAGCATACATCTTTTAAAATACATGGTGTGTATACCAAATGAATGAAAAATGC
The DNA here is from genome assembly GCA_004027455.1 of Hydrochoerus hydrochaeris. Classification (NCBI taxonomy): domain Eukaryota; kingdom Metazoa; phylum Chordata; class Mammalia; order Rodentia; family Hydrochaeridae; genus Hydrochoerus; species Hydrochoerus hydrochaeris. The sequence continues at coordinate 74,095 of PVLA01001863.1, forward strand.
ATGTTATGCCTTGCAAGATAATTCTAAGATAAAATCTTGATCTTCTTTCCTTTATTGACAAGATAGTGGATAAGAAGGACAGAAATAGTCAGTTATATGCATATTTGATATGTAGACAATCGAGTAAAATAATGTTTTAAAAGAAGGACATATTTGATATGTATACAAAAGTTCAGGCAAAACGTAAAGGAATTTTTTTCTCTTGAAATCAGATAGAAAGTGTTATCCTTAGTTAAATGACTTATCTGAAGAAAATGTACATTGATTATATGAATCTCTTCTTTCTACTCTAGGGAATTAAGCAAGAAACAGATTTTCATCTTAAGAAAGACTTAATGAGGGAAAAAATAGAAGATGGAAAACCTTAATTTGAACTTCAAACAAAAAGTCCTTTGAAAATAATGAAGTAACTTCCTTTCCTCTCTTGGCAATGCCCTCTCAATCTCTAAGAATTTCCTATTCACTCCTTGACCTTTAAGATGAGGTCATCACCAAAGAAATGTCTTATTGCAAGAGTAGCTGAAGAATTCGAGTTTTCAAAGCTTCAGAGTTCAGACCTTGTAGGTTCTATCCTTCTTAAAAGGAAGAGTAAGCAAAAGTTATTTGCTAAAGAAATGAATTTCTAAGACTCTCAAAGTCCTTGGGCATACAATATGAATGCATTGGGATACAACTTGACTATATGTAGCCCTAATATTTCAACATACTTCCCAGATGCTTATATCATTTAATAATACAGTACTGATTGAGGGCCTTCACCTTGGTAAGGCTATATCTGTTTTAGAAACTTAAGTTTATAAAAGTAAAATAATTGTTACTCTGAAAAAACATCATCATATAATACATGTCAATTCAGCTCACTGAAAGTCTTCATTAAAACAAAATTACACACTAATTGTGGTAAGTTTATATACGTTTATGAAATAATTGATTTGAATATCTTTAATATTCAATGACAATTACAGTGATCATAAAATAGTAGCTATATTATTAAACCTTACATTGAATTAGTTTATTTTTTAATTATTTCTATCTGATTTTATCATGTCCAAGAATAAAGAGAACTTAATGAATTTTATTAGCCCCATACCACATAACAAATCAGATAAATATGGTATATAAATCAGTGATGAGACACAAGATATGCCAGTACTGAAAATAATAGTGGAAAAAGTTTTAAATGAAGAAAACTGACTTTAGGAAATGTTGTTAAGTTTTTAAAATTCCATCAGTTTGGACCCGGGGTTTAGCACAGCAGCATAAGCACCTGCCTGGCAAGCATGAGGTGTTGAGTTCAATCCCTTGTACAAAGAAAAAAAAAAATTACATCTGTTGTCTTTGTCCTGATAATATATAGGGCCTGCTAGAAATGTGAGAATTATGTAACTAATGTTTTCATATACTAAATATTGAATTTACTAATAAAAAATTTCTAGAACCATCTTAATTCAAGATTTCTGAGAATAATAATCTGAGCCCAGGATTTGAAAATAAATACTTTAATAAAGAAGTTTCCCATAAGTAATTCGTTGGGCAGTATAGGAAACAGGGTAGAGAGATACAAGTTAAGGAAAGATATGATTTCATTCAACAGATGAGTGTTAGCCTCAGTCAGTGAAGAGCTTTGGAGGAAAAATTGTATTTCAGAGTTTCTCCGGTCAGGTGAGCTATCCTCTTGTGCTTCAATAGAATTCATTAGCTATGGGTCCCCTGGTGAACATATATTGTCTCTATAGACAGCTCACCTGTCATAAGGTAAGACAAACTCTATGGTTTGTCACTTTCAATCCTTAGGCGTGACACACATGGAGGATTCTAAGGAATGGACATATAATTATCAGAAAGGGGTTTTGGAGTTGTTGGACAGGTGCCAACATCAACTTCTTTAGGCAGCCTGCTGAATGGGAGTCTGTAATAGTAATCATTTCTCATGCTTTCATAGCAAATACTTTCAATCATTACCTCAAAACCATTCAATGCAGTTATCAAGATGTCAGTCTTTTCTGAGAGCTAAAAACATGCTAGCTAAATTTTCAAATACCCTTCATGTATTCAGTCATTTAGCAGTGTAAATACTGGCAGAGGCGAACACAACCCATAGCAACTAAAGAACACCATGGTTATCAGATATATCCAATGATTTTGAAACTCGTTAAAGAGTTAAGTCACCTTGCACTGTTTACTGAAGTCACTATGTTTCCACAAGATTACTACCATCATGACTGTAACTAACAAAGGACTTTTTATTGCCTTTTATTTAAGAAATGTAAATAGACATCTTAGTAAACTTATCAAATAGTACTTCCACATGTTTAACTAATAGTAATTTTAAAGATCAACTTTGCAATTTATAAGAATACAAAGATGCATCTTAGGTATGTTTGTGTGGCATTTTTTTTGTTTTTCTAGCAGTATTAAACTACTACCCAGGAGGTTTTCTAACCTATATAAATAAGATCAATGTGTTGATACAATCAAAGTGAAAAAAAAAGTATTTTATATTCATGTAAGAATAAAATACATACTTTGGTAAGTTCTGTGTATATTTTCTCTATGTTTACAATTGCATAGAAGATAATGAATAATTTTCTGAACGTTTTAAGAAATGTCCTCTTCATATTGGGTTCAATGATAGCTAAAGCTTGGTTTAGTGCCACTGGATAAAAGAGAATTTTCAACAATTGCTGCTAGATGAATGATTAATGAATGACTGAATGATAAGTAAACTATTATTATAATACCTCTGTCATATTATACTTCCTGTTTCTCATTATTAGCCATTGATTATAGATTACAGAGCCAGAGAAGAGTCTCAGCGGTAAAACGCCTGCCTAGCATGTGTTCTTTCATGGGTTCAGTACCACAAAAATAAAGTAGATTAGAATTAAAATATGAGACACTCTAGGGGAGATGTCATATTTATCTATGTAATCAAATGTTGTTACCACTAATGGACAATCTCACACTGGAAATAAAAGGAGCAGTTACATAATTTAAAAAGATTTTTTTTTTTTTGGTACTGGGGATCTAACTCATGACCTTGCGCTTGCCAGGCAGGTGCTTAAACCACTGAGCTAAATCCCCAGCTCAAGTTACATAATTTAATCACAAATAGAAGAAGAGAAAAATAAGGTTGTCTTCATAAAATCCAAGAATTTTAGAATCTAATTTTATTTAGCCTTGTTATCTTGAAAAAATGACTTAATCCTCCTGAGATATAAAGCCAATACCCATATATTTTGATGGATAATTAATTAATGTTTATTTCCTTGATTAAAAAATGTATAAAGGATGAATATCAATGAATGGAATTAGCTCACACTGTGAGTTTGTATGTGGCACATACGTTCTGAAACTTTTTTTCCTTTGTGATTTAGAAAACATTAGCTAAAAAACACATTTCTTATTAATTTCCACCTCAGACAGGAGGGAAAATTTTAATTTACTCTTTTTAAAAATTTTTTCTTATTTAAGGAGAAAAAAACAGAAAAAAGGTAGAAATATTACAGAATTTCAAAAAAAAAGAGGATAAACAGTAAGAGATCACTGGTTGATAAATTACATATTGTCCTTTTAGAAATAGTTGTTCAAGTTACAAAATTAATGGATACATAGTAGACATTCAAACAGTGAGACTGCAAACAGTTCTGCTCAAAGATTCAACAAAGATTCAGCAATAAGGTCATCTATTTTACACACTCAAAAATACATGCAGTTATATCCCTTAGAGTCCTTTCTTTTCCTCTTTTTTTTACAATATCAATTACACATTTTGGGTTTTATTACTCTTACAGTTCTTATCACTTTTTACACTAGAGACACAATGTGATATTTATAAATATGATTCTTACATATTTCACTAATGAGAATAGTCTCAAGTTGTCTCCACTTACCTATGAAGGCCTCAAGATCATCATTTTTTATAGTTGAGTAATATTCCGTTGTGTAAAAATACCACATCTTTTTCATCCACTCTGCAGTTGATGGGCATTTTGGTTGTTTTCAAGATTTAGCTATTACAAATTGTGCTGCTATGAACATGGATGCACATATATCACTGTGATACAAACTTTTCAGTTTTTCTGGGAAAATACCCAGTAGGAGAATAGCTGAATTGAATGGAACTTCCAATCCTAGTCTTCTGAGAATTCTCCATACTGATTTCCATAGTGGCTGCACCACTCTGCATTCCCACCAACAGTGGAGGAGTGTTTCTTTTTCCCCACAGCCTCTCCAACATTTGTTATCAGTTGATTTCTTGATGGCAGCTGTTCTTTCCGGAGTGAGGTGAAATCTCAATGCTGTTTTAATTTGCATTTCTCAAATGACCAGTGATGGGGAACATTTCTTCATGTATTTATTTGTCATTTGTATATCTTTCTCTGAGAACTGTATGTTCATATCAGATGCCCATTTTTGGAGAGGGCCTTTGAATTTGGGGGGCTTTATGTTTTTCAATTCTTTGTATGTTCTGCACATAAGTCCTTTGTCTGAGGGGTTGCTGGCTAAAATTCTTTCCTACTCTGTGGGTTTTCTTTTCACTCTGTTGGTGATTTTTTAATTTACTTTTAAAGAATTATTTTAGTTCTCAAATGTGTTTGAATCTTCAAAGACAAATTGCTAATACAACCATTTACTTGAGATAGTCAAGGAGTGAGTAGGAAATTCTCTAGAAGTTTCTTCCCATAGTAATGAAGGATGACCTTCCACATAGAGCACTGCATAGAAGTGTGAAGATGACAGGAAGTGTGAGCTGTAAGTGTTTTGGTATCAGTGAGACATGAAGAGTGAACGAGGTGAATGAAAGCAAAGTTTTGAATTTGAAAGTCAGGGCTAAATATTGAGCAAATATTGTCATAGAAGAATTCCAAATGACAAAACAGGGTGCTCCTTCCTGGAGTGTGAATTTCAGTGTAGGATTTGGGAGTAGGGGGTTATGAGCAGGAGGAGATGAAGCCAATGAATATAATAGTCATCCAAGGTACTTTTGACAGTAGAACAAAGATTTAACTTTGATAATTAAAATGAGCTTCAAATATTTGTAGTGAGATACTAAGAATGTGCCTGCCAAGTCACAATGAATAACCTTTTTTTTTTCTGGTTTTAGGTACATTTGTACAGAAACCTAGAAGTGTCCCTAGATTTATTGCTAAGAAGCTAAGTAAATCTTCACCCATATTTAAGAATAGTTTGTGCTGTCATTGTTTGATTGATCACTTTTGCTTCTAGATTTTGTAACATGAACAACTAGTTCTGAGATCACAATGGGCACTATATTGACTAATGTTAATGCCCTAAATTTTTTTTCCTTTTTTGAAATCCTATATCAGTTCTATCCTTCTTTTCTGTTTTGCTTTTTAAAAGAAAAAAGGAGGAAGAAAACTGAGCAAAGTAAACTTCAAATTATCAAAACAAATTTCATAGAATTATGTAACTAATAAGTCTCAGCAGAAAGGCTTTATTGACCTAAGTATATTTTTTTCAAAATATTATTTATGTTGAGACAATGAGTTTTAAACAAATGTGGCAAACAACTTGAGCATTATGCAAAGATGCACACATATATACAACTCACATAAGAAACACAAGAGCCCTTTGGGCATTTGAAATTATCCAAGTAAGAAATGATGAATCTGTACAAGGTGAGACTTTCTCTCTCCCTACCCCCCCCCTCTCTCTAAATGAGCCTTGGAAACATCACTTTTTTATACAAAGAAATAAGTTTTTGAAAGGTAATATAGGTGTTTAAAGCACATGGTTTTATCCAAAGATAACCCATGCCAATACAAAGATGAAGAGAAAAATAAAAGGAGGTTTTAAGTTTTAATATATTTTTAAATGTACCAAGCAATGACTTTATTTTGATATAATCAGTGGTGAAAGTAATGCCATCAAGCATTAGTGGAAGCTTTTTAACTAGAATCATGTGCTATGTAAAGCTGTTGGACAGAGTTTAAAGGATCAAAATGATTGAGAATATTAAAAAAAATGGCAAATGCCCAGTTGCTTTTCTAAGGGATTTTAAATTAAAGCAGCAAACCCTTTAAAGCATCATACAATGGGAAGAATGAACTCAAAGCTAATTAACTCGAATTCTTTTTTGGTTGTACAGCTTTGCAGTAATCTTCCATGGAGTTCATGACCAGAGGATTACTAGACCTTGAGAAGTATTTTGAGAAGGGGTTGAGGTGGAAGCCAAAGCAATCATCTGAAACAACTGGCCTGCCTGGGCATGTCAGAACCAGATGTCCACTCCTGAATGAGAGGCAGAATTAGATATAAAATCAGGTGCTGCATAAACATGTCTACATTAATGAGATGTGCATGTGTGCATATATGCATGTGTGTGTGTGTTTGAATGTGAAATAAAATGTTTTAATCATAAAGACTTCTTGGGAGATAAATGTGTATTTACTAATATGTTTTTTTATTTTTATATTGTTTATAATAGAAAAATGGATACATAGTAGCCATAAAATAATACTTGTTGAAGTCAGGCATTGAAAAATTATTCAATGACAAGTGCATGTTGCAATGATAAAATGATTACAAATGATACCAAATTCAAATTATGCCACATAAGTGCAAGTAACACATGCAGAGTAGATATGCATTTACAAAGGCACCAGTGAAAAATGCACACAAATATTCCTATTATATTACCTTAAAGGTAGAGTTATATTGTACTTTTAAAATTCATTCCAATGGAATTTTATATATTTCTTATAAAATATCATATTTCTACTTTATTAGACTATTTTTTGAAATGTCAACATTATATAAAAATGATCATACTGGCAATAAGTTCAAAAAAGTAATAAACAGGAAATATACTTTAATGCAGCCTAAAAGCTAAGACCTTAATATTTATTAGGCTGCAAATGATATAAGACTCAGTCTCTTTTGCTACTGTGCTTTTGTTAAAATAATTGTGATGTACTTTTTAATAAATCAATTTCCTTTAATAAAACCAGCTGTGTACTCACCAACAGATTATTATATATTGCTAAGTGATGCATCTCCTTTAACTTCAAAATGGCTAGAGCTCAGGATCTAACTAAATAGTTGCATCTTTCATAGTGGCTGGCACCTCTCATTCCTACCTAAAGATTTTGTTTGATGATTGTCACCAACACTAATGACTGAGCACATTATGTTTTGTCCTGCCCACACCTAGAAATTATGGCTGATACTAATTTTAAAGCTTATATCATAGATATTTAATGAAGTAAATTTAGAAAATACGAAGCTGTTCAAAAATGATAAAAGTTTAACCATTGGGAGCTAAGCCTGTCATTCTTTTGCAGAAGAAAAGTGCACCAAGGGGAGGAACTCAAAATACCAACAGCTTTGAATTTACTGGTGAGTGAGCACATGCAAGAAGGACAAAAGGAAAAGACAGGGAAGGAAGAGAGCACAAGAGGAGGAGGAGAGAGAAAAGGAGAAGGAGAAAAAGAAAAGGGAGAGGAGAGGGAGAAGGAGAGAAGAAATGGAAAAAAGACATTACATGGACAACGATAGTTAAAAAAAAAAAATACCCAGTGCAACATACTAGTCCTAACACTCTAAGCCCTCTTCTTATTCTTACGAACACTTGGTCCTATGTATCCTGGTAGAGAAAATAACCAAGGGAAAAGGAAATCTCTTCTCTGGAAACTTTTCCTGTGATTTATGAGTGACGGTGCAGTGAGCACCAGAGCCCAGTCCTGTCTTTGCTTACACGCACCACAAGTCAGTGAGCATTCAGGAAGATGTAAGTGCATGTGACGATCACAGGGGCTTCCTTTAAAGACATGACCTCTTCCTCATTTGTAAAGGGCTCCCTCCTTTACAAACTTTGGCTGCAGCAAATGCCTTCATTCAACATCAGACATTATGTATATATATATATATATATATATATATATATATATATAGTTGATTTTAAATTGTTAATACAAGTATACAGAGAATCTATAGAGAGTATATATGTTCTGCACATTTATTTATTGCTAATATTGCAAAAATAGAAATTTTTGTTTATTTCACCAATTTAGATATTAGTCAGAATTGAAAATGTAAAAAGACAGCAAGGTTCTGTGCAAATTAATGCAATTCTGTATTACATATAGAACTTATTTTAAAAACTTGCTGATTAAATTAATCTTGCTAATTTTGGTTTTATTAATAGCGCCATTTATATATGCCTTACATGTTTAAATACCTGTCAATCATATTTCCATTATCTATACCCACCTAATAAAAATATATCTGCTATTTGAATATAAATAAGTGAAATGAAAGTTTGAGTAGATATGAATCAACTGTGAAATTTAGACCTATGTCAACTTAAACTTGACAAAGACATGACCTAAGATTATATGTTGGTAAAGAAAGTGAAAGTACCATTTCAACATAACATCATGGTCATTTGAACATGAATTTTAAAAGTAGTATTTTAAGAGATTAATATCTGTAACATAAATAAGCAAAAGCTGAAACTTAGTGGGCATTATGATTTAAATGGAAAATAAATGAATATGCCAAACTTTTTTATTTGAATTTTTTCTTTTTCTCTGTTATTATTAGAGCCTATTAACTTCATAAAATATTGAATTTCAATATTTATAATGTATTTTGATCATATATCTTCCATTTGTCTTTAACCCATCTCAGTACTCTTTCTGTCTCCCCCTTAAATCTCTATGCTCATATCTAATTGTAATATTTCTTTTCCTTTCATGTCATCTTCTTTTAGATTCCACCCTTTAAGGAAAACGTGCGTCATTTCTCTGAGTCTGACTTACTTCACTCAACATGATAATATCCAGATCCATCTATTTCCCTACAAAGAAAAAAAATTCTCCATTATGCCTGAATAATATTCCATTGTGCACATACGCCACAAGTTCTTTGTCTGTCTGTTGGTAGGTGCCTCGCTTACTTCATATTATGGCTCTTGTCAGTTATGCCACAATAAACATGAGTATACAGGTGTTCTTAGAGTGAGCTGATTTTCACTGCTTCAGGAACATACCAAGCAGTGGTATAGTTGAACCAAATGGTAGCTCTATTTTTATTTTTTGAAGAGCCCATATACATAGTAGCTAATTTACCTTCCCACTACAGCTTGAAGTGTGGAATCTCGATATGATTTTCAGTGCTATTGGGGTCCCATTTATAAGTCTCTGCCTCTGTCTATGGCTTTAAGTGTTTTCACAGTGTTTTCTCTAAGCAGTTACAAAGTTTCAGATGTTGTATCTATGTCTTTGTTCTATTTTGAACTGATTTTTGTTGTGCAAGAGAGATAGGGGTGTAAGGGAAATACAAGTGCAATCTCTGTAGTTTTCACAGCAGCCTTTATCAAACAGGCACATTGTGGTTGCACAGGTTTCTTTCTGTGTTCTCTCTTCTCTCTACTGCCTATATTTGTGCATGGTGTTTTTTTTAAGCTGACACTGTCCAATAGTTTTACAGCAGGTATTTCAGTGTTTCCAGCCTTTCTTTCCTTGATGAGCATTCCTTTGGCTATTCTGGGTCCTTTTGCATTTCCATATAAATTTTAGGATAACTTTTTCTGGTTTTGTGAAGAATTTTCATGATGTTTTGATGAAAATTTTATTGAATCCATAGATTGCTGTTGGTAAAATGACCATTTTAACAACATTAATTCTGCCAAACCATGACCATCAAAGGTCTTTCCATCTGCTAGTATCTTTTTCAATTTTTACTTCTATGTTTTTAAATTTTTTTGTAGATTATCTTTCAGCTCCTTGGTTACACTGATCCCTGAGTATATTTTGTCATTATTTTTAAAGCTGATATAAACGGATTTATTTTCCTACTTTTATCTCAATTAGTTTATTACTGGTATATATATTAAGCATTTAATTTTTCATGTTGATAGTATGTGCTGCTACCTTGAATTCATTTGTCAGCTCTAGAAGACTGCTAGTAAAGTATTTAATGTCTTCTAGGAATAGAATCATGTCATCCACAAATAAAGAAAATTTGACTTCTTTTGTGATTTGTTTCCCTTTTATTTTTCCTTTTGCCTTACTGTTACAGTTAAAATCTTAAGAACTATATTGAATAGGCTTGGTGAGGATGGACTTTCTCTCTCTGTGCCTCATTTTTCACCATTAAAAATGATATCAATAGGATTTGCCATATATGGCTTTTGCTAAGTTGAAGTATGATACCTTAATACTTTGTTTCTTCAGGGCTTTTATTACAAAAGGGAGTTGAATTTTGATGAAGGCTTTTTCCACATCAATTGCGGTGATCATGTGATTTTTTTTATCTATGTATGTGTGATTCTATTATGCATTATGTTTTTTGGCTCGCATACATTGACCCCTCTTGCATCTCTTCACTGTAAACAACTTGATTACAGTGCACCATCTTTCTATTGTGCTGTTAAATCGGATTTATAATTTTAAAATATTATTGTTTATATGTTCATCAACACTGTCTATATTTTTTTAGTTTGTGTTGTATCTTTTTCTGTTTTGATTTTAAGGAAATGGTGACTTCCTTAAAGTCATTGAATGACTTTGAAACCAAACCTTCCCTCTTTTGTGGAATACTTTGAGTAACATTACTGTTAGTTCTTCTTTCAATGTCTGATAAAATTCAGCACTGAACTCACCTCCTTGAACTTTTTTGTTATTGTTGAAAGATATTTTATTATTGGTTCAATCTCACTGCCTGTAATCATTCTGTTTAAATTTCTTACTTCCTCTTGTTTCAATTTTGGTAGGTCATATATCTCTAGAAATGTATTCATTTCTTCTAGACCCTCCAAATCATTAGATTATAGGTTTTCAAAATAGTCTCAAACAGCCCTCTAAATTACAGTGTCTGCTGTAGCATCTTCTTTTTAATTTCGAAGTCTGTTGATTTGGGTTCTCAATTATTTTTGTTTGGTTAGTTTGACTATAGGCTTCATCAGCCTTTTTATCTTTTCAAAGAACCAACTCTTTGATTCACTTACTGTTTATTGTGTATCACATTAATTTAATTTCTGATCTTTATTATTTCTTTCCTTTTGATGGGTTGTTGTGTTGTTTTTGATTTTCTAAGAACTTGAGATGAAGTATGAGATTATTTAAATGATCCCTGTCTCATTTTTTTAAAATTACACACATTTTGTTTCCCTTAGCTTCCCTCTTTGAACTGTTTTTACTGTATCTCAGAGATTCTTTTATGCTTTGTTTATATTTTCATCTGATTCTGAGAGTTATAATTTCTTCAATAACCTACTGAGGGGTAAAGTGAACTGTTCCATCTCCACGTATTTGTATAGCTTTTCTAATTGCTCTTGCTGTTCGTTTCTAGTTCATTATATTATGATAGGATGCAAAATATTATTTCATTTATTGTATTTGTAAAGGCTTGTACTGAATATGATCTATACAGATAGTCTATGAAGTGGTGAGGAGAATGTGTATTCTATAATTGTTGAATGAAATGGTCTATAAATATCTGCTAAATCCACTTGAAATATGATATAGCTCTGATATTTTTTGGTTAATTTTGGTCTTGATTCCCTACGCATTAAAAAGTATGCACCATTGAAGTCACCCACTATTATATATGGGGCCTTTTGTGTCTCTTTATGTCAGGCAGTGTTTTTTAAATGAAATTATGAGCACTGATTTATAATCAATGCATATTTGAAAATGTTATATCTTCTTGGTGGAGGGTCCCTTTACCAATATGTTGAAATCTTTGTCTCATCTGACAAAATTTGTCTTGAAGTCTTCTTTGTCAGATATGTGTTTAACTGCTCCTGCTTTCTTTTGAGTTCTTCTTGTATGAAACATTGTTTTCTGTCCTTTCACTTTAATTTTGTTTATGGTTTTGCTAGTGAGTTGTATTTTCTCCAGGCAGCAAAGAGAAGGATTGTATCTTTTAATCCATTCTGTCTGCACATTTAATTGAAAAATTAAGAAAATTTAAGCTCTGAGTGATTGTAAAATGAAAGTACAAATTTTTGTGATTTTGTTGTTTTTTCGAACATTTGAGTCTTTCTTTTTAACTCCTCATAATGCTACTTCTTTCTCTTCTCTGTATAGGATTTCTTTGTGTGTAGTCTACAGTGCTGGATTAGTGGGCATGAATTTCTTTAGTTTATACTTTCCTTGAAAATATTTTTTCTTCAATTTTGAAGTATAGCTTGGCTGGATATTGTAAACTAGACTTACAGTTATTTTATTTCATGACAGAAAAACAGAATGTAATGCCTTTCTGGCCTTTAGGCTTTCTGCAGAAGATTCTGTAGTTGTTCTGATACATTTACCTATATGAGAAGTTTGATGTTTTCTCTTGCAGCTTTCAATATTTTCTTCCTGTTCTATACTCTTGAGTTTTTTTTTTCATTCTAGGAATTGAATCCAGGACTCTATCTTGCCAGGCAGGTGATGTATCACTTGAGCTACAACCCCAGCCCACTCTTGACATTTTAACTATAATCTGACATAGGAAGGTTTTTTATTGGCTATGCCTCATTGTAGTTCTAAATCCCTCTTATGTTCTATGCATATTTATTCCTCCTCTTTCTCAAGATTTGGGAAGTTTTCTGTTATTATTACATTATATAGATTTTTTGCCACTGGTCTGAATCCCAGTGTCCCATTTTGCATCAAAAATTAGTAATTTGGTCTTTCAATTATATGCTGGATTCCTTGAACATTTTGCTTAGAATTTCTACTTTGTTTTTCAATTAGGATCCAGGCATAATTCCTTAAAGACATCTTCAGGTCCTGAAATTCTGTCATTTGCTTTAGGGTGTGTACTGGTAAGGCTTCATACTGAATTTCTGATTTAATTTATTGTGCATTTCACTTTCAGAATTTTTTTTTAGTTTTTTTTAGAGTCTCCGCCTCTTTGTTTAATTACTCCTTCATACCCTGCCTTATCTCCATCAATTTATTCAGGTGTTTATTAGCACCCTCTTTGAAGTCATCAATCCTTTCAAAATTGGACTTTTAAATTTTTCTCTAGAATCTTGTGTACTTTAATATCTTGCATTGTGTCTGGTAATATGTATCTGGCAATAATATCTGTCAATCATGGATATTTGGAGAATTTATATTACCTCATATTTTCAGACTTCTTTTGTTTCCATGTTGAGATATATGCATCTGTTGAGATAATATCTACTCACTTATACTAAAAGACATTCTCAAAGTCCACTCTTCTTTTAAGAGGAGAGTTTGATGCCCACCACTCAGTGAAAAGACAACACACTGAAGTAATGTCAACCACAGGAAAACAAACCAAACATAAGGGCAAATTAAAAGCAAAACTCTATTATCCACTAGCAATGAAAAAGAAGCCATTGATAATAAGCTAAAATGGTGAAAAAAAATAAAGTTTAAAGTAATAATTAAAATAAGAGGGAATGGGAAAAGGTATAAAGAGAAGACAGCAATCTTTTAAAAAGAATTAGTAAAGAAGAAGATAAATTGAAGAAGGAGAAAAAAAAGTGAAATAAATGTCTAACGGGATGGACAGCCAGCCAGATCCACCTCTGCTTGCTGGCTGCCACCATCAGAAGGTTTGCTTCTTGTGGGCAGCCAGCAGGGGTAAGGGGATCTAACCAGGTAAACCCTGTGCACCCATAGGCAACCACTGGAGATCCTTGCTTCCTTTGGGCAGCCAGCTCCCACCAAGAGAAGCAGACAAACACACCCCGCATGTGCCTGCCACCATCAGGGCAGTCCCAGTGGAGAGACACAGGCTAAGAGAAGAAGCAGCCCAACCATCACACAACCCTGCCCATCAGGAAAGCAATAGTGTAGTTTCACAGGTCTGCGAAACCCTACCCTATGTCTTGCTATGTCCCTGGGGACCTGGTGTCTGAGAAACCCAGGTGCCTGTCCAAATCCCCTACACCATAGAGACAACCAAAGTGGGAAGTGCCTGTGACTACACAACCAACTTGTTGGGAGGAACCCAAGAGAATGTCAAGATGAAGGAGCAAAAGGCAATCTCAGACTTCCAGGTGACACAGAACAAGTCTGGGAGATACGGTCATGAGAGAAAAAATGCAAGTCACAAAACTGAACTCTCCAAGAGGATAGCAGCTGAAGTAAAGAAACAACTTGATGAGACTGTAAAACAAATCAATAGAAATAATGTCTCAGGTAAAAGAGAAGATCACAAACATAGTGAGGGAATTGTTGAGCATATGTAAAGAAGACAGATTAAAAAAAAAAGAGCTTAGGAAAATGGTGGAAACCTTAAATGAACAATATAGGGAGGAATCACAGTGCATGAAACAGATTTAAAGAGATATCCAGGAAATTAAAAAGTCAATCAAAACTGCATGAAAGAGACTTAAGATAGACTTACAAACTTTGAATTGTAAAACAAAAGCTCTCTTAAAAATAACAAGGAACAACAAAATAATAATACAACAGCTGCAAGATGACAAAAAGGAAAATAATTTAAGAGTGATAGATATCAATGAAGAAACAGGGGTAAGCACAAATGAAATAAAGATTCTATTTACTGAATCAATAGCAGAAAACTTCCCAAACAGGGAAAAAGATCTGGCATACACATAAGCAAGGCATATAGAACTCCAACTAGCCATAACCAAAGTAAATCTACACTCAAACATATAATAATCAAAATCCCATATTCAGCACAAGAAGAGCATATTAAAGGCTGTAACAGAAATGGAACAGATCACCTATAAAGGAAAGCCAGTCAGAAGAGCAGATTTCTCAACACAAACCATCACGTCAAGAAGAGTTTCTAGTGAAGCATTTCAAATCTCATAAGAAAACAATTGCCAACCCAGATTGACGTACCTTGCAAAACTATCTTTCGAAACTGATGTAAAAATAAAATACTTTCATGATAAAGAACAACTGAAGGAATTCATGACCACAAAACCAACCGTACAGAGAGTGCTAAAGGATATTCTAGAGAGTAATAAAGTTGACTATGGTTCTAGGAACAGCAGCAGAGGAAGATCACCAAACAAGGCAGACAATCGAATGAAGGGGTAAAGTAAAGGACCAACAGCAGGAGGATAGCATGGCAGAGATGAACCAGTTCATTCCAGTTGTAACCATTAATGTAGATGGCCTCAATTCACCAATAAAAAGAAAAACAGCAAGAGTGGATCACGAAACCAGATCCATCAATATACTGTAGACAAGAAACACATTTAACTCAAAAGGAAATTCATAGACTGAAAATCAAAGGAGAGAACTCAATTGTTCCACACAGCAAGAGACCAGAAAAAAGCAAGGATGACTTGCCCATCAATAACAGAATGGATAAGAAAGATATGATGTTTTCATATAATGGAAAGCTACCCACTATAAAGTAGGATAAACTCAAGGCTCTTGTAAGATAAACTCAAGGCTCTTGTAGGTAAATGGATTCAACTGGAGTTCATGATCATGGGCAAAATGGCTTGAACTTATATGGGTAAGTCCTAGCATAAAAAGCAGAAGGAGTTAGTGGGATCCAAAAAGCACAATAAATGTTATGAAAGTGATAGAGTATGAAACATCTAAGAGGGGAAGATGGTAACCTCTGTTAACTTCTTATTGTTTTGTCTTGAACTCTTATGTCATTATCATAATTTTGTTATGTTTGGTTTTGTTCTTTCTTGTTTTGTTAGATTTTACTATCATATAGTATGAGCAGCTATTTTGAAGATAACAGGCTGCATTATGGTAACCATTGTTGGTTTTCTATTATCTTGTTTCAAAGTCCTGTAATGCTTTCATTATTTTCTTTACTTGGTTTTATTTTGTTTTGTTTGATTTTATTTTTGTGTGACAATATGAGCAGCTATTGAGAAAAAAATGAGACATTATGGTAACCACTGGTGATTTTCTATCATCTTGTTTTGAAGGCCTATAATGTGTTTATTCTTTTGTTTTGATTGGTTTTATTCTGTTGTGTTTTATTTGATTTCATGATGTGTGGTAGTATGGACAACTATTCTGAAGAAAACAAGAGACGTTATGGTAACCACTGTTGATTTCCTTTTGTCTTGTTTTGAAGTCCTGTGTTGCTTGCATTGCTCTATTCTGATTTGCTTTGTTTTGTTTTGCTTCATTTTATTCTCTTTAAAATAAAAAAAATCTAATTAAAATAAATAAAGACATAGAATTAGGTAAAGTAAAAAACAGTAAAAATAAGAAAATCAGAGAAAAAGAGCAAATAAAACAACACATAAAAACACAGGAAAGGAAAGGAAAGGAAAGGAAAGGAAAGGAAAGGAAAGGAAAGGAAAGGAAAGGAAAGGAAAGGAAAGGAAGGAAAAGAAGGAAGGAAGGAAGGAAGGAAGGAAGGAAGGAAGGAAGAAAGAAAGAAAGAAAGAAAGAAAGAAAGAAAGAAAGAAAGAAAGAAAGAAAGAAAGAAAGAAAGAAAGAGAGGGAGAGATGAGTGCAGTAACCTCCTCCAGGCTGCAGTGCTGGGTGATAGTTTCTTTCCAGACCCTGTAGTGCTGGAATTCACCATAGGAGGAAGGGTAATGAGTTGCAACTGGTATCTGTTTTGTTTCCACATGAACTTGTCCAGTTGTTCTTGTGTAACAGCCCTGGCCAGCTGTTTTGCCCTAGCGGGTTGCCTGAGTCAAGACTGTGTTCACTCCAGAGCATTTCTTGATTCCTCCTGTTCTTAGAGTTGGTTCTTAGAGGGGCAGGGACAGGGGCAGGTTTAGGATGGATTTGGCTTTATCCCTAACCATGTTGATGGATGAGAAAAGCAAATGTATCACAAAGTTCCGGACTAGAAGGAGGCAATGAGGGGAGCTGAGCAATCCACTGGACTCTCCCAGGATTTTCAGACCTTTCCTCTTCAAAAACTGTGCATAAATAGCCTGGAACCTCATCAGAGAAAGATGGTGCTGCTTTGCCCTGTATGTGCCACAGGCCTTGCTCCTGCCTAACCCTCTCGGGCATCTGCAAATGTCACTCTCTCCTTCACAGCTGTTTCTTGTAGCAATCTCCCACCCAGTCACTGAAATACGGTGACTCTCAAGAGTGTGACATCTGATTGTTTTGTGACTTATGATAAGTATTTATAAGCATGAATATAAAATACAGGTACGGAAATTAAGTCAAACTTAGTGTTTTGCTAGTGGCAAATAATATTTAGCCATCAATGAATAAACTTGTTAAAATGTAATTTACCAGAAATTGTGAATTTCTTAAAAGGTTTGCATTCAGATTGGACTTATTATATGCAACTAGATAGTCTGATGATAATAGATTCCAGAAGAAATTTGTTTTAGAAAATAATAATTAATATTTTTACATTGCCTGTAGGAAATTATAATTTATTCAGTAAAACAGCTCCATGAATTAGAATAAATCCTTTCTGTAAATGAAATGAAGCAATGTGCTCAAAGAGCATAAAAGAACCAGTTAAAAATTTCCAGCTGCTAAAGAAAAAAGTGCTTGTAAATATTTCATATACAGATGATGGTAGGAATCAAGTTCCCATCATACTTTTTACTTCATAGAATCATTTTTAAGATGAATATAACAATTTTATTTCAAAATATCTGTATTCATACTGTGCCAAAAATATAAACCATTTAAAACTGTTATTAAGAAAAAGTTTAGATGTCAGCCTAAAATATTTGGAAGTGAATTACCAGTTTTAAAAAATTCTCTCTTTTTCTATTGCAGAAATAAGCATACGAAATATGATTTTGTTATGATTGGGAGGAGGACAAGAACATAAGAAACGTTTAAAATTAAAAACGCAGTAAGCATTTGGCACACGGCAGGTAGAAAATAGATGGCAGTCAGTGACACAGGGATGTGAGAACAAGGAATAAGGGACAGATAACGACACAGAGTGAGCCAAGGAAACTGTATGGAGTTCTCCAAAGGAGCCCAAGCTTCAACCAATGAACTAGTGCTTTGTGCCCAGTCACAGGTTCAGAGCACTTTTTCAGTCCTGGTGACACTTTTTCGGTTTTGGGGATTTGACAGGTACCACACCCCTAACCTCTGAACTCCAAATGTCCTTTTCTGCCAGTCAGTTCCGTTTCACTTTTATTTTTCTCTTTCCTGTTAGCCTCTACTTCAGGAAAGGCTGTCTGGTTTTCCTCTACTTCTTTTAATTTGTGTTTATTACTTTTTTAAAAAATTTTCTTGTTTTAATTAAAATGTAATATTTACTCAACATGACCAGTGGAATAATGCAAAAATGTGTGAAGAAACATGAGCTTCTTAATGCCCCCTTTTATTCTGATAATCCTGTCATAACAACAAGCTTGTGTGTGTTTCTCCTTTTTATCATATTGGCAAAAACATACACAAAACATAGAATCCTATGAAGAAAGGTACAAAGACAATACGTAGTGTATTTATTGCAATTCTCCTACTCACTTGTTAGTAAACTTTGTTTTATTGTTTTTATCTGTTTAAAATAAAAAAGAAATATACTGTGGCCATTTAAAAATTCTTTTAACATTACTTGATTGTTGGATCATTTTTGTGCCTGCATCTTGTAACCTGAACAACTACTTCTAAGATAACAATATGCAATATATTAACTAGTGTTAATTCCTAACTATTTTTTGAGATTCCATATCATTTCTATCTTTTTTTCTTTTTTTTTAAAGTTCTTTTAAAAACGTTAAGGAAAAATAAACAGATGAAGAGTACTATATTTTTTGGCTTCGTTAATATTCTTTACTTTTTTTCAAGTGTATTTTATTTCATGCAGAAAAAAGAAGAAGAAGAAGAAGAAGAAGAAGAAGAAGAAGAAGAAGAAGAAGAAGAAGAAGAAGAAGAAGAAGAAGAAGAAGAAGAAGAAGAAGAAGAAGAAGAAGAAGAAGAAGGGGAAGGAGGAGAGGGAGAAGGAGAAGGAAAGGAGGAGAGGGAGAAGGAGGAGGAGGAGGAGGAACAAGAAGAAGAAGAAGAGGAGGAGGAGGAAGAAAAACTACAAAAAAATTTCAAAGCATGTCAATTGGGGGAAGAATATTGTTTTAGAATGCTTGCATACTCTACAACCATCTGCCTATTAGATGACTTTCCATGATTTTGGACCCATGTTCTAGCTGACTGGTAGAAGAGTGCTAAGATTTTGTATAGAATAGCCAGCGTTATACATTTAAGGCTGAAGATGTAACCTGTAACCCTATCATCAGAAAAAAAATCAAAGAAAGAGTGAAGATTATAGAATTTTCCCTCTGAAGATTCAGATATCATAACTCTATATAAAGGTAAAGTTAGATTTCTTTATTTCTCCTATTAATAGGGTCTTGGTTATTTTTCTCTCATTGCTGGGATAAAATACCTGACACCCAATATGAAGGAAGGAAAGGTTTATTTAGCTCACTGTTTGTGGAGGTTTCAGTCCATAGTCTGTTGACTCCAAGGTAGGGTGGCAGAGCACTGGGGCAATACTTCAAGGTAGCAGCCAGCCAAAGCAGCCAAAACAAAAGAGGTGAAGACAATCCTCTTCTCCTCCCTTATAGTTTACCCCTGCACCAGAGTGAGTGTGGTACTCACACCACCTCTGTGTCCTCCTCTTCCACAGGTTGAGGATACTTACAGACTAAGGATCCTTGCTCCCTGCTGAGTCTCTTAGTTAAATTTCTAACCTTCTCAAATTGACACAATGTATGAATTACAACAGCCAGTCTGTAAAATGAAATGTAGTTGCATTACCTGCCACAGAGATGTTGGATGTCAACATAAGGCAGAAAAAATAGAACCCAACACACCATTAACAAATACTCTTTTACTCATCAGTATATTTTAATCTAGATAATTTTGTATTATATTTAGAATCTTTTGAAAAAAGGTTAGTCCTGCTTGAAGTATGGAGAAGATAAATGCAAATGTAGAGGCCAAGGAGCAGGCTGTCACAGCAATACAGGTGAGAAGATTATTATAGCTTTCAATATCATGGTGGACATCAACAAATGGGCTTTGGAAAAACTGATAAGGTAAACATGCAGAATGCACTGACGAGTGCAAATGGGAATGACATGCATAGTTAGAATTGTAGCCCATCCTTTTCGATGGTGGGGGGTACAGCAGAGCAAGAAATGGATCAAAAGAGAAATACAAGAAACCCAAGCTTAAATGGAAAGTTGATGATTATGGTTTTGATAGGTTGAGTTAAACCAACCATTGAGAAAGGAAAGTGAATCGTGTGACAGCAACTGGCTGTTTCAGGGTTAAGATTAAACAAGATATTCTGATTCTATACAGCTGAATGGAAAGTCGCTGTTAGTAGGACATACTGATGTTTTCTACTTTCTCTGAGTGAAAAATCAGTAATTTGCATGCAGATGGTGGAGCTTGAAGACAGGAAACCAGAAATAGAAAGTCAGAAAACAGTTTAGAAATAGCTCTTGTGTAGTATATGTGAGTACATTATCTACAGTAACAGCATGCTACATGAAATTGGAACCTTTAACTTTCTTTCAGAGAAAAACTATGCCCAAAATATTTTACTACTGTCTGGCATCCATTTTGAGGAACATACAGAGCTCACATTAATACCTAGTGTAGTGTTTTCACACAGAGTTCACATTAATAGTATAGCATTTTTTATGTTCTAAGTGTACCTTTTTTGAGCAGTTAAAATAAAGAAAAACTCATAATTATCTGAAGCTTGTCAATAAAGAAATATCATCTGTATACTTTCAAAATAGATTTATATCAGAATTATATCTTCCCCCAAAATATAATAATAATGACAAAATTAAAGAATGAATTACTGGATTTAAAACAATCAATCAGACTGGATGTGGTTGCACAAGCCTGTAATCCCAGCACTTGGGAGGCTGAGACAGGAGGATCAGTGTGAATTCAAAGCCAGCCTGAACAATATAGTGAGACTTTGTGTCAAAAAAAAAAAAAAAAAAAAACAAGAGAAAAAAAGCTCAAATAAAACTCTGATAACTTGGGGAAGTAGAAATTACCCTAAGCTGATGTGACTGTGTATGAATGTGTGGACAACACAAGGAGAGACAGGGGAGGCATGCTGCTTGTGTAGGTAAGGGAAGTTACACTCATAACAATTGGGGAAAACATTATGGAGAGTTTTGAGTTTTGTCCTTGCTCCTTCTAGAATTACTCACCCAGAAACTAGTCTGCCTAATTTTGCTGAATGCCGTTATTTTTTCCTAATTTTTGAGACAAAATACCTGATTCTTATATGGTAAACAGCCTTCTTACCCTAGGGCAGGTGTAGAACTCACCCTATCATCCCACTATGAGACCATGAATCAATCACAAACTTTAGACTCAGCTGCCTCTGAAACACTCCTCATACCACAGAGGCTTTGAGGGGACGTGCAGACACAAACAAAAACACTCTAGGTGATGATTAATCTTGACAGTCAGCTTGATTAGCTTGAGAAACTTCTAAGTGATTACTAAAGTACACTTCTTGGTTTGTCCAGGTGGGTCATGGATCCATGATCTTGGGAACTATATCTGGCCACTGGCCCCTTCCTCTCTGGCTTATTCCCTATTCTCTGTTTCCCAGATGCCCTAAGGTGAGCAGTTTTTATGGCTTCCACCATGCTATACCTGTTGTCACACAGATTTAAAGCAAAAGACCTAATGGACCATGGAGTGATCTCTCTGAAATCATCAACCAAAATGAGTCATTTTTACTTTAAATTGTGTATGTGCAGTATTTTGTCCTAGCAGCAGAAAGTCAAGAGTATGCAATGATTAACAGTGAAACACTGTAACATCATTTATTCTGTGAGCTAATCTTAACAGCAGAACAACTAGGTTTGCAGTGTGAATTTTCTTCACTGTCTTTTCAGCCTTTGAATCTCAAGATACTAGAATAAAAGTTAAGATACACTGTTCTGTCAGCCTGGTCCCAGGAAGCAGAAAAGACTGCGATCATTCATTGGGAAGTGTTCTCTTGAATACTGTCTAGAAAAGAGCAAGGGAAAACAGTTAATAGAGAAATAAAATGAGTTACATGCAGTGGCTACAGTGATGTCACAGGAAACTCTAAAACTGGATTGGCCATTCAGAGACATCTTTAAATGACATCTAGGAGGCAGGCCTTTGCTTGCAGTTACCAATCATTTCATGCCAATCACTGGGAATAGAGGGAAGGGTAGGACCTACTCTTAGTGTCAGTCATGGAGGTGACTGAATCTAGCATTTGTGATTGGTTTGTTGCCTGAGGCTTGGATTGGTGATGTGAGTGTTTCACTCATCCAGGGGCAGAGCCAGTATAATGGTGGGAAGATGGTGGGTCTTTTTCTTTTGCTTTCACTTTTGCAGTTTTCAGTGACCATAAACAGCGGCCCTGCCAAGCCATGCTGTCTTAGAGCCAACTGAATATGGACTGAAACCTCTAAGAACTGTAAAAAATAAACCTTTCTTTCCTTAACTTTGGGTGTCAGGTGTTTTGTCTCAACAATGAGCAAAAAGTAACTAAAACAGTATCTGATTTCTCTTGTCTCTGTCTGTTTCTCCGTCTCCATCTTTCTCCCTGACTCTGTCAGTCTATCTGTCTTTCTTCATCTCATTGTCTCATCCTCAGGAGTACAACCAACCTTTGCCAATACAAAACAAAAGGGTAGTGGATACTTCCAAAATATATGGGCTCATAGGTGAAGTTAATTAGAATGAAGATCAGCAAACCTGCAAACACCAGAAAGTAAATATTTCAATCTTGTTGCCCACAGAAGTCTTATTCTCAACTACTCAATTCTGTTTTTTATGAAATCTGCTATATACAAAGTATAAATAAATTCAGCCTACTGTGTTTCAATAAATCTTTCTTTACATATACAAATATTGTGCCACATTTGGTCTGTGACTTATGATTTCCTAACTCCTGACGTAGACACTGAAAAGGGGAATCACTGCAAAAGAAAAAACAAAACACAGTATGCCTTATTTAATAAGACTCCTGACAATTTTTTCTATAAAATATGCTTGAAAGATAATGAGAAATATTGATAAAATAAATCAAGAAAACATTTAAAATGAAGAAGATGAAAATAAACTACTGCTCTGGAATATCATACAGTGAGATTTTCCCTGAAAAATATACAAAAAAAGAAGAAAGATAAATTATACACAAAAATCTAACAAATGTTGTGTGTGATAGAAGATATGTTAATATATGAACAACAAAATGTCAGAACAAAGGAAAGAAAAAGTCAACCATGTAAAGAAGGGGCAACCCACTTTCCAGGCTCCCTTCTCTCTCTTAGAAGCTCTCTCCCTCTCTCTCTTTCTCTCTGTCTCTCTCTTTTTCTCTCTCAATCTCAATAAATTCTTCCAACTCTTAACATCCATTGTTCCTAGAATTCATTTGTTGATTTTAAATATCATGAACTCAGTGTTTTGGACATTAGCAGGTTGTGAGCTATAATATTTCCTTATATTAGTTGGATTATTAGAAAGTGTATCATATGCCCTATATCAATAATACATGAAGGATTTGAGACAGATGTAAGGCTGTTGTGTATGATGAAGACAGAATTGCAAGTGTACACTCAATGAGTCTTCAATGGTAAAAGAAAAAGCAGTTATATTTATTGAAGATAACAGGAAGATATGCTCAGAGCAAGTCTGTGCCAAAAGAAATAAAAATGTAGCATGCGCAGAAATGGTATCAGGATGACAGGAAAATAGAAAGCACACATATAAATCAGGTTTTAAAAAATAGCAAGAGGAAAATACTAAAAGATATAATGCTAAGTTCTCTGGAGTTGTAGGAAAAAGAAAGGTCTTAGTTCTAAGGTCATTATAAAATGACAAGGATGAAAAAAAGTCTTCACAATTGGATATGTGGAGAAACTTAAGGTTAGAATTTAAAAAAAGGAAAATTACAATTTCTGTAAATAGTAAGTCACCAATTAACATACAGAAATCAGACAGCACATCTTAAAAGTAATTATATATATATATATATATATATATATATATATATATGTATATGCAAAGGGTGTAAAGACAATAATCCATAGTGTTTTCCACATGTTAGAGAAAAAGAACATGTAGTAAAAATTTCATGTGTATTCCATTTGTCACTTAATGACTGTGCAAATAAAAATGAGATACAAATTCAAATACAAACATTTAAAAGCATGGAAAGTCAAAATTCTTTAAAACAAAAAGAAAACAATAGTAAAATCATGGAAATAAAGGAAAGAGTAACAACTGACAAAAAATGTGAACTAATATAGATAAAGATATTAATTTAAAGAGATAATAACCAATTTGAAGAAAGATACAAGCACCCTAAGAAAAATTTCAAATAAAACTATAAAATGTAAGAGATGATTTAGTAAACAACAGTATATTTAGAACACAATAAAAAAGTAGTATGCCAAACCACTTTCAAAAGTATATTTGAAACCTAGGATAAATAAATTTTTAGGCTATAACAAAGTGTCACAGAATAAATAAAAAATCAAATGAAATAATAAACTGTGAAGAATTTTAAATGTTAATTAAAAACAATTTTCTCTTCCATATTGCTGCAAGAGTAGTTGTATTTATAACTTTTCTTTTAGAAATGTCATATAATAATCCATATACTATAAAATTCTAAATACTATTTTATTTTTAATGCTAATGGTATGCCCTTGTCTCTACAACTGAGAAAGGAGTTATAAAATTAGAAAAAAAAACTTTTAAGAATGCAATGTAATTATGAAATCCAGAAAGAAATATTAACTATTTGAATTATATGGTATATTTTTAAAAAATGCTCTTATTGTAGTAATATGCTGATCAACATTACAGATTTCTACTAATCTAAAGTACCAAATTAGGAG
The DNA here is from genome assembly GCA_004027455.1 of Hydrochoerus hydrochaeris. Taxonomy (NCBI): domain Eukaryota; kingdom Metazoa; phylum Chordata; class Mammalia; order Rodentia; family Hydrochaeridae; genus Hydrochoerus; species Hydrochoerus hydrochaeris. The sequence goes on from PVLA01001863.1 coordinate 98,852, forward strand.
CCAGGGGTTTAGCTCAGTGGCATAAGTGTCTGCTTGGCAAACGCAAGGTTGTGAGTTCAATTGCTGGCACAAAAATAAAATAATATAAGATAAAATAAAATAAAATACCAAATTAGTTCTACAGAAACTACTTTGTAGAAAAAATTAGTAGTAGGAAAAACAAGTAAGACATTTCCCAATCACAAGCTACTGTAACATAAGATATAATGTCAAGTCAGTAAGTAGAATAAACATATACCATGTACAGGAACCTAATAGCTTCAGTATGGTAAGCCTTAAATGCTATAAAATGAACTAAGATTAGTAATAACAATAAGAATGAAAATGTGATAGGGAAATTGGAGGAAAAGGGAGACAGGAAAGAGAAAGGGATCAAAAAGAAAATAAGCTGCGTATGTACATGTAATCACTCCCCAAAAGGACAGCAAACTGCATAAACTGTGTGCACGTAATAACACAATAAAAAATTGAAAATTAAAAAAAGAATAAAAGTTAAAAAAAATAGTGCAAAGCTTACATAAAATGCTACTTTTCTTCTCATTGGAAAACCAACAGACTCTATAAATGGACTACTCAGACAAGAGAGTCAAACAAACAGTTTAATTCAACATAAAGTAAAATTATAAATAAGAAGTCTACACATGGTAGCAAAAATGTAGAACATAAAATAGCCATAGGTATAGTTTACAGCAAAATTACCTAGAAAAATTCTGCATGGGAAAACAAGAAATGTTAAAATTAAGAAACATTAATGAAGGTAAAGTAGTATTTTAACAAATGGAAAAGTGTTTCACAGTATTGGTGTTAGTTCATATTTTAATAAAAATTACCTTCAAGGACTGGGGATTTAGCTCAGTGGCATAAACGCCTTCCTAGCAAGTGTGAGGTCATGAGTTTGATCTCTGGTACAAAAAAAAATTACCTTCAAATTAATTCATCTCAATCAGTTTTGGACAGCCAAATAATTTATTCTAAAAGTCAAAAACAATAAAGATAAAGCATAGGTGGGAATGTAGCTCAGTGGTAGAGCACTTGCCCATTGTGCACAAGATCCTCTGTGACCACTTAAATAAAAGTAAAAATAAACAAAATATACTTAAAATCCACAATTACATTAGCAAAAGACCAGAGAAAGGATACCATGAATGTTGTATTTATATCTACATATCTATTTTTAAGTTCATTGTGGTGTTAGTAGAAACAATGAAACTAAAACACAGAATGAAACATAACTAGATGGCACGTAACTAGATGATAACTTAGGTCAATCTTTAAAATTTAGGGCTGAGTGGAAGAGTTAAGATAAAAGATGAAGTCTGTTACACAGTGCTGCTTACATAAAATCAGATGCACATAAAACAACAAAAGTTTCATAAAATAATACAAGTACAAGGATATGATAGCAGGGTAGGAATAAGAACCAGTTGTAAAGGTACATGTTGCTTTGCAGAAACACAATGTCACATAATTTTGCAAATAAAATCACCTACTCCCAGCACTGAAGTACAAACCCAAAGATAGGGAAGAATTCACTGATATATTCGGTTGATATATAGAGTTATAGGTCAGTTTAAAAACTTGGGTCATTCACAAGGAGAGTGAAAGGATTTATTATGTTTGATTAGCATCTAATCCATTAAATACACAATCCATAAAACATGACTAATACTTTTAACTATCCCGTAGTTTAGGAAGCAAATCCCTTTGAAATAAGACAAAAAAATGTGACAAGTTCTTCAACTCAGTGATGGTGGCACAAATCAAAGTCCTTTTCCTGCTGAAAAAAAAAAATCTATGTGCTTACAAAACTACCAGGAATGAACTTCTGTGGCCTATAAGTAAGATAATTTATTCAGACATTCATGTCCCTATTATTTGTGAAGCTTAGAACAATTAAAATATAAGCCCCCACATTGCATGTATAAATGTTTACAGGTTAAAAGCAACCTAAAATCTCGTTAAATCTTGTGCCTCTTCTTTAACACTGATAAATGCCACATGTAAATATGTGCAGAGTTGCAATTTTAATCTAAGAATATATGAAAAATATTAAGTATAAATGAATCTTACTATTATTGCTCATGTCAAGCATCTTGGAAAAGATAACATTGTCTGGGCCACACAATTTAAATTAGCAAGGTTTTCTGATTAAAAGATAAATTGCACTTTTGCCATTTTGAAAGATTTATATTATAGTGTATGGAAATGCATATCAACATTTTACCCAAACTGCTTTCAAACTTTTGAAATTACAAGGTATGCACCAGCTATAGGTTAAGGGATTACTTCTAGTTTTTTTCAATATTTTGACTTGAACATAAAAGACGAAGTAATTGCAAATGTGAGAAAAGTAATGTCAAATAGAGCAAGCTGTGTAACACGAGCAGCTAAAACATGTTAAGGTTCCTTAGGATTACTCTGTGCTTCCATATCTATAATGAGAATGCTTGATTTTCCAAGCAGATTCTTTCCTCTGCTTAACTCAGTTTTTCTATGCATGATTTTATTGTCACCACTAAACAAACAGTGCAAAGTAACAAGCCCTTTGCCCTGTGTATTTGACTTTAAGATAATTTAAGGACCATTCTGTGCTGACCAACATGAAGCAACTTCTGAACATCCTCAGATACTACAGGCAAAATCTGCACAATGCTCAGTGTTAGACAGATGGTCATTTCCGGTTTCATATCTTGCTACGTCTCTGTCTCTAGCCTCACGTTCCTAGTCCCTTTACTCACACACAGGGTGTATTTCTTCTATATGATTAAAATGTTCCATGGTTGAGGAAAATGCTGTTTCTGGGTGTTTTCTGGACTTTATTTATTTCAATTAAGATGTTTGACCAATTGCTGAACTGAATTATCTCCAGTTGTGTGTTTCATTTTCATTATCATTGCAACCACATGCAGCCACTGAGGTAATTCATAAGGAAGAACACTGATTGAACATAATTGTATACATATCAACCAGAATTTGGGATCAAGTTTTACGTGTTTCAGAAGAAATGACACACAATCATTCCATGACTCAAAGAAAATTAGAATTATCCTTCTGAAGACATTTAGGTTTGTTCTGGTTATAATGTGCTTTTCTTTAAATATAATCGCAACTCATTAAATTGTCCATGTGTAATAACTCCAAATGTTGTGGTTACATTAATTTATGATGTCTGGGTAAAGAAGTCAATTTTGGTGCTTCTTTATAGCTGGACCTGTACCTAGACATGCAAACTTTGATTTCACAAAAAGAGGGTATTGTCACTTAACAGGTTCACTAGAAGTTAATGAATAGCTAACATATCTGTGCACAAGTGTGAAATAAGAGGAAGTTTTGTGAGACAGTTCCCTTTGGAATTTTGTTCTTTCTTTTGTGATATCTTTCCCTTCTTGCATACTGTTATCTCTCTTAATTTTGAACATTTCCCCTTCCTTTTGGAGGAATTCTTCCTGCTAATTTTTATGTTGACATTAGACTTAGGCCTAATGCATGTTCTTTGTTTAATTTCTGAGAATCAGATAAAGAATAAACAAGAATTATAAAATGTTGATTTAGTGAACTACTTAGGTACAATCTCAGGGCAGTTAAACATTGTACCTATTTAAATGCTTTAATACCAGAGCTGAAACTATTGTTTAACTCTGTACCTTCACTATTTCAGAATACATAAAAGTAAGCATTTTAACATCCAACATCATTTTTAAGAATTCTGAAATGTTTTCTATAACATATCTTTGATTATAGACTCAATAAATTGATCACAGAAATAAAATATCATCATTATTCCTTACTCTGATACTGTTACTGGAAACAAACTATTGGATTCCATTTTACTGAAAATATTAAAGAGGAAATATATATATAACATTCCTTGGAATAGTTACAGATGTCTTTAAAAAAATCACAAATATCAAGTTAGGGACATTACTTTTTTCTTCAAAGAAAAAATGGATGGATCTAGTTTTGAATGGATCTAGTTTGCATAAAAATTTGAAAGATTTAAAATCAAGACAGTAAAATCTACATGTGCTTCCATTTCTGTAAGCCAAAATTTTGATATAATATTTAGTCCTTGGTAAGTCTCTATTATGCATTATAATCAAACGTGTCTTTCATTCCAATTTGCAAGTGTAATGATCACCAGCAAGTTGATATTGATTCTATTTTAAAGCCCCCTCCTACAGCATTCCAACCTTAAGTACTGCTTACTCTTGGGAAAATTCCTTCCTGTCTAATGCAGGAAGCGTTCAGCTCTGACACATGCATGGCAAAGTCATTGAGGTTGCAAAATAGTACAAAACTCACCAACTTTTTTGGCCCAGAACTCCTGAACACTTTATGCGCTCCCTGGAACTTGGCATCTGCTGTACTCTTTAAAAATCCCATAGTCCTGACTAACTGCATTCCATTCCTAAAGAACAGCCTTGACTGCAGCAATTACTGTCACCCAGGGCGTTCTCTTATCATCACAAATTCGTTCAAAACAGGGGCCTTGTGTCCTGTTAAGTCCTCATTCTATCTGGGGCAAGTTCATGATTAACATTTCTCCTAATCTCCAGTCTCTTAGATGTTTAAACTTTGTTCACATTTCCCCCTTCATTGTAACTGTTTCCTTCCATCATGCTGAAGTGACCAACAGAATGTTTAGATTTCTTGCAATATAAATGGCAGTTTTCCTAAAGCAATCATTCGTAGCCAGGTACTTTGCTCACAGTGAACAGGAGCTGGTCATGATGATAAGGAAAGCTGGTTATTCTCTTAGTAAAATCAGGCTCAGTCATCAGTATAATAGATTTTAAGATCTTCCATGGTGGAAAATGGAAACATATTCTCTTTCAGGGGAAGGACTTAAAATCATTAACACAAAATACCTTTCTGTAGTGAAATGCTCTTTGCTGTGTGCATTAAAGATAGCCAAAAATATTTCTCTTAAACTTATTTTGAGGTATGGGGTATAATTTCCATCCCTTTCAATTTGAGCCTGCCTGTGATTACTCGTTAGATTAATAGAAGGCAGAAGTGACATTGCTAAATCTCAGAGTCTAGCCCAGAAAAACCTTGTAGCTTCTACTAGATGTTTTAAAATATTGACTCTCAGATTACTGAGATGTCTTGCAAGAAATTAAACTATCCTGTGATGTCACTATTGAAAAAAACACACAGAGGATCCAGAAATTACCTGTCAAGAGGGTTTGAGAGAGAGAGAGGAAGAGAGAGAAAGAGAGAGGCCTAAGAAGCTTCACTTGCTCTAGTACTTAGAGATTTGAGTTATTCCAGCTCAAGTTCCAAATGGCAGCGTGTACGTATGTGTCACCTTGACCGAGCCTCACTCCGATTATAAATTCACAGGCTAGATCAATGATGATTGTTATTTTGATCCACTAGGATTTTATTTCTCAGAGAATGTAAATGCAGTAATAGATAACGAGAACATCTATAATCAATATAGATGAATCTGAAGGCATGACTTCTGCTGAAGAGTTTCTTTATCCTGTCTTCCTTATTTAATAATATATTAGGAACCATCATGAGGCCCAATTCTTGAAGGAAGTAAAACTTTTCTTTTACACTCCCATTTCAAATGTATATCCCCTACACAAGCCATTTTCTTTTTGTTCTACTACTCAGAGGAACCAGGTCCTCCTCCTGGGCTGCTTCCTCTGCCTTCCCAAATAAACACTGCATCAGGAAATATAAATTTATGTTTCTGTGAGTTTTGAATTCCTTTTTCATGTTTACTTGTGCATGGTAATTCTCGGTTGTTAGTACTCTTAAGAATTATTCCTCTTTTGTACAGATACCATTCTGTCTTCTCACCATCTCCACATTAGTTCTGAACTAGACTTTCTGTATCACATCTCTGTCCTGCATTCATTCGTGCCAAACTCTGCACCACATCCAGGGGTCATTCTGAAAGGCAGAAGCACTATTCTCCTTCCCACCTCTCCCTTTCCCGTAATGTAAACCTCCATACATGTGTTTCTGTTTCAGAAAGTATCCTAAGCCCATCTGCATATCTTACATAGTCCTTAAAGAACCTGCCTTTGATTTACTCTCTATTCTTATGCTCTACCATAGCCTTGAACGCAGCTGGTGTGTCTTAATCCATTAAATATGTACAGCTACTAAACCTAGCATGCTTACTCTCTCATCTACACGTCTCTTTTTACTTTCTAGGATTTCTCTGCTCTGAGAGACTCATGGACTCCCTTTGCATTCCTTCTATTCTTTACCCTTTCAATTTCTAAAAAGAACTAATGTGATAAAGAATCCCTGGACTTCCTATCTGGGAGACCAGATAGGAAGACTGAGGCCTAAATGGTGTTTTCTGTGAACACTAAGGAGAAAGGCAGCTTTCAAGCGTGCTGACACTCTACAGGTTCTAGGGAAAAGTTGAGATCCTGTTTTTTTATCCAGACAAGTGCCACGGATGTTGAGAGACAGATGGTTTCTGTGTTACTCTAATTGCTCGTACACATGTCTGAGCGAATAAAGGCAGGGTGAGCCAGTCACTTGGGTCCCTTTGTCAAAGGGATCCAACAGCTTCCTGGCTTCCACATTTTAACCTAACTCTCTTTCTCTTTCTTTTTCAGTCTTGTCCTCTTTTAATTAGGTACAGGCTCATAGGCTGGCTCCTACACTGGACTCCATGCCTTAATATTGATATATGATCATTCTGTTTCACCCCATAGAAAACAGAAGCACTTTTACAATAACACCAATATTACAGCTTTGTTGTGTATCATTAAAAAAACTCAGTGCCAGTAAAGTGATGTAGTAATGATCCTCAGTAAGCTTCATGCCCTAGAAAGAAAGAAGCAAATATAGAATAAATACAAGTGAGTGATTATTTTAGTGTACCATACTGAATTTTGTGTCTAATACAAAAAGTATAATTATAACCAAATATTTACTTTTTAGTATATTAATAATACTACAATAAAGTTTTAGCTTTAAATGAGAAATTTCAAAATGAACTTTTATAGGATTATATAAGCTTCCAAGTTATTTCCCTCTGTGTCAATCAGCAGAAAAAATTTCAGATTTGCTGTGGTCTCAGATGTTTTTGTTACCATTTCTAAATTATTCCAACTGCACTACTCATTTTTACAGTACTTCCCCTTTAAGGAAAGTATAACAGTTATGTATAGCTGCTAACAAATTAATAAGATTTATAGAGCATTCAGTGATCGATGCTATATTCTTTAAAATGCTGATCAAAGACATACAATAGTAAAATGACTCTCATTAGTGGAAATAAAATAGACCATTCCTTATGAAACTTGCTTCAAGTTTTTCCATTTCATTTAATTAGATTAATGTTAGAAACAATTTGTCAAAATACAGGAGTATTGATGGCACAACACTTTTTTTTTGTAAGTTATCTAAACATATGCATCTGTTGTATAATTTTAGATTAATACCACTTGAACCATTGGCTTAATTCTAAACTAATAAAGCTTGTTGTTTTTAAAATAGTGACATTTATGATTCCTAAAAATAATTTCTATTGTTTTTCACATTATCTATTGAACATTTTTCATGTTTAAAATATTATATATCAAAACTTAAGTTAATTTAATTGGAAGTCTTGAATAGTGAGTGATGGAAAAAGAAATGGAAACACAGGAAAAGGTGCTGTACTGTGGTACCTAGGTTCACAACCGTAATTCATTCCACGACTCTGGGGAAGACGGCAGCATTTGTGTTCACCACCCTATGTGGAGTTCGCCAATGGAAGCAAGGTTTTGATAAATGCTTCTGTTTACTAATAGAGTTGTTCCTGAACAGAAGCATTCATGAACCAAGTTATTACTGTACTCACTCAAATAAGGAAAGATTGAATCATATTTCTTAGCAAATGACCTGGGAATTTCAGGCATTACCTTCATAGAACATCTCTTAAGATGAAAGAGCACAGAATTTAAATTCAGAATTTCTGCCGTGGTTATTGACAAAGGCTGGAATAAGATAGGACTATTCCAGAGCAAGATGGTATAAACCTTCATAGATCACCCAAAACATGACTACAGGTATATATATATTAGCTTAGGAAATTAGAGTCCAATAGCAAGTTGTAACAAAGGTAATGACTCTATTTAATTGTAGTTATTGAACACATTTTTGATGAAAGAAACAGAATAACCAGGATGAAAAATAAAATGAGTTAAGCTGATGCAACATTTCTCTAATAACTGATTTTTCTCAACAAAATAGACTAAGAATCAGATTCTAGCAGATATTTAAATCTCTTTAAAATCCAAGAAGTGAGTCTGAAGTCACTATTGAGCTATAAGCTGAATGACATTATGAAGCATACAGCAGGCTATGTACAACAAGAAAAATGGGAAAAAAAGAATGTTTATCACTAAACAGCTCTCAATATAATTAGGTTTTGATTCAAGTACAATTTTAAAAATGACATTGTTTACTTAGATTACCTTTTTTTATATATACCGATAAGTAAGCATTTATTTTGAGGACGTTATACACAGTTTACATATGGGTACCAGGAAATCACTGAGGTCAGAAGTTACAAGGGCCAAAGAAATTCGCATTGCTCATGACAGGAAAGCCATTCCACATGGTGATATATGGTTATACACAAGATATGGGAATCAGGTCTAGGAGTGAATGTTGATGCTTTTTACTTTTTATTCAGTTTTATAGTATACATCTATCAGATAGAAGAATGTATGTCACTTGATTTTTCTAAACATCAGCCACCATGAATGCCACTACAAATATATTTTGATAGGCCTTCTGATTGTTTTTCCTAGTGATTTTTATGCATGGAACTAGACCGGTGTAATTTTTTTTCTCTCATTGCTGAGACAGAACATCTGAAATCCAAAGTGAAAGGAGGACAGATTTATTTAACTCACAGTTTTCAGAAGTTTCAGTCCATTCCTTGGTACAGGTAAGAGAATAAATATTACTTCAAATTTCACATATCCAAAAATGTTTCCAATTTTATTTTAACTATAACAATACCCTCCTAAAAACATTTCAGTTAGCTACAACTTTATCTTTCAAAATATAATTTTCTATCCAATACCTCTTTAGCATTTCTACTGTTAATGATCCTGGTTGCCATCTTTGTCTATCAGTGCTCATAGACTATCATCACAGCTTTTGGTAGCTATTTCTTTCCAGTGTATGTTGCTTACTCTTGGCATAGCTATTGAATTTGACCCTCATAACCTAAGTCATACAATGGATTTCCCCTCTTCTAAGTCTTTGTGGCTATCTTCAGTAGTCTAGGTGATTTACTCATGAGTAGAAGATTGAATGCCTGTTATCAAATATCCATCAAACAAAGTTAAGATGAGAGAAGTGAAAAAAGGCAAGATGTAATGTGTGTTAGTTAGAGTCCCTAGAGGAAAAGTTTAGACACTGAGTCTCCCCAAAAATGACTTCAGGAAAAGAAAAATAGCATGATTTTTTTAAAACAGATAATGTTAACTATACATGGGGGATCCTAGAGGATGCTGTACATTGCACAAAACCCCTTATACTGGTTCCTCCTAGAGAAGAAATTGAAAATACATGTGCAGCAATTTCAACAACCAAGATTACCCAAACATCAATTCACCATATTAATAAATTTGTGGAACTAATAGCTATCATTTTGATTACCCGTTGTAATGGTAGAGGTCAAAAGTAATGTGCACTAAAAAGTGTTTCTATTTTGGATGTTTGTATACTTTTTTTGGTGGAATACACACATGTAAATATTAATACACACACTGAATAGTATGGGCTGGAAGCCTAAAGGAAATAGGAATTTCCAAAGGCAACAGCAAAAACTCAAACTTTTCAGAAAAAGCAAAAGGAACACTGGATTCGTCTTCCCTTTTTCATTCATCCAGGCTATGAGCCTACTGGATGATGATACCCAAACCCAAGTGGGTTTCCTTTCTCACTTTGTAGCTTACATGTCAGCCACACACACATATGCAGAACTGGACTCTACTGATCCACTTTTAATCCATTTCTAAATTGACCTCACAGTTAACTATTGTGTAACTGAACATTTTTCATTATTAGATTTTTATTAAAATTCAATGAGAAAGTTGTATTCCATTAACTTAGATATCCTTTCTTTTTTTACTTAACCTACCTCTTACTAGTCTCCATTTTTCTCAGGCATTTAGAAACACACTAGCTTCCGCCTTGTTCTTTAACCATGCTATGTTTATTTCCATCCTCAAACTTGGAACTTGATTTTTCTTTTTTGCCTGGAAATATCCTCCCTATAATTATCCACATGGCTCATTCCTTTATTTTTTCAGGCTTGACTCATATGTCAACTTCTTAGACAGGTCTTCTCTGGCTTATCCTTTGTTTTCCCCTTTCCTAGCATTTCATACCATATTAGCTGTTTTATTTTCCTCTGTAATTCATTTCACCATCGAAATATGTACACATTTTCCTTATTTATTTGTTTTCCTTTCATCAGAAAGAAAATCAGAGAAGAACAGAGACGTTGGTTGATATTGGTCACTACTACAGACCACCAAAAATCAAAACAATACCTGATTCACAAGTAATCAATAAATAATTGTCAGAGGGAAGAATGAGTGTTCAGAAAGTGTATCACCACTCGCTCTGCTGCTACATACATGGGAATGGCAATGCCTTTGGCTCAGCCAAAAACCCTGGCAAGACGGGTATCTCTTCTCTAGGAGCATGCAAGGGATCCCACCATCTTGTCAATAGTTTTCCTTAGCATTTTTCTACCTAGTAATTCCTCATCATTCCCTCTACTTTTCTCTATGCTTTCCATAAATAAAATTTCTTGGTTACATTTTCTTGTTTGAATTCTATCCAGTGTTGATCTCACAAAAATAAGCTCAAAAAATCTTTCAGTGTAATTACTTTTACTATCCTGGAACCTCACTGTACTATAGTATATTACTTTCACTCTGTATATTATTGAAATCTTGAAACTTGAATACACAAAAAGTCAGTTTCTAACATGTGAACCCTATGCTTTTTGAAGTATTTCTAGATTACTAACCTCTGTGGTCATTAAAAACTGAAAGAATAAACTGAATAAGGAGAAAGTTGTACCAATATGTTAAATATGTAATTTCTACCATATGTACTTTCCATATCTTGTAAAAATTTAATAACACAGCAATACAATAAAGACCTCTTTCAGTGCTTTATTGTATCCTGAATCTACTTATATATCATATACCTGGGATATCACAGAACCCAGAACATGATGTAATTCTTCAAGCTCACTTTTAACTCTTCTCAGCATTGGAGAGCAGTGTCTGTACACTGATTGTTTGTATGGTTATTATTTTAAAGATTTTATCATCATATCTAGCACTAGTATTAGAAACACAAGAGAACAGAGATGATATGGTATGCAATATTCTTATTTTATAGGAGGAGAATGTCTAAGAAATTATATATATATATATATATATATATATATATACATATATATATATATATATGTATATATATATATAGACTTAAAATTTTTTAGTTGGGGCATGGAATTCCATTATGTAGTTAACAAAATTAAAAAATGAATCAAAGTATATGTTCAATGTGATTTCAACAGCTGCAAATAAATGTCCCTTAAAGCATATTGGTAATAATGGTGATATCAACTTGTAGTCATAATGATAATTATAAAAAGCAAGAACAGACAACTTTAAATGAGCTTAATATGTGTCCTTGATCTGAATATTTTGCACCTCACTAGAGAAATCAGTGTTTGTTTATTTTTTTGGACAAGGAACCAAACTCAGGACCTCAGGCTTGCCAGGCAGTTGCTGTGGCACTGAGCTAAATCCATGGTCCCAGAGAAGGCACTTTTTAAAGAACTGAATCCTAGATGAATACCTGTCAAATCTAAAGTGTTCTAATGATTCATTTTTTTTGTATTAGTCAAGAAAATATTCACTGTTGTCTTTGTCTTCACTATCATCTAAGAAGGAATTTATTTTCTGTGTTGAAATGTAAGTGAAATTTTGAAAACAAGAAAGTAGAAAAAATTATGGAGATAATATAGGTATCTCTTAAAATAAGCAGCCTTAGAAGAGCTAATAAGTACTGTATCACTTGTATAACATGCCAGACATTGCAATAGGTTTTTTTTTTTTTTAAACCAGGAATCAAACCCAGTACATTGTGCTTACCAAGCAGGCACTGTACCAGTGAACTATATCCCCAGCCTCTACAATAGGACTTTTACAGGAATGATTTCATTTGATCTACACAATGCCATGTTCAGTGAAAATCCATTATCATCATTATAATGAAGAGAAAAGTGATCAATTTAATTTCCTGATCAAGTTCATGTAGTTAATATTTAAGTAATAGTCCTAGTAACCTAATGTTGGCAGTTTGACTCTAAGACTGCAGTTAAATCTCAGTGTATACACTATAAGAACTTCTAGCCATTTTTATGAGGTATTTTTGTTCTTTCTGTATTTCCCCATATCTATGAGCAGTAAAAGTTTACAATGCAAACAGACCAGAGAGTTTTCCTTGGGGATAACAAAGAAGCAGATAATAGGGGCAATTACAGCTCCTTCAGTGATTGGCTGCAGAAAGGGAAAAAGAAAAAAAGCCGATGATACTTCTAAAGGTCCATTTTATGAAGAAAATCAAACAAAAGTAATAAGGAAAAGAAAGAAAAAAGTTTGGAGATGTTTCCCCTCAAAAAACTAAAAATAGAAATTTCATTCAACCCAGCTATTCCCATTATGCATCTCTCTCCAAAAGAGTTAAAGACATCATATTACAACTAGATGTGGATACCCATGTTTATGGCAGCAAAATCCACAATAGCTAAATCTTGGAAGTGATCCATACATTCAGCAACAGATGCATGAATAAAGGAAATGGAGTATTTATATCAAAGATGGAGTACTGCTCTACCATAAAGAGAGATGAACTGAGTCATTTGTAGAAAAATGGATGTCCCTTGAGCACATAATATTAAGTGAAATAAATCACACACACACACACTTAAGTATCACTGGTTTCTCTTATAGGAGAAACCCAAAATATAAATAAAGAGCAAAATAAAAGAGAGATAACAGGAAACACGGAGATAAATCTTATGAAAAGAGGAGAAGACAAGAAATGGAGAAAGGGGGAAAGGAGAGGCAGAGAAGAAAAATTAAAAAAGAATTAAGATGTGTTGTGTACATATACCAACTTCCCATGAGGAAGTTATATACTATAAACATGTACTAAACGTAAAATAAAAATTGACAAAAAAAAAAAAGGAAAAAAGTCCATATTTTGAGTTTAATTCCTACTGGTTAACACCAAATGTTACTATGTTTCTAGTTTTTCTCAGTGACTTGGTTACTTTTCTCTCTTTGCTGGAACAAAATACATGACACCCAAAATTAAGGAAGACTTATTTAGCTCACAGTTTGGGGAGGTTTCAGTCTATAATGATCTGACTTTAAAGCAGGGTGCCAAGGCAGAGGAGCAACAGTTCATAACAGTGGAAGACAGCAAGTACAACCAGAGCAAAACAGCCTTCACCTCTTCACCTCTCTTATGCTGTAAGCAGGGTACTTTCCCTTGGGTGGATGTAGCACTCACACCACCTCCACACCCTCTTGTTGCTCAAGCTATTTGCAAAATGAGGACCCTGAGACCCTGCTGAGTCACTTAAACTTCTAAACTCATGTTAACACAATAAACAATATCCTTGAGCTGTAAGAACATGTCCTCTACATCCTAGGATGTAAAACTACAGAGTTACTTAGCTAAGCTTCCAAATTTCTCAAGTTGACACAATGTATCAACCACACTCATACTTGCACTTGAAAATATGGCTTAGAATACGTAGGAAGATGAATAACATGAGTATCCCCATGTGACAATAATTCAGTTCCTTACTTGTAGACATAAAGAGTCCAATACATTTGTATCTTTTATCCCTAGCATAAATCATAATTGCACACAGTAAATTTAGTGAAATAAAAGATTTAAATGGATTACAGTTTAAACATTTTCAAGTTTCTCATGAACTTAATTTATGAAACCAAATTCTCTCAGTACTTGGTTACAGTTCACTAAATCTCGTTTGAAAAACATGTTGACAGTTATTTATCAGTATTTCAGAATAATCAAGTGAGGCTGAAGATTTCTGGGTGTATTATAGCTTGGAATTATTTTCTTCTAATCCATAGGCAATAGGTGTGCCTGGCATGCTGAGTTTGAATCCAAAACTTGTAGTCTCATCATTAATGTAGGAATTACCTTACAAGTGGGTCATTTAATGTGGAATTTTCTCAAACGGGAACCTCTGATAATATATTCTGCTTTGTGACAAACTATTAAATTGCATGAGCAACAAATGTTAAAAGCACGTTGATTCCATTTTTTCAGCATTATCAGAAGTCAGTGAGCACTGACTTAATTGTAATTTAATATTCATGGATGATTACATGAAGAATGGAATTTTTAGCTTGCCTATTTTTTTCTTCAAGTCTGGATTTTCAGAGAAGTTGTAAGGGTATTAATAGTGTTACCCTGAGCTCTCAGAGTGCTAGATTTTTAAAATAATATGAAATCCATATTTGATAAGTAATACACTGTAATATGACTTTTAAACACTACACGAACTTTAAAATCTTTCTTGGAAAATTCCCAAGTTACCACAATAAGGTAAAGTTCTACCTTCTTCAGGAAATATTTCAGGGAAAAATAACTTAGTTTGATTTTCATGGAAAAAGTACGTACATAGCAGAATTGCTGTTCAAATTTTATTACATTGCTTTTTGTGGGTGTTTTGAAGTAAATGAACAGTTTCTGTAAACATTACTTGTAGAAGTTAGAAAGAAGCAGTGTGTAAGTAGTGACGTATACACTCTTTACGTAAAGAGATTTTGCCATTTCTTAAGCCAGTTGTAGCTTTTGTATCAACAAATGGAACAAAAATCTCCAGTCTAAGTCTCAGAGAGAAGAAACATACAACATGTAAATGAATTCTTTGTATGTTAGTTTTGATTGTGCATATCTAATGCTGCTAAGGTTTTAGTTATTAAGGATTCAAGTTATCCATAGTAATTACAGAGAATAGATTTATCACATGAGGATTGTACTGAGAGACATGTTTTCAAATGAAAATAGAAGTGAATATTTGAGTAGGTCATTTTAATTTTGGGTGAAATAACATTTAGGTAGCATGTACATGCTATTTAGATCAAAGTCTACAGATGATTTTCATTTTAAACTCTGAGTCCTATCAGAAATATCAATAAAAATAATGAAAAATATTCAGAGAATTTTCTTACTTTTCAATAAAATATCACTTACTAATCCACAATATAATTGTAATTTCCCAGAAAGCTCCTACAAAGTCACACTATTCTCTTCACAATTTTCAATATAATTTGTTGGTCTTTGAATACATCATTTTGGATTACTTTAGTCTGCCATTTGTGTACATATACTAAGACAATTTTTGTAATGTCCTAGTTATACCAAGAACTCATGTTTTGTAATATATTCCTAGTTTTTTGTTTCAGATGATTGCTCAGCTATACAAGAGGGTAACTAGTACAGTTCACTCCTATCATGAGTCTAAGAGACCTTTTTTTATGCATTCACATCCAAACTCTCAAGCAATGATGAAAAAAGCAAGACAAGACAAAGATATGGAAAGAAAGGGTAAGAGAAAAATCTGGATAGAGTTAATTTCATGGGATATGGAGACATATTTTTTTGACAAGCAGAAAATATTTTTTTATTTAAAGAAAAAAATGAAACAGAAAGAGGGTAGAAACAATACAAAATTTCAAAAACAAAACATAAATAATAACCAGTAAGAAATCACTAGTTGATAATTGCATATTTTCCTCTTAGAAGTAGTTGTTCAAGTTACAAAAGTAAAGCCTACAAAGTGGACATTTAAACAGTGAGACTGCAACCAGTCCTGTTCATCTATCCAACAAAAACTTAGTAATATGGTTATCAATCCTACACACTTAAACATACATGCAGTTATATCCTTTAGAATACTTTCTTTTCCTCTCTTTTTTTCTTTACAATAACTATAATCCATTCTTGTAAACTGTTTAGAAGTTCTACACATATATAAGTCTCTACATGTATACCTAGCCTTTCTGTATTAGAGGGAGAAACAAATCAAAACAAATCAACACAAATTCTTAGAGAAACATGAAAAGGACATATAAAACCACAATACTAGTTGATCTATGGTAGTTACTATGATGTCTCTTGTTATTTTCAATAAAATTATCTATATTGTCAGACATAGTATAATTAGCAGTACATAACATGATTAATAAAAACCAAACATTGGAGACATTATAGGACTTCAAAGGCAGTTAATAATCAATCCAGAATTGGTATCCTATTGAATCTTGTTATCTTCAGAGTAGTTGCCCCTACTCCTACACTTGACACCCTCAAGCATACCAGATTCGAATAAAATCAATCAAGACAAAACAGCGATATAGCCAATCTTCTCTGCCTCATCTCTGCTGTGCTATTTTTCTGTCATTGTTTACTTTTTTCCTTCATTCCACTGTCTGCCCCTTTCATTGAGGCCTTTCTGCCATTGTTCCTGGAATCCTGTGATTTTCTTCTCTCTCCCTAGAATGTCCTTCAATATTCTTTGTAGGGTTGGATTGATGGTCACAAACTCCCCCAATTCCTCTTTGTCGGGAAATATCTTGTCTCTCAATTAATTTTGAGAGACAGTTTTGCAGGATACATCAACCTGGGTTGGAGGTTATTTTCTTTCAGTGCTTGGAATATTTTGCTCCATGCTCTTCTTGATTTGATAGTTTGCATTAAGAAGTCCGCTGTGATTTTAATGAGTTTTCCTTTATACTTAATCTGTTTCTTTTCTCTGACCACTGTTAATATTCTGTTCTTGTGATGGATTTCTGGGACCCTGATTATTATATGTCTGGGTGTAGATCTGTTTTGGTCATAGCTGGATGGAGTTCTATATGCCTCATATATATATATGTATGAACATTACTTCCATTTCCTATGTTTGGGAAGTTTTCCTTAATTATTTCTGTGAATAGCCTTTTTATTTCATTTGTATTTGTCCCTGAATCTTCATTCACATTCTTTATTCTTAGGTTATAAATCCTCTTGTCATCTTCTAGCCTTTGTATTGTTACTTCCTGGTTCCTTGTTATTTTTAAGAGATCCTTCCTTTCACAATCATACCTGGAAAATCTATCTTCAAGTTTTGAAAGTCTATCTTTAGTTTCTGTTAAGAATTTTTGCCAGCTTTCAATGGAGTTTTTAATTTCCTGATATGCTCTTTAGATCTGTTTCATGTATTTGAGATTTTGTTTATATACTTCATCAAAGGCTTCTCTCTTTTCTCTGGGTTCCTCCATTCTTCCATTTGTTTCTTCTTGAGGAGTACCCAGCATTTTTTTTTAATTAATCTTCTTATGTCTTGCTTCACCTGAGTTAGAATTTCAGATTTAAATTCATCGATGAGGTCACAGAAGTATTTCTTTATTTCCGATGAGGCTGTCTCTGACATTACTGGTTTGCTGCCCTCAACCTCCTCTGCATTTACCTCTGTTGGACTCACTTTCCCTGGTTCCACAGTTGGGGACCTTTTGCTGTTTCTCTGTCTTGTCATGTTTCTGGCCCCCTTCAGACAGGTGGGTGGTGGAGGTCTCTGGGCCTTTGGAATTGCTTACAGTTTTTCTGCAGCACACTGGCTAGGGAAGTGCCCAATATGGAGACATTCTTATAGCAAGGTGGTTTTTGTTGGAGTAACCAGAAAAGTGAAAAGTCAAAGTCTGCTTCACAAAGGTCCAGATAAGAATCTTCAATCCAAGCATTGGATGCAGTCACCAAAACACCCAAAATCATCTAAAACAAGCAATGAGAGAGGACATTGTATGGCCTTCTACCAAACAGACTTAATACCTGCTTCTGAATGCTCTTTTGCTTTTATCTCTATAGTAACACTGACATTATCACTTAAAGGTAGGACTAAGTGTGAATGAGAATGAATATTTTACAACAAATATCTCCAACTGTATGTGGGAAGCAGCTAGGAATGCATCTTGACATCTTGCTTTGCAGAACAGCACTAACTGCTCACCGCCTGTCAGTACCAGATGTCTTGTCACCTGCCTTGGTCATTCCCAGCAGTCAACTGTCAAGGCCTCTGTGATAACATTTCTGCCTGAAGTGTAGTACGTCAAACTGTCTTGCAGCCTTAGAAAGCAGATACGTTGCCTGAAATGAAATCCCAGAGCTATTATTCACACATTGTCAGTAGACAAAATGATTTTAACAGATTGATGATAAAGATGTGAAGGAGCAGTCTTGTATACATGCTCCATTAGCACATATGCTCCTGCATAAAAAAGAACATATATACTGTAAAAAAAAAAAAAGAAACTAATGACATACTTGGCTAGATAAAGAGAAGCTAAGAAAATCAAGAAAGTTCAAATAATACATTTTGAATTTACCAAAAATGGGTTTTTACTAGAGAAAAATAATCAAATATAGGCAAAAATCAAATTTATTCAATATTTTCTCCTAAGCAGAAACAATTAATAAAAAAATGAGCTTCACATTCAATAATATATTGATCAGAGAAGAAAATATGAGTTTTGAATTTGAGTCAGTGATGTTGACATACTATATATGTTATATATTATTATATGTATAATTCTTAATTCCTTGAATTATTATTGCCTCATGATGGGTAATCTTTGAATGAATACCTGCATAACAGTGAGAAAGTTCATTTTCTTTTGTGTTGCTAAATTATCATGTTGATTATTCAACTTATTCTGAAGATCATATCATCAATTCACCCAGTATAGTGAAAAGTGATTAAAAATTATCCTTTAATATTTTTTCAATATTGGGAAATTAAACTAAAGGCACTTAACTACTGAGCTGCATCCTTGACCTTTTTGGTTGTTTTATTTTTTATTTTGAGATAGGATTTTTCTAAGTTGCCCAAGCTGACTTCAAATTTAGGATTCTCCATCTCAGCCAGATTTACAAGCAAGTGCCACCAACCTTTTCTTCTTCAAGTAATATCCCTTATGATCAAAGAATAAATGCAGTGAACATTACATTTGAGTAACATAAAAATCATGTGCATTTTAATGAAGAATATTTCAAACAAAATTAACATAGCACAGATAAGAAATTTAAAGAAATACAATATTTACCATGTATTTCTTTAAATTTAAAGAAATACAATATTTACAAAACCAAAACAGCAAAGCTTGTTTGCAGATTAGTTTTCTCATCATGTCTGAGGTAAATGTACAGCACTTTGAAAATTCTCTAATGTTCAATTTAGATGTGCAGGTAAAGATCTTAATAGTGTCAATTCAACTGGTTTAAGAGAAACTCAGGGGATTAGTAAAAGCACACTTCTGAGTGTGGTTAGGTGGGTCATGGTAGGATGACCTTGAGTACTGTATATGACCCTTGGCTCACTCCTTTCTGGGACTCTATCCCTGCTCTGCTTTCTGGCCACTATAAACTAGGTATCTTTGCTTCATCCTTCCTCCATGATGTGTTTGCCATAGAGCCAGCCAACCATGAACTGAATTCCCTGAAACGATAAGCCAAATTAAACCTCTTTTCTTTTAAATATGGGTATTTGATATTGGTTCCTAGCAACAAAAAAGCTAACTAATATAGTCAAAATATAAATTACTCAGTTGGAAATATTTGCTGAATTTTCTCAAATGACATTGCAGTTAATCCAGGTCAAACTTCAAATCTAAGTTTTAATTTTATACAACTTTCAAAGTTTCTACATAGAAGCACACACACACACACACACACACACACACACACACACATGGCCCAGACTTCTTGACCTTCCTGACTAGATCTTGAAATTCTTTAGTGGCTGAGAGAGCTGTAACTTCTGGATAGAGTTTGTGTCTGTGTGTCTGTGTGTGTCTGTGCATGATTTTTGGACACTTTCACTAGCTATAACTTCCAAAATTCAGGTTAAAATAACAAGCCAAACTGAGCAATGGAAAATTGATTTATTGGTGCTCTTCTATTCCTTTTCTTTTCCTTTTCCACTCGTGATAGGAGAGCTGGGTTGAGAAAGGACAGGCATTGCTGTCACTGCTGCCTATATAACCAACTGTTAGTTCTTTTGGGGATTTTAATTCCAAATACTAGCTACTAGTCTCCTGGTAGCACATGTTATAACAATGCCTTGGCAACCTCTCCACCAGGCACCAATGCCACCCTGTAGTTCCGGAAACAAATCCCCTACTACTATGTGTGTATCCTGCACCCCCTCAGTCTGAGGGGCTTGAACCTATGGTGGCATCTTGAGTTGGATTCCTATCGAAACATCTTGCCCTATTTTTATTTCTATACACTCCCCAGTGTATGCCCACCTGAACTGAAAATTGTATCATATGATACCTAAAAATGTAGGCACAGTTCTCTTCTTCCTGGTCTTTAGGGAGCCATGGTCAGGTATCCAAAGAATCCTCCTGTAACGGTCTTCAAAGCATTTCTCCTGCTTGAATTAGGGAGCAAGTAGCACCTACTTCTTTTTTTAGGCACACAATGGTCCTCCAGATAGCAGTACTTACTCATCATCATAACATTGATTATTCTAGTACTTCTGGGTAGAACATATGCCTCATTCTCTGGACTGTTGAAGTTTGCTGAAGCTTTGGTAGGTAGAGTCCATTTCACTGCCAGTCAAGTACATGGAAAGAGAAGTTATAGCAGTGTATATCAATACATGCACTCATCCTGAACACTGTCTTCAACTAGGGATAATTTTCATATTGACACCTTGGTGAGCGTTCCTTGTGATTCATGGTACTTAACACTTTTTATTTCAAGAACTACATATATTCAATGTTTTACCTTATATACACTTTATTCCATGGAAAATAGGCTGATCCTTTAAAATCAGAGGCCTTTATCCTGACTTTAAGATGTCTGTCCATCATGGGCAGTACATGAGAACACCACAGAAGAAGTGAAGGAAAAGAGACAATTTCTTCACGGCCAAGTCTGAAGCCATTTTGAGTTCAAGACAAACTTAGTACTAATACCATAGAGGATGTTTTTGTCTTTTAAAAAGTAGTTTTTTAAAAAGTAATTTTGATTTTTCTCTACTGCCTTTCAATTGCTTGTTCTGTCACTCATGGCTGAGATACTCAGCTCTGTCAAAATATAGAAAATCCTGGGAGAAAAAAATCCCAGGACCACTGCTCCTGAATTGTGGTCACCTCCGCTGGAAGTTCCCAGTGAGCAGAACTGTTCTCATCATGGATCCACCACATCATTCTGTTTATCTTTCCACTCTCATTTTCCAGCTTGTTTCATACAACAACTGTTGAAATGTATTTTGGATGCTTTCATTAGCCTATGGCTTCCAAAAGTTGGATTAAAATAGTAAGCTAAACTGAGCAAGCAACATTTGAGCCTTTTTATTGAGTTGCTGGTCAGGGACTGTGCCCCCATCTCTTGTCTCCTCTAGCACGGCCACAGAGCATCCCCTGATGGTTACCCTGCCATCTGGCTGGTGACTTCTTTATTGCAGGCCTTACATCTGTGCCCTTGGAATCTGAGGCCTCCCTTTCATTTTAGAGTGGTCAAAATTTCTTTCCTGTCCTCCATTTTTTTCTCCCTTTTTACATTCTTTTTGTTTCTTTTCCTTTTCAAAACCTGAGAACAAGCATGAACTAGTATATATATATATATATATATATATCTACCTGTCAGTTGCTGACAGGTAATATATATATATATATATTACCAGAAATGCATGCGTAAGAGACTTTGGATGGCCTGAGTTGATCTCCTAGCTCTCGCACTGATGGGCTGTGACATTGGAACACATCAATGCCTTTCTCTGCTCCAATATTTTGATCTACACAATGAGCCCCATTAGAAGATTGTGTGTTGAGAAGACCATTGACATATATGGAAGACCTTTGAAAATTTTGCACCCTTACATTGGCAGGGTTAATATTGCTACAAAGCCAGACAGTGTTCCCTCCCGTCTAAGACTGACCAAGGTACAGGGAATGTGAGCCAAAGGGTTCGAGTCACTCTGCCAAGCCTGAAATACAATGAGCTTTTAAAGGCCAAGTAAAGCAACGATGCCTTTTAAACTTCTGTCTCCAGATTAAAACCACTGCCGAAAAATTATGATATCTGTAACCATGTTTTAGGTTAATAGTTGATCCTAAAAAATCAACATTTCAGAAACTCTTTAGCTTGTAAAAGATAGAGGTTGAACACAACCACCTTTTTAAGCTTAGAATTTAATGACTTGTAATTTACACTCACAACCTGGAAAATGTTATCATGCAAAAGGTCCACATGAAAAGGTACTTTTAGGCCGCACCAGAGATAGTTTATACACAAAAGTCCACCCTTTTCAAATGTCATTTCCATTAGTATCTTATATCAGAACTAAAAGTGAAATGAACACACTGTAACCAAGTATTTTAAAAGGTTATGTTGAAGGAATAGAAGGGCTTCAATTAATTTTCCCTGTTCTCCTCCAGCAGGCCTTTACTCAAAAGGATTTCCTATAATTCTATCTTAATCCACGTCTCTGTGGATGAACCCAACAGACCACAGCAGGAGTGAGCCTGCCAAAGCAACTTCCTGCCAGCAGCCCCCTCTGCCCTTCAAAAGAGAGTTTAGCCTAATGATGGTACAGCGATCCAAATCAACGAGGAAAGCACAGGCAAAACACATCTCATTATGCTCTGCAAAGATCTGTTTGTTTAACCATGTGCAAATATTGCCCTAAAATGCCCAGTGCATTAGCACATGTTAATCATCTACTAGATCTACTCATTTCTGAAAATTCTGTTAAGAATAAATCATCTCAAAGAGGTTTTCTATATGAGCAATATTAACATTCTGGAGGACCTGTACTGCTATTTTTTAGTACTAAAGACTTGATACAGGCAGAGAATAAGTAGGAAATCGGTAATATCTAACAAAATTTACCACTATACTTCCGAGATGGGTATTCAGCCTATGACAGTAAAAGCATTTTCTACATCAGTTAAATGAAGTAGACAAATGAAATGAAGGTCAAAAGTCCATGCTCAGTGGTGCTCTAAATTACTGGAAGTTTGTTGGAGAAATGCAGTAAGTATTTCTTAATCTCTCACTTGACATTTTATGCCAGTCTTGCCTGCCCTATGTTTTTTTTATTCTGTTGAGGAGATGGGAAAATAAGTTACATAGTTTGGGATCAATATTTGAAAATATCTGGGTAAAAGAATTCTATGTCGGTAGTTGGACACATTGTAATAAGTATCATTCATAATCCATATCCATTAGGATGTTTAAGTCAAACTTTCTGACAAATGGAATTATTAAACTTGGGATTTTGTCTACCGCAATCATATTTGGATTACAAATAACATGGCTTAAGGACATCCAAATAAGCCTAGATTTTTAGCAGCTAATGAATGAAGAGGTGGATTCCAGAAAAGTTATCTTTTTAACAACTGTCTAGAC
The DNA here is from genome assembly GCA_004027455.1 of Hydrochoerus hydrochaeris. NCBI lineage: Eukaryota > Metazoa > Chordata > Mammalia > Rodentia > Hydrochaeridae > Hydrochoerus > Hydrochoerus hydrochaeris. The sequence goes on from PVLA01001863.1 coordinate 122,363, forward strand.
AAGACTTAGAAAAATCCAAAATATCTGATGAAAACTAAGGAGTTACTATAGCATATCCTTTATGTGGGTCTTTGTCAGAATGTCAATGGATAAAATGTACAAAAAAAGTTTACTTTTGTATCTTGTTGAGAAATTATTACTAAATGAAGATTAGACCGTCTATGACAGCTGACTCTAAGAGTTTCTACAATGATTGCATTTCACTCACATATTTACCAAAAAAACTAAAATTTTTGAGTTTTGTGAAAGAGTTTTAAAGTGTGGAAAAAAACCTAATATTGTGATTTAAGGAAACATAATAGTTAAGGAAAACCAGTTGGCTTTGTGATATAATCCAAAATGGAATGTTCCCTACTCCACAAAGGTCAAAATCTCTGCGGAGAACTTTCTCAGCTACTTGAGAGCTGACTTACAAATAAAGTTATCTTACTTTGTTTCCTTTACCTAAAACACAAATTTCCTCTAGAAATTTTGATCTTAAAATTCTTCTACAGACAAAAAGGAATTTTTTTTCTCCTTTATGCTTTTATAATTTTATATTAAAATACTTAACAAGTCATAAATGAACAGAAACTAATGTAAAAATATTTAGATTTAACAAATTACATTTTGACATGGCATTCAGAATATGTTCCTAAAAATGTGATTCTACAGATATAGACAGTCCTGCCTGAAATCTCCTTCCGTCTGCCCCTTTCTCCAGCAAAGCTCTCTGAAGCAGCATAGAGAATTTGTGCTGTCTCCTAGTCCCTTACTGTGTGTCACACTCACAGAAGATCCTCTCTTCCTCTATTAGATTTACCCAACTTTTTCAACCACTAAGTAGTTATTAAAGCAACGCTCCTAGGGAACATCTTAAGCCAAGGTAGTATGACAAGTTAATGCACACCGAGTCGTTAATGTGTACAGACAGTCGTTAATGTGTACAGACAGACTGTGTCCCTCTCTACAGTAGCATATGGGAACTGCTTCCTCCCATGAAAAAACTGGAGAAAGTACAGCCACTGAGTGCCAATAATTTTTGTTAAAAACTCCACTTAGAGTCATTTATATTTATAGGACAGTTAACAGTGGGATCTTTTTGATTAGTAGGGATTTTTAAAGAAGCAAAGAGAGATAATTTTAGGGAATTAATTCCCCTAACTGTGGGATCTGCTAAATTTAAAATCTTCAGGGAGCCGGCAGGCAGGAGACCTAGGAAGAGTCCATACTACAATTTGAATTTGAAGGCAGTCTGTGGGCAGGAGAAGCCAGTCTGTATCTCTTAAGGCCCCCAACCAATTAGATGAGGATCATCTATAATTATTTTATCTGAATTTCATCCAAAAATTACCTTCATGAAACATCCAGAATAATGTTTTACTAACTATCCGGGTACTGTAGCTTAAATTACACATAAAATTATCAGTTACACCTGATAATACATAAGGATATCCATATTATAAATCAAAATAATCTTGATAATCATTATTAAAGAAATATATTCTTGAGTGTTATAAGCCAGTTGGATATTGAATGAAACTTCATTAGGAGACAAATGAAAAAAATGCACACTATGAAGAATTATGCTTGTTTTGGAAGAAGGCTTGCTTCTATCATGCGACCAGTTCATGGTCTTGCTGGATCAGTAATTCAGAGATTGAATACACATAGTGTATTCCCAGGGAGCCAAATTTTAGAGGCCAATTTCTAGAGGCTATTAATATGCACATGTGAATTTATCATAGATGAGACACAAAGTGAAATGGCAGGGAAAATCGAGTTAACACTTGCTGCACTTATCTTGATTAGCTTCAGTATTCAAGTAAAACATAATATCAAGGGGCTGGGAATTTAGCTCAGTGGCATAAGTGCCCGCCTTGCAAGCATGTGGTCATGAGTTCAATCCCTGGTACCAATAAAAAAGAAAAGAAAAAACATAATATCAGCCTGAATATTTCAAAAGGGCCAAAATGGCAACCATGTCCCCATGTGTTTGTTTTTTAATTTATTTCTTGGTTCTTTTAAGTTAAAATTCTTTGTGATAAAACAGTACCTGAAATATAACTAGTATTGCAGCATTTTCTGTAGAAAATAAGCAATGAGCATTTTTTTAAACCTAAGGAACACAGCACACATGATGTTTGATAAAGTCTCTGACTCTGCCACATATGAACTTAGTTAACAAACACTGCGAGCCTAGTAGCGTTGTAAAGGCTGGGTGGACACAGTACAAACACACAGCATGTCGTTTTCTAATTGTTTTTCTGTCCTACCCATGTCCCTGCCATGCTTAGCCCTGAGTACTCTCTGAAGTACATTGTCCCCTATCATTTCAGTTTTGATTAAAAAATAAATATGTCAATATTCGTGAAGTTACCCAAATATCAAAACCTATAATAAAGAAGGCATTGGACATACAAAAGGGATCCAGAGACCATTCTGAAATCTGAAATTCAGAAAGCATGTAATTTTCTACATAAAATATGGGCAAGATATAATAGTACTACAAAATCAGGTCAAGATGTAAATCTTGGCAAGTCCTACTCATATGCTTTACACTAATTCCCAGAACCTCTTATGAGAGTATTATAGTTTCTTATTCAAATGAAAAAGAAGACAAAATTAAAATTAAAATTTTAAATTTTTTAAATAACTGTTTATAAACTATGCTGGCTATATATCAGTTTTAGATTTCAGCAGGTTGTTTGGGTTTCTCACATTTTAAATTCTGATGCTACCATTCTTCAATGTCTATTGTCTACATCCAAAACATCCTGCTCTTGGGGAAATCCCAAACACCATTGGTGGAAATGCAAAATTTTGCAGCCTTTATGGAAAATGGTAGGATGATATCTCAAAACATTGAAAATAGAGCTGACATACAACTTAGCAATCTCTGCCGTGATACACAAAGAAAATAATATCACCACTTAGTGGAAATACCGGAACTCCCATATTTACTGCCATATTCATAGCCAAGGTATGAAAACAATTTATCTGCCATTAGGGGCAGATTGGATAAAGAAACAAAGAATGGAATATCATGCAGCCTTAGGACAGTGCTGCGGTTGATATGCAGAATGTTCCCCAAAGTCTCTTTGATCGGAGCTAGGGTTTGTACAGGTGACTGGTTTATGGGACGCTACAGTTGGATTCTACTTGGTACCTAGTTATAGGCAGGTCACTGGAGGCGGGACCTGGAAGGTTTCTCTGTTCCTGCTTCCGGGTCTCCATTATAGGAGCAACTTTCCTCTGCTAATGTCAATCTGTTGTGACATTTCTGCTTACCAACCAGTCAACCAGGGCTGTGACTGAGAGCCAAAATAAGTCTCTCCTCCCTGAATTTGCAGGTGGCCTGTGTTCTGTCCTTTGCCTAGGAAAATGACTAAGACAAAAAGCAGTCTTGCTGTTTGTGGCCTTATGGATCACTCGAGGATGTTATGCTAAGTGAAATGAGAAAGGCACAGGCCTGCAAATACTTTATTTTTTCTTATTTTGCATAGAAATGTTTAAAACTTTCAATGGAAGCAAAATCTGTGAAAGAATTATGGTACTCCCACACAGGTATCATGATGAAGCTATGCACATACGTGATCTTTAAATTCAAATATTTAATATCAATTAAGTTAAAATCCAATTATTTTTACTATTCTAATTGTTATTCTGATAAACTATATAGCAAATAGTAAATATTTATACTAAAAATTTTATTATTTAAAACTATATGACTTATTGCAGTTTCTGTTTAATAACCACTTTAGGGTAGATTTCTGGCCTGCTTAGAAATAAACATCAATAGATTTTAAATATTTTTAGCAATTTTCCACTGAGTATGGTGGTCTATGGTTGTAATTCCAGTTCTTGGGAGGCTGAGGCAGGATGATTGCCATGAGTTTGAGGCTAGCCTGGGCTACATATTAAGTTTCAGGCCAGCCTGAACCACCTAGTGAGAACTCATATCAAACCCTCAAATTAATTTTTCCTAATAAATAATATATTTTCTTTGTGATAACAAGAATTACCATTTATAACTCTCATGATAGATTCATAAAACATCCAAATTACTTTTGTTTCTTCTACCTGGAATCCTAGCCAAACAGATTCTTTAAAGTTCCTTGCAGTAAAATGGAATTAATCTGTGAGATCTATTTCCAGCCCATGGTATATTAAATAAAGTGATATGCACTACTTCTACATATAGTCTATGAAGACCTCTCCTCACTCCTCCAAAAGCTCTTCTCTCCTAGCTTACAGGTTTCAAAATGATCAACAGAACCAACAAGCTACATTCTAAAGATGAGACAGCCTTACCTATCACTGAGCAACTTCTAATTTTATTTACAATAGCCTCCATACACACTTCTGTCTATTTATTACATTATTGAGTTTATGGTAATATTAATGACTTGAAAATTCAATTGGAATTGACATAGTTATTGAATACAATGCACACTAAAGATTGTACATGATGTATATTAAACAATTAGGTGACTAGTTTCCTTAAAAGAAGTTCTTAACATGGTTTCTTCAGCTTAGGACTACTCACCTTGTGTTTATCACAATGTGAACAAAACTTGGACATTTACTCGAGTTTGAATACAGTTTCTTTTCTGTGTGACTTGAAGTCATTGCCTCTGCATCATGCCTGAGACAGGACTCTCTTCACTTTTGTCCCCAAGGGCTCTTTGGATGAAAGTTACAGGAAAGGGAAGCCAGAACGCAGCCCACTGCTGGAATCATCAAGGCCTACTCCTCAAGGGAAAAAAATCTTTCTTTTCTGGGGCACTTTTTCTGATAAGGTGAGTCTTACAGTTCCTTCCTTCCCTTCCCTTCCTACCTGAAATGTAGTTTATGATTCTGCTTCAGTCCTGGGTTTTCCCTTTCCCCCCTTCCCAGTGTAAACACAGGCACACACACTCTAACACAGACACCTGGTTTTAATCAAACACACACACACACACTAAGCATTCTTAGACCAATGCTGGTAGTCAATTTAATTTTTGTAACCTTTATAGAACATTCATATAGGCAGAACATTGGAGAGCCTCAAAATTAACTTCTCCTTTAAGACATAAAAAACAAAATTTTATTTTCATAAAATCCAACCATGAGCAATGTATCTAAACATACACCTTGCTTTAGTATAATTTAGTATAGTGTATTTTATGTTTTCCAGACAGTCTTGCTGTCAAATTTGTATGCATGATGATTAACTTTATAATGGCCTTAGAAGAAAGTAAATGAATCTGATGCTAGCCAAAAAGGAAGGTAGTTGCAGAGGGAAAATGACATTTGTTGTGTATGTCTACCAATTCCCACAATGAATATAACTGTTACGTACTTCAAACATGTACCATAAAATAAAATTCTAGAGTGTTACCAAAGACTCAATTCAAAATCTAAATCCTGAAGATTATAATTCAGTGGTCTTTCTAAATGTCTATAAAAATTTCATACATTCTGCATTTTAGAACCAATGTAGCCTTTGTTTATCTATTTGAGCAAATTAAGTATTTAGTGAAATCAAATGAGAGGAAGGACCATTGAAACTATTACATTGCTCAGAAGTGGGGTGAGCAAGCCTGACTCACTTTTAGTCAATTACAATGAAGAATGCTTACATTAAATATAAATATGCCAAAGACTGAAGCTAAATATGAGGGACCAAACAATCTAAAAACCCTAAATACAGAACCATTCTTAGCATGTTTCTTACTGACTTATAACTTCAAATCACACAGGTCAAGAAAAAAGCCACATGCATAAAAAGATATAAAATGATGAGCTTTATGTTTCACCCAAGGCTTTCTTTCAATAAGGTCACTACCTGAAAGAGTAGAAGGAAATGAGAACTTCTTCTTCTTATGTTTTTTAGTTCCAAAACTATCCACTAATCCTTTAATTAAAAGTGAATGACAGAGAGATGGCAGTGCGCAGTAGAAGCCAGAGAACACTGCTCCTTATGTATTTGTTCCACACTAATCAGTCTGCCCATCTCACGGAAAGATCTCTAGTAATTACCTGGAATCTTACCGTTCTAGGACTGGTGATGCTATCGGCTATCATAGTTAGCTCTGGTCTACGACATTTGTTCTCAGACTTTGATAAAATATATGAGTTAGGAAAAAAAAAAAAAACTTCCAGAAGTTCTTACAAGCTAGTAAGAACTAGCTTCCAGAAGTTCTTACAAGCTAGTAAGCTAATGTGCTCAAGGACGGTTTTACCCAAGTTGGGGCTTTACATGGAGAAAGAATTCCAGTTATTCTGGTAGTCCCTGGATAATGTGTCTGACTAATTTTAACTCTCAAATAAAATACCTTTTATTTTAGTCATTAAAACTTTCTTGGAAATAATATGTTGAGGTATCCAGGCATGTACCATACCAACAAGTTTTTATTTGAAAAGTAAGGAGTCACAGTGAAGATAATGTATTTCCCTCTCTCCATCACAGTGTCAGAGAAGAGGCAGTGAATGCTTTCTATCTCTACACACTGTGTTGGACCTTGTCAGTAAGTCATTGTAGTGATTCCATGTAATTACATTATTGCAACTTTATCTGTGAAGAAAACAAACTTCCAAAATAACTACAGAATGATGGGGTGAATGGGGTAACTATAATCCCATCACAGAAACCATATTATATGTATATATAAAATATATATATATATATATATATATATATATATATATGCACGCACACACACACACACACACATATGGTATATATTAATCTCCTTATATGTCAAAGCTCCTCAAACTTTCCCCAATTCCTCCTCCACAATCTCTCCTTAATTTCCCCTTAATTTCTTTCTCTAAACCTCTCAATTCCACTGTTTCATGAGACCTCTGACCATGACCTATTATTGAACTCAACATGGCTAAATTCAAGCCAATTCCTGGTCCTCATCTTTACTCACATCACAGTAGTGTTCAAATAAACTCATCAGTCTGTGTGAAGATACATTTCCCAGTTGATTTCCAAGTTGCCATTGCTTAACTCTTCTCTTATTCTGTGGATTGTGCTCACATTTCTTTGTTTAATTCTCACTAGCTCTTATGCTTATGAACTCTGTCCATTGACATTTTCTCTTTAAAAATACTCAGTGCCTTAGTGACGCTGCCCATTCTCATATCAGCTCTACATTGCTGCCTTCCCAACTTGTGTTTCCATGTATAAGAGCTTGCTATGAATACTTAATTAGAGGTGTGACATATGTCTCAAATCTAGCACGTCTGCATAGGATCTCTTTCATTCCTCTGCTCCCTTCATTATAATCATGAGGTCATCATCTCAGGAATGAGGAGCAATTTCACACCACGCATCTAACCATCCCTTCACCACCCTTTTCAAGCCATCATCATTTTATACCTGAACTGTTATAATATCTTCTCCTTCCACATCAATGCTCAATAAGAAAGTCAATGTTTTTCAGTTCTTTTGTTTTATTATATATTTTTTCAGTGCATAATGTTGATGCATGCATGAAACACATCTAATTCTTTTTGCCACCCTCTCATCCTCCCTCCATATCTTGGCTCCCTTCTCTCTTGCAAAATATATATTTTCTACATCCTATTATCTATCTTTTATTTCTCTCTTTTTATTTTTAGTTTGTCATGTAAGAGGAGCTATGTGATATTTAAGCTTGTGTATCTGATTTATTTCACTTAACATTATGGTCTCAAGGTGCATCTGTTTTGTACAAGTGACTCGAGTTTATCCTTATTTATGGCAGGGTAACCCAGAAGCCAAGATTTTTAAGTAAAAGTTTGATAATATTTCTCATTTAATCTAAATCCCTTTACTCAGAATAAAAGCTGAATTTAACAGTGATTTTCATTTATCCCAGGGCTTCATTTCCTACTGCTTTTCTCCCCCAGTTACATTCCTGATAGCCTTGGACACACTAAACTTGATCCAGCCTCAGGTTTCTGACTAAAACGTTCTTCTGTCTGGAAGCTACATAACTAGAACTTGAGTGAGTCAAGACAATAAACTCTGCTACATATATATAAAACCAGTCTAAGTACTTTAACACAAGTCTAGTTTTTGCTTATATTACAGTTCAGGAGCTCTGAACCATGCCTATGAGGTTAATTAGGCAGACATTTAAATTACTTCAAGAGTAAGATTAAGCGACTCTACCACCTTAAAATCCTTTCCTTTTGGTTACACAGAATGAAAGACAGAGAAATGGGGGAGGCAAATAAAGAATGGTGTGTGTGTGTTTTAAAAGTCTGGTCTAAAAATCAGCATGTATCTCTCCTGCCTATATATCACTGGTCATCACTCAGTCACGTAACTAACACTTGGAATGGAACAAACATGCACAAAGTTAACGTAAATACATGGGTGACTTCCCACTTCTCTGCCACAGTGGATCTCTATTTCTGTGAAAGGCTTTTCCTATGTACCCCATTTTCAAGAGTAATGTTCTGAGTCAACCCTTGTTAAATGGTCACAGATCTTTCTTTCTGAATCTTCCTAAACACCTGACTTTCCTACACATTTTGTTTGACTAACAGCTTGGTGAGGTCAGACAGTTTATTTATGGGTATGAACATGTACATGAAGCTACAAAAGTTATCAAAACTTCCAATTCTGCTGCACTAAAAACAGTGCGCTAGCCGGGCATGGTGGCACACACTTGTAATCCCAACACTTGAGAAGCTTAGGTTGGAGAATCACCGTGACCTTGAGGCCACCCTCGGCTACATAGAAAGTGCAAAGACAGCCTGAACTACACAGCAAGACCCTGTCTGGAAAACAAATACAAAAACAATGTGTTGTCCCTTACTCCTTTTCCTCAAACAGAAAACTGAGGGTCAGAAGTTATTTGTAGGGCAGATTCCAGAGCCAGAGGGTGAATACCTGAATGACCACATGGAAGGCTTCTGGTAGACCAGAAATTTAGTACTAGACTTCATGTAACATAGAAAAAGACTGTCTTGAGAAGCTACTGAAATTTTGTAATTTATATGTTATAGCAGTTTGCAATAACTCTCCCATTATAATACTCTATTCATCTAAATGTTCTGTTTCTGTCTACTTTTGTCACCATCTGACATATTCTTCATTTTCCTGTCATTCATCCCTATGTTTCTATCTAGCAAAAAAGATTAGCTAACACATCCTGGCCCAAATGTAACCTATTTCCCATTTTTTAAAATTATTTTTATTGGTGCACTTTAGAAATACATAATGATAACATGTATCACAGGGAGTGTGTACCTGTATACAATATACCTTTATTCTTTTTTTCTTATTACCCTCCCTTCTACCCCTCTTCCTTTCCTTTCTTACAAAAGCTTTGTTTCCTGTTTTCTTTCCATTATCTTGCTTTGTTTACACTTCCTTCCTTTCCTCCTCAACCCTCCCTTATTTCTTTCCCATCTGAACATTTCCTTCCTGTTTTACAATATCTATTAAACATTAAACATGTTGGTCCTTATTTATCCTTTCAGTTGTCTCACCAAAGAAACAATGTGATATTTAAATATGTGCATCCAATTTATTTCACTTAAGAGTGTGGTCTTCAAGGATATTCATTCACCTAGAAATATCTCCAGTTTATCTTTATTGATAGCAGAGTAGCACTCAACTGTATACAAATACCACACCTTTATCTATTCATCAGTTGGTGGACATTTGAGTTGTTTCCAAGATTTAGCTATTACTCCCTGTGCTGCTATAAACATGGTTGTGCATCCATTACTGAGTTATGATGTTTTCCATTTTTTAGGGAAGATACGAAAAATACCTGGAGCAAATGGAATATCTTGTTTTAATTTTTTGAGGAATCAGAACACTGATTTCTGCAGTGGTTGCACCAACCTCACCAACACTCTCACCAACAGTGGAGAAGCATTTCTTTTCTTCTCACACCCCGGCCAGCATTTGTTATTGGTTGAATTCTTGATGATAGCCATTCTTTCTGGAGTGAGATGGAATCTCAGTGTTGTTTTAATTTACATCTCTCCAATGACCAGTGATGTCTGAACATATTTTTTAATATATTTGCCATTTCTACTTCTTCATATGAGAAATAGATGTGTCTCATCATTTCAGATGCTCATTTTTGGATTGGTTCTTTAATTTGGAGAATCTGATTTTTCTGAGTTCCTTATATATTCTAGATATTAGTCCTTTATCTGAAGAACAGCTGGCAAAAAAATTGTTCCTATACTGTGAGTTGCGTCTTCACTTTGTTGGTGGTTTCTTGTGTTGTGTAAAAGCTTTTTACTAAGATGAAATCTCAGTCACTGTTTCTTTGTGACATATCCAGTACAAGCAGGGTTTTATTCAGAAAGTTTTTACCACTCCTCTGTCTGCACCAGCCATACCTATCCTATCTTCCAGGGACTTGGTGTTTCTCTTTTAACATTTAGACCTTTCATCAGTTTCAATTTTAGTTTAGTGCATAGTCAGAGAGATGGGTAGTTTAAACATTCAGCATGTGGAAAGTCAGTTTTTCCATCAAAGTTTTTTAAAGAGGCTTATCTTTCTTCCAATGAAGTTGTTTGGCCCCTTTATCAAAGATAATGTGGTTGACCTTATTTGCAGTTCTTCTTGAACCTTCTAATCTGTTCCATTGATCCTGGGGTCTGTTTTTTTTTGCCAACACCATGCAGTCTTTATCATACTTTGTAGTATATAATCAAGTCAGGGATCATGATGCCCCCATCATTTTTGTTGTTGTTGTTGTTGTTGTTATCCAGAATTGCTTTTGTTCTTCTAGGTCTCTTCTGGTTCTAAATGAATTTTAGGATTATTTTCTCTAGTTCTGTGTGGTATGCTATTGGTATTTTTGCCTGAGATTATATTAAATCTGTATAATGATTTCAATCCTACTTCCTGTTTTAAAACACAAAATTGAGAATTTGTACAGAACCAGCCATTTCTATATTTTGGGGACCTGTTTTTATGCTACAACAACAACCTTCAGTTTGTATGCAACAAAGGCAGTCTGTTTTAACAAATTAGATTCACAACCTGCTTCTTATATAAAAATTCGCCAGTTCCTGCACTAGAACATAAACTTCAAGTGTAAAGATTCTGTCTTCTTTGTTGTTGTTAAGTCCTTATCATTAGAGCAATGCCTGAGTCATTTGAGATATTTGTTAAATACTTGTTTGAAGAATAAATAAATGAATCAATTAGTGTGGGCTGAGGTGTTCCACAAAGTATATCTAAATATTTCTTCCATGAACTAGTGAATATGACTTTATGTAAAAAACCAAAAAGATTTTTAGAATGTAAAGTTTCTTACCTTGACCTGGAAAATTATCCAAAATTAGCTACATGGGCCTTAACTACAATCACAAGTATCCTTTTGAGGAGGAAAGCCAAAAACACTCAGAAGAGGACAACCACTGTGTTTGCAGAGGCAGAGATGAGTAACAGGGCCTCGTAATTCAAGGTATACCAGTAGCCACCAGAAACTAAGAATGAAAGAAACAGGTTCTCATTTAGAGCCTTCACAGCGAGCACAACCTTTAAAATTCCTCGATGTTTGTTTCACTAATACTGATTTTGAACTTCTATGCTCCAAAACTTTGAAAGAATAAATTTTGGATGTTGAAAATACCAAGTTTTGTTAATTGGTTATATAGGAAGCATGAAACAAATACACAGGGAGTGTGAATTAAAATCAGTTCTTTTACAAATAGGATCAAAATGATGATAGAAAAAAATTGCTTCGTGTGTCAAAACTAATTCTGTGTAAATTATCTCCAATTTAAGGATCACTGTAGCTAAATTTCATAGGGGAAAAAAAAACAATTTGGCATTCTTTCACTAACTAGTAATTCGTAGCAAGCATTTCATAATTTTTAGTTTCCACGCTTCATGAAGAAAAGTAGAGATAATTAGGAAGATTACCTTTATATGAGCAGTTCTTAAATTAGTTGTTGAAACAGTTTGCTTTGAAGCATCATGTATCTGAATCAGGCATAATTCCAAAATTTTTCTTAATGTGTTTTAATAATTTCCCAAAATGTATTGTTTTGGATTCATACATTACTTTTAAGTAAATGAAATTAATTGTTATTAAAAAATAAGAAAGGTGGTTGCCTTCAGGGTGAGGATCAAGAACATGAAAGATTTTCTTCATTAACAACTCACTCATTTCAGTGGAGGAAGGGTCCCTCTCCAGGGCTTGCCGTCAAAAGCATGTTTCCATGCTAAACCGCAAAGGATGCCTCCTTTTTTGTAAATACAGGTTATTCTGTGTCTAGCAGAGCATAGCTGCACAAGACCTCTCACAAAGACTATGGACATTCACTCAGTTTGAACCTGTGGCTTTCTGCCTCAGGGCAGCAATTATTAACATAATCCTGTGTGTGATCATTGCTTCTGAGTAATCCGTCCATTCACTGAGCAAACAATATGGTAAAATACTCAGTCATATTTGACAAAGAACCAGGGCCTGATTAAATCAACTTTAGATTCCAGGGAAATTACCTGAGAATGAAGATATCAAATGGTCCATCAGCTGTTTGGAAAAAAAATTTCTTTTTCACATGAGGAACCAACTTTTACAGCTGTGATGGTGATTTTGGTTGATGTATTTACTGAGTACAGAGAGTACCCTCTGAGTGATGCTCTAAAATGGACAAATGGGCAGAGAGTTCTTCATGAAAACCAAGGGTAAAGCTGGCTGGATCCATCAATTCCATGCTGTTGGAAGAACAAATTTCTCTACTTCATTTAAGAATGTTCTCAAAATGGAAGATATCTTACATTTTTAGCATGCATTCAATTAAGTGATATTCCCCATATGTATGGATGGAATTTATATTTTTTAAAAATGAAATTGGCTTTCAATATGTGGAATACTTGTACCCTGCCCTAGAAGCACTGCCACATTGGTTCACTCTCTACTGACCCAATAAATAGAGAGTTTGAAATTTTGCCACCAGCAGTATTTACACATGAGAATAATTATCATTTCTAGCTAATGCTTAGAATGAACAAACACTAAATGAATTTCCCTCTCTCCTGTCCTTTGTACACTGTTCTTACAGTAAAAGGAAACTGAGGTTCACATAAGAAAACTAGAAATCCAAGAGAAGTCAATTTCTTAATAAATTGCTATTCAATATTTATTGCAAATATGTATTAATAAGAAATAAGTTAGTGATTTAACTTACAAGTATTTATTATCACTATTTTATGACACATAATAAAACTTTCAGAGAAGGAGACATTGTTCTTTATTTTGTATTATTTTTAGAATTCCTTCTATTAAGGAATCATTTGAACATCCAGTTTAGGCAACAAATATTTTATATCACTAAGTAATAGAAGTACATTTAAATTTATAGCCTAAACACAAAATTCTTAGATTCATAACTTAGTTACTTAACTGCTCTAAACTTTGTACTTAATATTTGCTTGCGGATAACTCTTACCTTATTTAAGGAATATTTGAAAAAAATCTCAAAAATCTTTGTTAGAGTTTAAATTCTGTATATATTTGGTGCCCTGCAATTTTGTTACTATTACCATCATTGTGAATATAAAATAAATATAATAAGAACTTACATGTCTTATATGTAGTAATAAACTGAATGTTCAAACTTCGTGTTCTAATACCAAAACAATGACCAAATTAGGTTTCTTTTGAAGTTCAAACATTGAAATTTATTGACCAATGTGACAGTAATAAGTGCTGAGACATTGAGCAAGTAATTAAACTTTAAAGGAAAACTCTCATAGGTGGAATTTCTGCTTTTATAAATAAGCTAGAAGAAATATGTTTGTTTCTTTCTGTTCCTTCTGCCATATAAGCTTGCCATACTTTTCCATAAAGATTCAGAAGAAGTACCAAGGTTCAATTTTCCACCTGTCCATCCAAGAAATTCCCTTAGGTCTGGAATTTCTTGGCCTCCAGGAAAATGAGAAATTAGTTTTTATTTTGTTTATAAATTTCCCAGTTTTAGCTATTTTGTTATAGCAGCATCAACAGAATAAGACATTAGGAAAGTAAAAAAAAATGTGAAGGCATAGCATCATGATATTGATAAAATAAAGTTTTATTTCCCAATAATAATGTTATAAATCAATAAGCATACATTCTGGGCCCAAAGTTTCAAAAACAATTAGAAAAATTCTCCACTCCTGAGACCTCATCCACTTTAACATAATAGTGGGACAGATGGCTAAACACATTTACAATGGAACAGAATAAATAAGGACAGTGACTTTGTCATTACAAAGAAAGAACACTTCCTCAAACATAGAAGATCCTGGTACAATTTCCTAAAGAAAGTTATATTTTCATAATTCTTCTGGTCTTGGGAGAAATGAAAGTCCTTATATTTTATATACAGTCACACTGAATTTAGTGCTTTGGAGAAAGAAATATCCATGGTTTGTGTTATACAAAAGTTCAAGAATACAAAATTAAGTCACAATCTATGTATCCTTTATGAAGAGCTGTATTATAAAAACACCTAAGATAGTAGCACATTCATTTATTCATTTTCTTATATACTTAATAACTACTGTATGCCACGTGCCATCTTAGTGGTTGGTAGTATGATCACAAACAAGATAAATGATATTTCAGAGGCCTACAGTCCAACACAAACATGCGACTCACATTTTTATGTTCCCTCAAATAATTGGAAGATATTTTTAAATAGGTATTTTAATTCACTTGGCTGTGTTATGGCTTAAGAGTGGATATTTTTGATAAGCGCCTCGATGTTATTTGTACTCTGAGTAGAAGTGTTTAAGCCTACAGGAAAAGTAAACCAGAAATCACAGCTTAGGGAATGGGGGTGTGAAAAAAACAAAATTACAGCAACTGAGTTTAAATACAGAATTGATTTATGTTAACAATTCATGTATAAGTGTCATGTCATCTAAAAATTATAAATACTACACTGGGAATAATAGAGAAGTTAGCTTTTATAAGGAAATTTGAGCAAGAAGAAGGAATCAGAATAATAACAAAATCAAGTTACCTCAAGTTACTTTTCTTGTAAGGGTTAAAACGTGGGAACTTTGTATCATGGTGGGAAACTGGCCCACGTTGCAATTTGTCTATCACATCTCCTTCAGGGTCTCAGAAAGAGAGATAATTTATTTCAGGGCAGTCGTGGAACTTCACCACATGTGACTCCATTTTGTCCAAATCAGTTAGTTCTCCCAAATTTTATTTGACCATCAAGGAAGTAAAGAATAACAGAGAAGTTCACAAGTTGATGGAAAAAAATATATCCACTAAAAATAGATCCTTTTATGTAAAATTCATAAAAACAAAAAGATCACAGATATATGGGGTAAAGGGAAGAAAATTTACTAAGGCTATTTGAATGGTTAGAAAATATGTCCTTGTTTAAAATATTTAACAAAATATGTAACTGACAGATTATATAATAGTCAAAACTGTAAATATCAGAAAAATAAAAAAGGGCATAAGACTAGAGAAAATCAGAAAAGAGGAGTGCTGTATTTTAGTCAATAAATTAAAAATTATATCATGTAACTGGATTTTAAAATTAAAACTAAGCAAAAAATTTAAACATGTATGTCTCTCAAAAATAACAAACAATTCTTTATGTTTTTCATAGGAAACCCAATATGTGCTTAAAGAAGAAAATTCTCTTCAGAGAAATGGTTATAGTCACACTCGGAACTGATAAATGGGAATGCATTTACCAACTTCACCCACTGCCAGTAAGTTAAATTTCCTAAAACACCAATCTTCCCTTGACCTAACACATACATGTTATTGATTCTGCAGCAACCCTGCTGCCAGGACTAAACAATTCAAACTACTTAACAAGGACCCAAGAATCTTGACTATTGTACTCAGTTCCATCTGCCTTTCCACTGTTATATCCTGCTATTTTTATTTTGAATCCTTCACTCTAGCTCATGAATGGACTACTTTTACTTCAATGTGCTCTTAAGCTGTTTCTGAATATTTAATTCTTTTCAGAGCCACATCTCCCTATTTAAACCTCAGCAATCCATCCAAATGCAACAGTAGTCCCACCTCTTCTGCAATGTTTGAATAAACCCCTACACCAAAAAGAGTTTTCAGTTTCAAAGGAATTTAACACTACAAGATAATAGTGCTAAAAACCTGAGCAAAATAACTTGTGTTGAAGCCATTCATGGAAATGTCCAACGTGAATATTAGAGGACAGAGATTATCAAGATTTTGAGTATTTGGATTCTAACTAAAAATCCTCTTAAATAAGGCCTATCCTTGTGGGTAGGATGCTTTCCACATTACTTTATTAATTTCTTAAGAGCTTTGCTTCTTCCTATTTCTAAACCATTTGAGAATCTTAAAATTATTACAATAGGATAGTATCACATAGGAAGATTTTTCTTAAAATTAAAATCCTCAGTAAATTTCACCAATTTTATACATTTTAAAAATAAGATAATGCTTACTTGGGACACTGAGGAAGAAGGTTTGCCACATGAGTTCATGGCCAGCCTGAACTGCATAGTGAGATCTTTTATTTAAAAAAAGAAAGATAATGATTATACCAACAAAGAATTATAGAGAATTACCTATTTTTAATACAACTTTCTTGTAAAATTCTGACACTATACCAACTATGCAATGAAAAAACTTTAAACTGACATTCTACAGTATCTGACAATCATAATATGTCAAATTGATTGTGTTAAGCAAAGCGCCAGAAGTTTAGTAAAACACATTTCTGTGTATTTTTGGTAGGGTATGGAGCCATGCATATTAAATGCAATATGTTTATAGTCGCTTTCTCTTTTTGTCTCTGGCTGTGTTCCTCTGTCAGCTTTCCAGCCACCATAAACTAAGTAGCTTTGTTCTATTACCTACGACCATGCTTTTGGCTTGAAGCCAGCTGATCATAGACTGTATCACCTGCAAGAACAAGCCAAACTGAATCTCTCCTCTGTTAAATGTTGATGTCAGGTATTGTTTCCCAGCAACAAGAAAGTGATCTAATACAGAAAATTGGTACCAGGAAAAGGGTCCTTGCTGTGAATGTACCTGGCCATGTGTTTTATTCTTGGGGATTTATTTTTAAGAGATGTGTGGATAAATTTGGAGATACATTCCAAGAAAAACCCTAAAATGAAAAGCAGAGCTGGATGGGTGATGGGTGATTTTGGTCAGAGTTCAGAAAATGAGAATGGTGATAGGAATGTAGACATTAAAGGCCCAGCCCAGGAGATTTCACTTTGGAATAAGGACTACATTTGTGTTTGGACTAAAGATCATGTCTGTTACATTCTAGCAAGAAACAGTGTATATTTTGTCCATGTTCTGAAGCGGATATCAAGGGCAGTGCACTAATTAAACTGGAGAAGAAAATTTCGAGATGCTTTAAAATTCAGGTTGTAGCATGGCCCCTGCTGGCTGGTTTGACCCAGAATTTTAGTAAGAATCAGGGTTAAAAAGAAAATCAGAAAAATTAGGAAAAACATTAAAACTGCCGCAAAAGGAATAATGTAAAAATTTGGAACAAAAGAAGGTGTGGCTGCTGAAGAAATTAGCACTATTAAAGAAAGAGACTAAGAACTTTGTACAGGGAGAAAAATAATGTCTTACGGATATCTCACAAATGAACAAGACCCTAACCAGGGTCAAGTGTATTAGTTTCAACTTTTCATTTGAATTGAGAGTCCCTGCTACCCTTTCTCAAGAAGGGTCTCCTTGAGATTTGCTTCTGCAGTGTTAATTTCACTGTGTTTAATCATTCCGGCTCTATGAGGCCACTATATCCACCCCCCAAAGGGACCCAGGTACTGGTCCTGCTGAAAGCAGAGCTTGGGGTTATCCACATGATTCTGGTTTTATTGTCATGGATACTGCAAGAGCTGGGGATCAAGGAAGCTTCTACCCAGAATTCAAAAGAAGATCCGGAAATCCAAACAAACAGCCCTGAGACGGCAGTTTGCGAAGATGTGAGAATGAGGTTCAAGGTGGAGTGAAGGCCTCCAGGTAACCAGAAAGGCCTCAAGAATGTGGATGGTCTGTTGAGGGAAGCTACAGACCATAAATAGAGCTAGCCCAGGAACGAGACTTAGGAGTGGGGTCACCCAAACCCTTTGGAACTCACTTCTTACCGTTGTGTGTCCTCAGCGCTAGATACAGAACTACAGCATCTAATGTTTACCTTGCTGAGTTTTAGGTTTACTCTGCTCCTGCTTTTTCCTATCCCTCTATTCTTTGCTTTTGAAACAGGAGTGTTTAATCCTTGCCATTGATCACTGAGATTCTGTAATTTTTTTTTTTAAATATAGAGTTTCACAGCTAAGAGTTTGCCTTGAGTCTCAGAGGAAATTTTGACCTGAAATTTTTTAAATAGTGGTGAAACTATTTAAAAATTTTTAAATATATTTATAAAAATAGTGAGAAGGATTATTTTTTTTATTTGGGGAAGGGACTATTGTGTTTTCCTTTACATACAAAGTAGCTGTATAATGTTGAATTTATTAACTTATGATTGTGTTTATTTTCATATTAAATATGATTTAAGGAGATACATATAAATTAATGAGTGTTCAAGGGATTAGTAAAGGACACTGCTGTATGTTTTTAGACACATCATGGAATGTGAACTCGGGTACTAGTTATGGTCTCTGAGCCTGTTTTTTGGGGGGTATTTTAGTAGTTTCCCCCTATTTTGCTATGCTGCCACTATATACTTACCAGATTTGTTTCACAATGCCCCTTTGCCATGCTGTTTCTTCTTTGAAGTTGTCTGACCATGAACTGACCCTCCTGAAACTACAGTCAAATTAAAGCTAACTTCGTTTAAATATTAGATAAGTGGGTGTTGTGTTACAGAATGAGAAAGCTAGCTTATGTAGAGCACTAATCTGATACTGAATAATTGAATTTCTTCTTTCCAATACATTACTTTTATATTGATGGATTCACTGAATTACCTTTTAGAAAATATTACTTGCTATTACTTGATGTTTACTTCAAGTATATATTAATGTGATGCTCATCATTAAATTGTTTTACAATGATTTCTTTCATGACTTTATGCTGAGGCAAGATGCAGAGTGACTTTTGGAGGTTCTGCATGACTGGATATGCAATATTGCCATTTTGTACTTGGATAACAACTTGCCTGATTATAATATTATCGAAGCATACTTTTTCCCTTAGGATTTTGTAAATATTGTTCTATTATCTTCTGGCAGTTCATTTTTCCATGGAGGCATTTTATCCCAGCCAGATTTATCCCCTTTTTAAATTCTTGGATACCTGATGAATTCTTTCTTTATCCTTGAAATTCAATCACTTTAGCAGAATGTTATGAAATTGGTTCTTCTAATAAGTTTCTTGAGAACTGTATGCCTTTAGATTTATAGGAGACATGTTTTAATTTCAGATATAACTTCTATTATAACATAATTATTTTTAGATTTTATTTGTTGAGTTTTCACTTTAAGTACCTCACTTAAATTCATTTTGGATGAATATTTCCTATAAATGATGGATGTTAACCTCTTTGTGATTATACTATTTGCTTTCAAATATCTATATCTAATCTATCTATGTGCATTTTGAGGTGTTTGTTTGTTTTATTTTTAGTCTTCCTATTGGCCTTATATTCAGTATGTAGCCCAAGATGGCCATAAACCCACTGCCACTCTTGCTTGAGTCCACCAAGTGCTAGGATTAATGTCACACTAGGTTTCTTTCCTCTTTACATTTCACTAAGACTAAGCTACTGCTGTCTCTGACTCTACTTTTATTTTCCATATTTTCTATAGTTTCTATTTGATTATCTTTGCAAGTGTAATGCTTGAGTTCTCTGTACATATAATTTTACACTCTCTTTTCACTTTATTCATACTTATAATTATCTCATATTTGATAACTTCTCTCATTAAGTGACATTCTCTTTAGATTTTTCTACAGCAAGAAACATTTTTCAATACTTTATTTTTAAACTTTTTTATATAAGCACAATATATTATATATAAAACTTTAAATGTAACACATATTTATACTATATATACTTACTTTTGTTCTTTTTGTGCTTTATATCTGTCTTTATTTTTGTTGTAGCATTTTTAAATATTTGCCATAAAACTGAAAATTTTCTGTGCTCAATTAGACGTTCTATATCTAATGTAGTATTTCTTAAGATTCTTAATTTTTTCTGATATATGGTGAGCACATGTTTATTTATACATGTGCATTTTGTCTGAGACTTTTAAAATAGTCCTTAAGATTTTATTCAAGAAGTAATAGAAAGTATTCTAACCACTTTACTGTAGCCTAAAACCCTATAGAAACCTGAAAGAAAACTTTACTGTAGCCTAAAACCCTGCAATACAGGAAAAAACCTCAATGAAATTTGTTAGTCATTTGGATAAAAAATTTGAACTTGAGCATACAGCCAGGGTACAACATTCTGTGTACACAGACATCCATTCCATTATGTTTCATATGTATTACTTTATTAGCTTCTTTAGTTTTTTTCCATTGCTAATGTTTTCCTTCTAATCCACTCCAAAATATCCATGGAAATATAGATACATTTTAAAATACTGTATAGATGAAGCTATAATTACATAGATTAAACAAAATACTGATATCCTTTTAAAAGCAAACTTTAAAATAAATCACATAATTTGACCTCTATTTAAGCTCTATTCATGAAAAATATATCTTTATCAGTGGTAGTATGTGTGTTTTCTGAAACATTTAACTTTTGCTCATACACATCATTATTAGAAGAAAAAAAAAGAGCAGAACAAAATGACAATCAGTGACTTTTCTTGGGCCCATCAAAGAGTTAAATAACAACTATGACCCCTAATGTCTGAGGAAATAAGTAATTCCATAGTCAAGAAGAGATTTGCTCACGGGGGCAGAAGCCACTGAACTCTTCAGTTTTGAGCAATAATTAAATGATAAATTTGACAAATTGCTGTAGCATGGCTACAAAATAAGTGAGAAATTTAGGGGGCCACCGCCTTAGGTAGATGACCTCAGACTTCTTGGATTTAAAGTCCATGGAGCTCTCATGTTTAGCAGTAAAGAAACATTGGTTGGGGCGGGGTATTTAGCTCAGTGGCTTAAGTGCCTGCCTGGCAAGTGCGAGGTCGTGAATTCGATCCCGGGTACAAAAAAAAAAAAAAAAAAAAACCACATTGGTTGGTAGTTCTGGTAGGGTAAGGGAAAAATAACCACTTTTAAAAATGCCCAGGGCATGCATCAAAATAAAGCCTGAACTCCAGGAGAAACGATCCCTGGAGGTTTAGCTTACCTGGGAAAGAGTCATCTCCCTATATCCAAACCCTTTTCCTCATCATTTCTCACCTAAGAGAAAAAAACACTACGAAATACAAAAATCACATATAACTTGGGAAACAAGTTAAACTCACTAAAAGACTAGCTTTACACACAACATTACATTCAAAATATACAAGAAACTTAAAATTCAACAATAAGACAACAATATAATTTAAAAGTGGGTAAAATTCTAAATAAATACATCATCAAAAAAGTTATACAAGTGGAAAAAGGAAGCATATAAAAAGATCTTCCATGTCACTTGTTACTAAGATGTTACAAATTAAACAAATGTGAAGGACACAGAAGCCAACCAGAAGACTCTTTGTGGCCAAATCGACCTATTTGACTTACAAAATAAAGTAATACTGGATTTGTCATCAGTTCACGCTGGTATAAATAATGATTAAATAAATGTGTCGATGGAGGAAAAAATACAAGTCTTTCATTCAGAAAATTCTGAATTCTCCTTCAGTACTTGTAGCTCAATTCCCTGGTCAAATGTAGACTTTATGCTGTGTCTGTCTTCTACACAGTATGATGTGGAAATAGTTGTATTAAAGAATAATCTGAAAAATACTAAATCAGGTGATGAAGGTTAGCATCATTAATAAAAACTTATGGTAATAATACATGACTTTAATATAATACTAAAAATATGGCACTTTAACTCTTTGGCCATCCTCCAAAAAAAATCAGGTAAATTTCAACAGAGGGCCATCACCGGACAAATATTCCTCAAAGTTGTCAAGGTCAAAAACAGAAGTCTTGGAATCCATAAAAGAAATAGACTATAAGGTTTTAAAAAAAAACTAAGGACACCTCCATGAACTGTGGACTTCAGTTAATGATTATGCTCTGTGATCATTATTTGTTGTTAACAAGTGTATAGGATGACTTGTTGATCCCCTGGCAAACTGTAGTTTACACGTATGAGAACTCTCTTCGTTTATTTTGTGTGCCCAAGTCTGGCAATGTGTGGTACTTGGGCTCCCAGTACCACAATGTAGAACAGGCAGCTGTATCTGGTGAGCACCTTTGTGGTATCAAATGGCAAATGGCCTCCCCGTGGGGTGGTAGACAAGTGATCACATGATGACAGCAGAAACGTGAGAGTAGAGGGGACAACCTGCTCTGGGTAAAGTTAACCAGGGCTTTGGAGAACTGCACTACTCTCTTCCTCTTGGGGTGGTGTGCGCAGGACCCAATAATCTCTTAAAGCCCTCACTAGTGTACTTTTATAAAATACATGAGGCAGGGGAGGGAGAGAAATGAGGAGAAAAGGGGTGTTGTGAAGTGCTATGTACATGCACCCAGACCCTAGGAGAAGTGAGATCATCATGTGCAAACATATGTACAAACATATTCATCTACATATGTACAAACATATGTAGACATATGGTCAAGGAATAGAGTGAGGACGAGAAGGGGAGGGGCTTAAACAGAGAAGAGATTTCATGTACCCCCTACCAGCCGCCTATAATGAATGCTATCACTATGTACTAAAAACAAATATCAATTTAAAAAATGTAATGATCTTAGAAAAAAATAAAAAATCACACTGACAAACAGGCCTAAAATATTGACTACCTTAAGTAATTGAATAGATCTAAAATGCAAACATTGAAATTGATCAAAATTGTAACTTTCATTATTATTTAGAATCATGTATATTATTTTATAGACAAATAGTAAAATATAATTAGCATCAAATAGTTTTTTCCTACGAATGCCATCCCCCAAGTGCAAAGGAAAGATAATATATTATGTTTTAAATTTCATCACAAAGTAATTCACATGACTTTGTATGAATATAATTAAATTGAATTAAATTTTCAATCATAAATCATAATTATCATCAAATTCAAAATGCCTACTATGAGCTAGTATTGATCATTGTACACCCAGATCTCAGTGTACAAGAACAATTTCCTTCAGAGTCAGTGAAAATTTTAAACATTTTAGATCACCAGAAATGGGCAGCTTGCTGAGATCCCAAAATTCTAGTTAAAAGCTGTGTGATAAGAAATTTATACAAACTACTTTTCTTTCATTTCTTTACTTCTAAAATCAGCATAAGGATGCAGTGATGTCACTGAGTGCTTTAAATCCAATAGTAGACACAGAGCACTTAAAATATTGTCTGAAATTTACCTGCACTGCACACACATATATATCATATATCATAGATCATATATCATACATGGTTTTGCTCCTTTGCAGAATACATTTGCAGTTAACAAGTTGCAAGGAAAACCCATAATTCATCATGACACCCTCACTCTGTTCAGTATCTTCTATTGTAGTAGAATTGTATTAATTTTATCTTGCAGAAAATTTATTACCTATTGTCATCTGTCCATCCATCCATCCATCCATCCATCTATCTATCTATCTAACACCTACCTATCTATAAACTTTCTTTGCAAGGCAAAGTAAACATTATGAAGAAGAATCAGAGGAAACTAAATACATAAGCACATACTCTTACCCACTGAGGAAAACAGTACACTCTCTATAAACTTCAATGTTTGTTTTTTCCAGTTTGGAACAAACTGTTGTGCAAATGCATGGAGTTCCATAATCTTTTAGCTGTACATACAGGAAGACAAAATTTTACTCTTATTTTTTTCAAGAAGCCACAATACATAGACAGATCTCAATATCTCAGTCTCTGTCTCTGTCTCCCTCTCTGTCTTCTACTCAGGTTTTTACCCTCCCCTTCTTCCATCTCCTATTCTGCATGCGAAAGTAATGTGTGCATACATGCACATTCATTATAGAATATTTGTCTTAGAGTTTAAAAATTACATTATCAAGAATGGGTAGAGGATGGGCATTTTATGTGGAATTACATATTCTATTTAATTCAATGTTTCACATGTCCTGTAAGATTTTCAAATGACCAGACTTTTTAAGAAGTCCTAGAATCTCCATAAAGTTTCTGCCATAACTACTCCCTCTTTCTCCTACTTAAATCTCCATGCCTTCTATATTTTTTTCATATAAGCTGGGGTTTGAGGCCTTATTACATAGTCACGAAATATTTTTGTCTTGTTGGAGTCCTCCTTTACAAGTTCAGCTTTATTCTATCATCCTTTTTAGCTATCCCCTGAATGTGACATCACCCCACGCCCACACACTTCAGTTGGTCCAGCTTTTCCAAGAACACACTAGCAGAGGATCCCGATTTCAAGTTGATGGCCAGATGCTCACCTTACTCATTATCACAATTTTAAAAGACCCCATAAATAAATAAACACATAATGTATATTCAACTTTAAAGTTGTGCCAAAATATATTCTGATTTGATGAAAATTAATAGACAATATCACAGAAACTTTGCAGCAAAAATGATTGGTTTAAAAGGATGTACAGAAGAAGGAATTGTGTTGTAATGACTTATATCAGAAGTAACTTTTTGTCATAAATATTTGTAATCAGAATATTTATATCTGTTAGAGAAAAAAAGAATATCATCATTGCTTAAACTTTTGATAAATGGGAATCAACTGCATTCATTTGCACTAGCATAGACCATGGGCTGGCAGATCACAGGAGCAATTTAACTTCTGTAGCCTCAAATATTAATCTTTTATTTTTTCAGATGTGGCTTTGCAAACAATTTCCAAAAAAAAAAAAAGGCACTAAAACAGAGAACCCTAAAAAATCCTATTTCTCCTCTAGACTTGGATCTGTAAGGACCAGTCAAGGAAAAATATCTATTTCTTCAAGGAAAAAGAGTTCATATTTCTTTGGACACAGTTCTGTTGCCATAGTTACCAAGTGGCTCTCATTTTTTTCCCTAATAACAACATCACCATCTAGATACACACAGCTTACTAAAGTAAATGTTTTATTGGGGAAATTTATAAGGAGAAGGGAATCGACTTGGAATGACTTTCAAAAATCTGAAATTGAAGAATTTTATTAATAAATACTTTAAATTAGATTTAATTGCTTTTTCTGAGCAAGAGTACAACAGAAAAGGAGGGAGTAAATTTCAACGAGTTGTGAAAGTTTTCATATTACCAAGGTGAAAGTGATTTAAATTAGGACTTGGGCATGGTTGTCCTTCTCCGCCCCGTGCATATAAACACTGCCACATGGGTTGCCACAACAGTACCTTCAGCTGGACAGGCCACTAGAAGCTGAACCATACACATTCACATATACACATGCACATGAAGGACTAACAAAAACATAAAACAGCTTATTTTGATTACTGGCCTTGCCAAACATAAACTTTGGAGACAAAATTTTAAATAAAGCAGCAACTAAGAAAATAAACAATGAGATCCCTGTGTAGGATTACATGGCTGGGGCGTGCATATTTGAAATCAAACTCCGAGTAGAACTAAAATCAGTTGTTTGTCTTCCTACTCTCTTACTTTTTTAAGAAGCTGCCATAAGAATCCTTACTAACAGGAATCTGAGGTGTGAATATGTTTCTTTTGGGAAGTGAAATACCACTAGAAAATATGTGGTCAATGTGGGTATTATAAGCACTCCTGTAAAATAATTCGGTGATGTGAATTATGAAAAGCACCAAGCGTGTTTATGACTTACAGAGTATCTTGAACACTAGGAATATTTGAAGACTTAAAAAGGAAATTGCTAAGCTTGACATCTTACTTTATTGATGAAATATTAACTCCCTCCTACTTTCCTTTGGCACGCTTAAAAACTTCCTGCTCCTAGTCTACATGATATACAGAAACTGCAATTGCAAAGTTATCTTAGTGTACTATTTAATGATAAGGATGTGTTATTTAAATGTCATCTTTAGAATTTTAAGTTTCTTTTCTGAAGTAGTAATTTAAACACAATCTTTGTAGATAGTGTTTTCAAAATTATTTTAACATCATAATTATTTTTAAATTTTTCCAAGAAATAAAATTTAATCTAATTATGCTAAATGAACTATGTAGGTATTGGAGAAAAATGACCTGTGTTATACTTTGACTTTCTAGGATTTATTAGTGTCAACAAAAATTGTGTACTTAAGGAAAATTCTTTATGATTTTATTTTTTTAAAGATATACATTTACATATGTATATTAGATATATTTAGGTGTATATTATATGCCATGGAGTGATAGTTCACATCTAATTTAGTTCTTACAAATAAAAATCTGCCACAGATATAGCTCAGTGACACAGCACCTTGCCTGACAAGGTACTGAGTTCAATTTCCAGTACCAAAAAAAAAAGAACCCTAAAAATCATAGTTTTTATTTTATAAAATTCTCTTGATTCAAATCTGATTTTGTGAAGTGCTAAATCTGAACTTTTTGGATTTCCTTACACTTATTTTTTTTAATTATTGTTTATATTCAAATCATATGTTTGGAAGTATCTTCATCTTTTCAGCCACCCCTATCTGGCTTTGAATTCTCTGTTCACCTCTTTGAGAATTTTTATAGGTAGATTTTCTCATTTTTGTGTATTCTAATGATCTGTTCTCACTGGCACAGGCATGGCCAATTACATATAATAACAAAATGATTTTGAAAATTTTTTTCTGCTTTTATATCAAAACTGATATTTGCAGAATCTTTTTCCTCTAGTATTTAATACAAAAGTTTCCAGAGTCCAAATCATTTAATTTATTTTCCTTATTTATATTTCACCATTTTTCCCTAGTTGCTTGAATCAGACAAATCTGTGATACTGCTGCAAGGAAACTTTAAAATCTTTTCTCTTTAATTTACTTGTATTACTTTTTCATATACCTAAAAAACTGACATGTTATAATAGAAGAGGTGACACTTTTTCATTCCATGTTTTGCCATGAAATGTGTGCATGTATCTTGTAAAATAAACTGCACTGACCTGTTTCTCTAATGCCTGGAATTTATTTTCCCAGACCACCTTAAATGCTGAAGTTCACCAAATCAGTAATGATTGATGTGAAAAAAAAAACCTCCAAGATATTCTGCTTCATGATCTTTGCATGACATCTAGTGGCTAGAATTGGAAACCTGTGGAATTTGTGATTAATAAGTGCAGAAGAGAAGAAAGAAAAAAATCTACACTGTTGTGGAGTCTTTAGTTCTAACATTGTAGGAAAAGTGACAGATCTTTCACCTTCAGAAGGGAGGAGTAATCTGGCAATTACAAATAAATACTAATTTCTTAATCATTTTTGTTTCTCAGAAGCGTCAGACAATAACAACCTGCCTCTGTGTTAAGCCTTATGTGCTCACTGGGTCTTGTGAAATCTTATTTGCCTGTGTGCAGTGCCGGCGACAGCTATCATCTGAGTAATCAGTATCAGATGCAAAAATGTATAATCCCTTCCAGTTTTCATTCCTGTACTTTGTGTAGCAATAAAAACTCTGTATGTACACAAATACTTAAGTAATAATATTAAAATATATGATTTTTATCATTTAAAAATCTTTATATTTTAGATCCTTCCGGTTTACCAATTTAGATTTTGCTGAAAATGTTGTAAAATAAGTACCAGCTAAGCTTTGAGTCATAGGAATGATTTGGGATTATGTCCTTGATGATTCAGGATTTGGGATCTGTCTAGAAGAAAGTTTCAGCCAACTTTGATGACTGGCCGTGGAAACTGGTACATGATCTGCATATGTCCATATAAATGACACAGACAGTGCCTTTGGGATGTAGCACAGGATACAGAGTTCAGAGAGGAGGGTGGGTTTGATCTGAGCTGTGGCTGAACCCTGGTTTTTTTCAGAGTGGCCTTAGGCATAGTTGCCTATCTGCTCTATACTTAATCTGTTCATCTCTACTACAGAGTGATACATAACATATATTTTATGTGGTGAAGATAAATAAGTACAGTACCAGTCACAGGGAAAATTACAAATCATTTCTGCTATACATACATAAAGAAATATTTAGGTCAAGTATTGTTCCTTGAGAATACACAAAGGAAAAGTGGCAGGAAAAAAGTAAGTAATAATAAATAAGTATTATATTCATGATATCAGTTTGAAAGTTCATAAAAACATTTTATGGCAATCTACTTGAAACACACGTTATGGATTCTTAGGTTGTATGTCATGCAAGTAGATCAGCAATCACTGAAATCTGGCGATTACCAATAAATATGTCTTCTTAATTATCTGTTACTATGAGAGAACAGTTTTCTCTGCAATATGGGCCAAAGTAAACCTTTTATCTCCTGAACATATGGCTTTGTAAAATACAACATCCAGAATATTACTTGAATCCTAGTAACTTTGTGTACAGTTTCAATGGGAGAAAGTCAGCCAGGAAGTGTTTAGATTTGCAGATTCTATTGTTGAAGGTTATGGTATCAGCAAATCCTGGAATTATCCTCCAAGATGAAGGAGAAGGATCACTCCACATAAGGTCAAAGGAGAGTTTTGTTGAAGAGGTGGGTTTCCCCCGTGGTCTTTGAAGTGAGTGTTTGTTAAATCCAGGGACCTAGTGACGAGTGAACTACGAGACAGATTGCTGACAGATTTGAAGTCCCACAGTGGCTGTTTTGTCCCTTGCCTGGAGAAGGTTGGTGATTATTAAACTCTCTCTAGCAGAGCCCTTTGTTCCTAACACAAGAATCCAGTTTAAAAAACCAAGTAGTATAGGCAGTTTTTACTACCACTAAAATTGATTCTTCTCTAGGTTTCTGCTTCTTTTCCTAAACTGTATGTATTAATATTTGCAATTATATCCTGAGAAGTTTTCTGGGCCATGTGTGAGTGTGTGCACACGTGCAAACTTGTTACTCCCTAAAAAGAGAGAGACAGAGAGACAGTGTGAGGGGACAGGCAGAGCAAGAGAGAAAGGTGTGTGTGTGTTTATGTGTTTATAGATGCTCTGCAAGAGGGCTCATTCCTTTGTCTTCTCAGGATCAGTTAGCTTGGAAATGTCATTTCTTCTTCTTCTGTGTTTATCAGCCTGAGATAGCTTACTGATTTAAGTGCTGAACTTATGCAAGGCTGGCAAGTCCGCCCTTGATGTTTAACAGACCTGAACTAAACAAAGCACATTCAGTTTGAGTCACTTTAAATATTTGGTCACTTTTTAACTCTGCATAAACTTTCTAGTTAAATCTTATTTCAAATAGTGAAAGAGTTATAGCCTGAATCCACTGTCTGGTTTATGACAGTACCTCAAAAACATATTTTTGATTGATAATCCTAAATGTTGGAATAGGTTTTTGGTTAGGAGATGAACAGATATCAAAAGAATATACAGCGTAATTTTATATTTAAACCAACTAATAAGGCTAAAACTGAATCTGTATCTGTGCTACTTGTAATTTTAGTTGTTACTTTCTTGTTATTCTTGTTGCTTTGGCTTTTTCTGCTCTTAAGCAACCAGGACCAGGTTTGTGAATATGCAGTGACAGCTACCTGCAAGAAATGGTTTCAGAGTTTTGAACTTCCTGATTCTTGCCAACAAGCTGTATATTACTAAAATGTCTGAGGCACACTCAGTACTTTACTAAAATGTTTTCATGCCTTGATACTGAGTATGATGCTTTCAAATGAAATTTTAATTTTAAACTATGTAACAAAAGTTTAAGTAAAATTTAACACTGTATACATTATAAGCATAGCAAAATTAAATTTTCAAAGACAAATCCCTTATTTTATTAAAATATGCATCTCACAATGTGTTCAAATTATGGCATAATTCAGTTAAATTAAACCTGGGCTGAGCAAGCACTTATGTTTGACAGTTTTGACAAAGAACAATTGATTAGGGGTGAAATGATATAAAAATATCAATGATATAATATAAATAATATAAATATAATAATATACAATATAAAAATAATATAACTAAATGATATAAAATGTAATGAAATGTTGTTTTCCATTCTTTGAGTTTTAGTCTATGAGTTTCTTTTCGAGTCAAATGTGTTTCTTCCTTATATCTTGTAATCTGAACAACTACTTTGAAGATAACACACAATATGTTAACCAATGTTAGTCTCTTGTTATTTTGTTTTGAAATTCTATATCATTGTTTTTATTCTACTTTTGTTTTTAAAATAAAAAATATAATGAAAAAGAGGAAAAAGGAAACTGCTGCTCCTTTTCCTTGTAAGTGCCAGAGAATCTCTTTATTTTACACCGCAAGATGGGAATAAGGGTATTCCTGAACACTTAGATGTGAAGGCGTTATTTCTACAACATAGTCTGTAACATAGTCACTAGTAGAAAGACAGTTTTACTGGTTCTCTGTCCCACAAAATAAAATACCTAGCAGAACATAAGAAAAAATATGAATGATTAATATTAAGTATTCCAACCTACCTAATGACTACAGCCCAATGCAATGTAAAGAAAACCAACTGCAAGTAGCTCTCGATTTAATGTTTCTTGCTCACCTAACTTGGGTTTAGCCATCCTTAAGAGCCTGTGAAAGAGGCCCTTTCTGTCTCCTTACCAATCTCTGCTACCTATCCCACCAGACCGACCAGGTGAGTTGATATTGAATATAGGCTTAGCTGTATGATATAACTGCAAGACCGTAATGATTCTCTCTGATGAAGAGAATCATTTTTTCTACGGTGGGGTGTTAGGGAAAGTTTCTCAGAGAGTCTTTCTGGCATGTTTAAGCCACTGTTCTTTTAAGCCGACCACTAATATTTGCTCATCTTTCTCTCTTCTTGGAGTAACATTTCCCTATCAATGATCCTCTTGATACCTTTATTACAATAACAAGCCTAAGATGTTCTTACAATTACTCCCTGGGAAATCCCTGCTTTTTCTTCGATATTAAAAAGTTTAGCTCATTTTATCTTTAAATTACAGTGTACTCAGATTTCCTGGAAATTGAGGTAAAAATCTCAAAATTCAAATATTTTATTTGGTTGTGTTCTGCATTTTTGTTGCTATTATTTAGTTTTTTCCTCTTTTTCTTAAATCTCTCTCCACACTGGACTTAAATGAAAAGGGACATGCCCTCTTTTCCTCTATGAATGCTGATGGATAAATGGCTGTCAATCCCATTACTGCTTCAAAATCACAGCTGCTTTTTCTCCCATCGTGTATTTATGTAATGGATACACATGGAATTCAGAAGAGTAGGCTTTAGTCTGTTCCTTGGCAAATCTTGGTGGATGGTCTAGCAGTGGATTTTAGAATGGTGTCAGTGAAAGTATATGAGTTATGGGGAACTTTGTAATTCTTTTTTTGTTCCTTAGGCAAGGACAGTGGGTAGTATATAAAATAATGTTTCTGGAATCCATTTGGGAAGCTATAAAGTGATCTATATTCATTATTATCTAGAGACATGAATTAGTAAGAGTGCTCAGCTCATACCAACTTCTTATAATAGACCTACATGGACCCAGTTTATGTGTCCTCAATTTTCTAGATTCTGTAGACAGTCTTTCCTAACACAGAAAGATAGAATTATCCATGATTGAAGATCCTTCCAAAGTGATCCCCAATAATGACATTTGTATTTGTTTAGCTTGGAAAGATCAAAGCAACAGGTGTACAGACCCTGTACAATCAGCTGCACACGCTGAAGGATACAGTTCCTCAGGCTAGTACCACATCCCTGCAGGCTGAAATATGGGAGAGGGAGGAATGAAACTGACTATAAGTAGAATAGTGGAAAAATGTAGTAAATTTCTTAAAGCAGACGGTGTCTGGAGAGCCCGACTTTCTTATATGGAAGAGTTCTGCAGCACCAAAAGCAGTGAGCATGTTCACCTTATATGGCTAAATGTCCTTCTACTGGGGTTGAGAGTCTAATAAAACACACATGTCAAATGGAAGATGCTATTTAATCTCAGACATTTTCAGTCAAAATATAGACTATTCCTGGATCTTTAAATAAAAGTGAACAATATGGACAATTGAAATGCAAACCTAATATTCTCAAATTAAAATATAAGCTTCTTCCACCTAAGATAAAGCTTTACAATGAATTCCTTTTTTCTTTTAAAATCTGTCTCATGTAATAGCTGGTTGTCTAACACACTAAATACAATGAGAAGGAAAGCAGATTTGTTCTATTCCCAATTTTCTTTGAAAAGTATGATGAATTTCAATAAAAGCTATTGTGAAACGATAGGTTTCAGAACATTGAAATACCAGTAATATTTAATATGAAATATTTTGAATTATCATTCATTGATAGTTACCCCAGCCTAACACTATGCTAAAACTATGATATGAGTTTACCAGCATTTCAGAACACAAGACCAATATAGGAAAATCAATTTTTTCGAAAAAACAGCAATCCACAAAGAAACAAAATAATCAAACATAAAATTATATTAAAGTATATGCATTAATTAACATTATATTAAGTATATGCATTAATTAACATTCCAGCTAATGCATAATTTACAGAGTTTGTTATGACTCTAAAACCAGTTACTGTGTTTGTTTTACACATATAGCAAACTCTCAAAATGCAAATGTAGAATTACTCATGATTTTTAGCACATCTTGAATTCAAAACTTACATTAACATAAGAAAATTTTTCAGAATAACATTTTCCTGTGCCATATACAACTGTTACATAAATAATATTTCTAATATTTTCTTTCCTTCCTTCCTTCTCTTCCTTCCCCTCTTCTTCTTTCTCTTCTTCCTCTTTCTTTCTTTTTTACTTTCTTTTTTTCTTTTTTGCTGCAGAACTGGGATGGAATTCAGTGCCTCTCAGGAGCTATCCAAGTGCTCCGCAGCAGGTCTACATCCTTAGCTTTTATATTAATGTTTCCAAATCCTTGGAGAAAAGGGCAAATTTGTGATAGTTTAGGATATAGCACCTCAGATATTTAAGTTTCCCTATACTTACATTGGAAGAAGCAATATAATATAAACAATGAAAAATTTTTAATCATTTTCTATTATGGTCCAGCTCTTTATATATTTTTAAAAACTAAAACATAATTCAAACAAATTCTAATAAATCAAACATAATTCTAATGTAGTGTAATTGTATAGGAAAAGCTAAGAGAAATATGTAAGAGTTGAATTTGGAGTAGAAAGAAAACATTACTACTCATGATTCCAAGGAACAAAGAGAGGAATTCATATGGAAATTCAGGAATACAGAGCAGACAAAAGCAAGTTCAGAAAAAGAATAAAAAATAGACAGCAATCACACTTCCTGGTTTTAAAAATTACTACAAAACTATAATAACCAGACAATGCTGTACTTGTATAGTGGTGTCAATTGGAGTGTCCAGAAATAAAACTTCATATTCGTAGTCAGTTGATTTTCATGAGAATGCCAAAAAAATTTAGAAGTGTGAGAATCATCTTTTCAGCAAATAGCGCTGAGACATCTGGAAATTTATATCTAAAAGAATGAAGTCGCACCCTTACTTTATACCATAAAAAACCAATATGAATCAAAGAACTAAATGCAATGGCTAATATTATACAACCCTTAAAACGTATTGGTACCCTTTCTATAATGTAAAAATCATAGTGTTTTCTTAATTATAATATGAAAATAATAAAAAAAGGGAAGGATAGATAAATTGGACTTCCTCATAATCAAAAACTCTTCAAATGATAGTATCAAATAGTGAAAAGATGACTCAAAGGATAGGAAAAAATATTTGAAAATCAAATATTTAATAAGGAACATGCACCTCCAGTATATGATTCTATATAAATAAATAACCCTTATAATGCAATAATATATAGGCAAATAGTGAAATTGAACACAGGAAAAGGGTCAGAATGAACATTTTTGCAGAACAAATAACTAATAGACAAGTTAAGAGATGGTAAGATTAGTAGCAATCCGAAAAGTACAAGGCAAAACCATTATGTGATATCTACTTTATATCTACTAGAATGATAATAAAAAAGAAAAGGCATATGAAGATACACATAACCTGGCACTTATATATTTCCAATAAAAATTAAAATAGTGTATTTAGCTACTTTTTATTTTGACCATTTGACCTAGGGTTTTAGGGGCATGTACAAAAGAAGTGAAAAAATAGATGTCCACAAAAATACTTGTAAATGAGTGTCTTTAATAAGCTTATTTATAACAAACAAATGGGGAAGCAACTCAAATTTTGATCAGTTTAAGATTATATAAATACTAGTAGATATAAAAAGGTAATGAAGTACTCTATCTTACATATGATAAGTGCAGGCAGACAATCAGAAGAGGCAGATGTATAGTAGCATGAAATAGACTGGTGGCCTCCCAGGGATAGGAGAAATAGGAAATAAAGAGAAAAAGATATAAAATTTCTTTGGGGCAACAGAAATATTTTAAAATTGATTGCAATATTGATTTCACAGCTCTGTGAGTATAAATAAAAATCAATGTGTTGTATAATTCATATAAATTCTATAGTATGTGAGTTATATTGCAAAAAATTTACTCCAAAATTAATGATAGTCATACTAAAATGAAACAAGTTAATGAGAATTCTTTTCTTTATCGGATTTATGATCTCTTTGCCATGGTAAATTAGTTTCTGGTCCAATCTCTATTTCAATTCCTGATCTAGAATTATATTTCAGTGAGTTTTCAAATTCATTGTTAAGGTTACTGAACACAATTAGGCAGAGGATGCTATGTTGATGTCACTTTGATGCATGCAGTAACTTCTGTACAATAACCCTCCACGTGTACTAAGAATGTCACCCAATTGTTCAATGCCTGGTGATCCTGTAGTCATGTCTCATCTTCCCAGGTCAGTATTTACCCAGTGGATGTCAAGGACTGTATCCTTCACATAATGATGATCACATCATATGTGCTTAGAATACATGAGTCATGAATACTAAACAAATAGAAACACAACCATAAATAGTAGATAATAGTAACTGTCAGAGAAATGGAACTCACTATGAATAGCATGGTGGCATGTAAGCAATGCTAGTCTTCCAATTGTTTTCAGTACCAGTTAGATAGTTTAGAAATACAAAATATAGAGTTTCAAAGATATGACTGATTTTTAATGAAATAAAACTAATCCATTATTTTTGTACTAGGATAAGTTAATATTTGCAAATTCTGGTCAAATCTAGGTCTCCTTTTAAAAAAGTGTTTTTCTATGTCTCTCATATTTGAAATTTATTTATAAATTCAGCAGCTATATATTTTGAACATGTCCAAAATTAAACCATTATTGTTCAGTTGCAAAAACTGAATTATTTTAGGTAAATTGAGAAAAGTGTGCAATTGACTTCTGTTTTGCCAGATTTTAGCATTTACATATATAAAATCTTCAATGTATTAATGAGCCTTATGAGCTAGTAATAAGTAAGAAGACCTGAAAATTTACCTATCAAAATAGCTCTATTATATACCTAAAGTTGAATGTTTTCAGTCAGAAAGACATTTCTTGACTGATACTGTGATATTGTTATGGCTTGATCTAGCTGTTCTCTCAAATCTTCATGCCGTCATAGTGGGGGTTTTTCTTTGTCGTTGTTCTTGTTGTTATTTTGTAGGTGGCTGAATCTAGAGTGTGTGATTGATTCATGGTGCAATGTTACCATTAAGGGTGCTGGCATTAAGAGTGGGTGATCTCTAGATCAGTTCACTGATTGGATTGACACCACCCCAATCCCGGTAGACTGGATACAATATAAGAGATAGAAAGAGGCTTCTCTCTCTCTCTCCTTGCTTTTGCTGTCTTTCACGACCATGAACTCTTTCCTCTGTCATGTGCCACCATATACTGGAGCCAGCCAAGTAAGGACTGAAACCTCTACAAAATGTGGGCTAAATAAACCTCTTCTCCTTTAACTCTGCGGTTGGATATTTGTCTAGGCAACAAGAAAAGTAACTACAACAGATGTCATTTGCTGACTGCTATCATTTCAACCCATCCACGTTAGTCCCTCTTCCTTTTATGGACAACTAAATCAAATTTAAACTGACTCTTCACTTTCTCCACATCTCAGACTATGACTGGCTCAGGTTTGTATTTATTTGCCTGGGAATTGTGAGGTTATTTCCATTCATGTTCCTCAGTCTCGGAAAAAGTCTTCCCCTCCCAGACCCAAAGCCCATGAACCAAGTCAGGGTCCAATTCAAGACCAATTTAAAAAAAAATGAGACAGGGAGCAGAGGTAGTCTTTCTCAAAGTGGTTATGCTGTTTCTTCTTCTTCTTCTTCTTCTTCTTCTTCTTCTTCTTCTTCTTCTTCTTCTTCTTCTTCTTCTTCTTCTTCTTCTTCTTCTTTTTCTTCTTCTTCTTCTTCTTCTTCTTCTTCTTCTTCTTCTTCTTCTTCTTCTTCTTCTTCTTCTTCTTCTTCTTCTCTTCTTCTTCTCCTCCTCCTCCTCCTCCTCCTCCTCCTCCTCCTCCTCCTCCTCCTTCTCCTTCTCCTCTTCCTCCTCCTCCTCCTCCTCCTTCTACCAAGAAAGTTTTTTTCAGAGGTCATTTTTTGGAGGATGTTCATGCATACACCTCGCATACACACATTTTTTGAATGATTTCCTTTTCAAACACCACTATTTTGCTATCCTTGAATAAGGCCCTGATAATCACACGTGAAATTGCACTATTCTGCACATGTGTGAACATTATTATAGAATGGAATCCTAGGAGTATAAATTTTGTGCTAAAGAGAAACACAACGTTTGTTTTAATAAATATTGTGACATTATCCTTTCTGCTCTCAAAATCCTTTTCATTTGCAATCCAACAATAATTTCTACACTTTTCTACATCCTGGATAATATTGATTGCTGCACCTGTCTGTGATGTCAGTGTAACTAGTGGAAAAAATTTTTTCTTGTGGTAATTGCCATGATTATGTTTGTGTTTAAATATTTTTTATATATTTATTCATCATCCATACTTATTTTATTATACATTGTGTTGCTTTTTGGTTTATTTGATTGGAATTTTTTTTCCTTTAGTATTGGGAAAAGAACTCAGGACCTTGCATTTGCCAAGCAGGCGCTGAGCCATTGAACTGTATCCCTGGCTCCGGAATATTTTTCTGGATTCTTTATGTTATTTAGCTTATAGAGTTTATAGGCTCTTTTAACCTATATACATTTCTGAC
Source organism: Hydrochoerus hydrochaeris (assembly GCA_004027455.1). Lineage (NCBI taxonomy): Eukaryota > Metazoa > Chordata > Mammalia > Rodentia > Hydrochaeridae > Hydrochoerus > Hydrochoerus hydrochaeris. The sequence continues at coordinate 159,599 of PVLA01001863.1, forward strand.
ATATGTTGAGATCTGAATATTTTTATTCATAAGTAGATCTTTAGATGTATTTTATGGCTTTTAGTCCCATAACACTTAAAGGAATTTCATATTTCATCTTTTAATAAATTGTTAGTATATAAGAAGCATTTGTGTATTTTAAGGATATGTTTAATCACTTGCTCATTTCTCTTATTCTAACATTTCAACTTATTCTCTTTAAAAATCTTGAATTTTATTAAATTGTTTGAGTTTTCACTTTTGGTGGTTCTGAAATGTGACAGTACAGCGATTTCCCCTGAGTACATGTTAAAACAGAGATAGCGGGACATGGGATGGAGTCCGACGCACTGTTTCAATAAGTACTCAAGACCTGCTAAGTACTCCACTCAAAGAACCACATTTTTAAAGCCTATCTTTTATGTAACAAATCTTAATCTACAAATGCAATAGCTTCAACATTAGAACTGGCCAAGACCATAGCATAATATTGGAAAAGTAAATGGCAGTGTCAGCAGGCGTTTGTGTGGTATCACTCATGTAATGGTAATATTTCTTCTATTCCACCATGAATGCTTATAGAAAGGCTCCTCTGGTGTGATTAACTCGCCATTCCTCCTTAGTGTACTAGAATGTTTGTTTTCATCTTAGTAAACATAAACTTTGTAGTGGGACTCTACTAATGGCTAATAGTAATACTTATGTTTTAGTTTACTAAAAGGTTTGTTCTTTTAGAAAAGACAAAAGTCTCATCTACTTATTTTGAAATTAATAATATAAGTGTATTACTGCATTTCTTCTCTCAGTATTTTCATGAAATAAAGTTCATAAATCAGTTGAAACATTCCTGAACTAAGGGCAGCAATCTAATTGTAATTGGTCTAATCCTATTATTACTTTTTTTGAGACATAGTCTCACTGTAGTGCAGACTGGTACTGAAACTACTATGTAGCTCATGCTGGCCTTTAACTCAAGGCAGTCCTCTTGCCTCAGCCTCCCAACTGCTGGGATTATAAGCATGTGCCACTACACCCAGAGAACATTATTCTTATATGTAATTTATTACAGTATTATAATCAACACTTAAGTTGTTTAGTTCCAAACTGATAGGTATTCAAAATACTGCCTTGAATGCTAAGCAGTTTTCATGGCAGGTTGGTGATACTCAGCTATCACTTGAACATGCAGTACAGATTGTGCATTAGGAGATGATTCCCCCAAATTAGGGAAACTGGTACTTCTATAAGAGCTGCTAGTGATAATATCATCCCAAAGGAGGTTGAAAGAGAGACAGAGCGGGGTGGGGACAGAAGAAGGGAGGCAGGGAGAGACAGAGAGGGCTCAGTTCAATACATTAAATGAGTTGTTAATTGTCTCTGAGAGCCAAGACAAGGATCACTGCTTTACCACACTGAAATATAAAGATAGAAATCCATAGAGAAAACTCTGAATATTTCTCTAGAAGCATTTTTCTCTGTCTTCCAAGGCTTCTTTGCTGTTCAATTATCCTTTAACTTAGATGCTAGTATTGTTTGCTTACAAAGCTCACACTCTGCCCAAACAGAACTCTCCACTGAGCCTGGTCTCCAGGAGATCCCAGTGATTGTTCAAACTGTTGGATCATCACGTTCCCTTAGGTAAATAACGAAAAATATGAAATGTTTCAGAAAGCACGTCACTTTTCTGAAAATTCTTGGTGTTCTAAACTCACTCATAAACTTTGGTTTAAGAAATCTTGCATTTTATTGAAGAATTATAAAACACAATTCTAACTGACCCCCACCATTTCATTTTCAAAAAGAAGTGAAATTTTCCCAGTCTCCAAATAATCCTGTACTGACTATAGATTCATGTTTTGGCATTCATGATCTTCAATAGTATGGCTCCAATTTAACTTCCAATATTATTTCTCAGTAGAGCTATTTTTCTTCTCATCCTATTTTGCTTTCCTATTTTGTTCATCTTTTTAAAAATATAATATCCATTCCCATTTATTAAAATTCTTCCTAACTCATAACTAACTCTTACGTCAAAGCCATCTTAAGATTTCGGATCGAATAGTTATTATTATTTTTTGGCAGCTAGTGAACTGTGTTTGCATTTCTTTGTAAAATTTAATATATAGTCTTGGATTGTAGTTTTTTCTTTCCTCTTTCCTCCAATAAATTGCAAGTTTCTTCATAAAATAAGACTTATATTAAATGGAATCTTAGTTCTTAAAATATCTGGAGAGATAAGTTGGGCAAAGTTAGAGATTAATAAATGCATCTACAACATTATAAAATCATAGGACATTATAACCAATCATGTGGTACTCATTTTCTTTTTATTCAAAATTTATGTTCTCTGATGAAGTTATACTGGGCCAATGTTTTTTATTTATAAGTATAAAGCTATACTTGTAAGCTAAACTGATTTCTAAGATAGTGTAGGGAACAAGGGCACATTAATGCTGATGTTTATAATAGTGGATTTATGATGTAGGGTTATGGGAACTATGATGATGTCACAATACACAGAATGTAACCTGCTGATTTTAGAACTCTACCCCGGATATGAAATGGTGATGTCCTATTTGGAAGTTGCTTGTGTGTGATATTTAAAATCTTTGCAAAGTTTTCTTTTGCTTTGTTAGTTTTGTGGTGTGTATATTGATGCCCTTTTCAGTTCCCTCCAGGTATTTAAAAGCAAATTTTGAGTCTCCACTTTGGTATAGTAAAGTTAAAAGTTTTCTATTGTTAACTATTTGTTCTAATTCATATCCAATAACACGTTTCTAATTCGTAATTGAACAGTTTTCTAATTCAGAAAAGGAAGAAATCTACACTATGCTTCCTAGGTTTTTATACAAATGCTGAGATTGAGTGTTGAATGAAACATTAATTTCTCATGTTTGTTATATGAAATTACATCAAAGGTTTGGCATAGATATCTGTCTAGTGGCTCCATATTGAATAGTTGTATGTGACAGAACATTTGGATGCTCTAATTACTGTCACCCAGGCATTTGCTTTTTTTTTTTTTTTTTTTAGAAATTTTTATATTTCCAATGAGTAAGAAAAGCCTTCTGGAGTTAAAATAAACCAGCTTTGCTACCTTCTGCCTTTGTTTCTTTTTCTTTAGTTTTAATGTGTAACTTTCTTTTCTGTGTTACAACTTCCTCTTAAACTTCAGGCACTTTTCCCAGCCTGTCTCTAGCATCGTGTCTCCTTCCAGTCATTCTCTGCATCGCTGTGTCCTTTTGCAAAGAGATTTGATATCTAATCTCCTTCATTTCTGTCCAAGCTGATTCTTCTCACAAGCTCTCTGTAATTTTCCTTGTCTGTTTTTCATGCCTTTCTTTTTCACTAGGTTTTCTAATAGCAGAACAGCACTATTCTGAGTGTCTAATTTATGCATCTTAGCTAAATAATGAGGAAAAAAGAAATGAAAATGATAACCACGTTCCTGTTGTAGAGTGATTGTCAGTCTACTAAAAATATTAATTTAATAATCCACAAATGAAGGGATGAGTGCCAGGAATGGGAAAGAAAGAGTATGAAAGAAAGTTTATAGAAAGATGAATCATTTTGTGGGTTCAAAAAGACTCTAGAGGGAAAAATGTGAGATACAATAACAATAAATTCACAGCGTTATCTCCTAGAAAGTAAAATGTGGAAAATGGTAAATATAATAGTGGAAATTGAAACAGATTCATGCAGATTATAGCAATAACCTACTACACTAACTTGTACCAAGCAAGGATTTGTTGAGGAAAAAATATTAAGGATTTTTCTAGCATAATCATCATAAATCAGTTTTATGAGTTGCTCAGACTAATAATTTCCATGAATCCATTTTTATGCTATAATTTTGATACATTACTCCCCTTCTGCCTCCAAGGTTGGTCATGAGATTTCCATTAACCAATAGGACATTGATAAATGTGACACAAAAAGAGACTCAGAATTGCTTTGGAGTTTCTGTTTCTTTTCTCAGACACCTGCTACTGCCAGAAGCTAGCTTTCTGGACAGTGAGAAACCACACGGATGAAATCCAAGTCTGACCAAGGTCAATCTAGACCAGCCAACCCTAAGCCAACATGCCAACTGACTTCAGATGCAGGAGAAATCCTAGCAGAGATTTTCCTAGATTAGTAAAACCACCCAGATAACTCCAGATTTGTGCCACATTGTTTTAACCACTGACTTTTGTTAGAGAGAATTACTAAATAGTGCAGTACGATAAACACAGTCATCGCTACACAAACATTCATACTAGGTAAAATCTGGAAGTAATCTGCCCGAGGTTCCTTTCCTAGGTGATACTTTCAAATGCCAGGTGCTAGTTAATGTGTTCTACAAAGAAAAATCACCTCAGCTTTCTTCCGTAATGTAGAATAGAGTTTATCTTTCAACTCTTATTTTCAATATGGCCTTGGTATTCTTTAACTGGATGTCTTTATTAGAGCTTTTCAGTTAATGTTTTAAGTCTATAATGAGTAATTTAGTGTTAGGATCATGTTTCCATGTTTCCATGTTTTAAAGATTATGTACAAGAAAATATTAATCCTGTCTGATTAGGAATGTTATTCTGCCATCATCTAGTAACTGTAATAGACCATTCAATATAGAAATCATAATAACTACTTTGAAAGTCTTGTATGGGCTAATGGGAACATTAAAAATCTAGGAGAATCTCACATGTGTTCTCTGGGCTTCATTCCAGTGCTGGATAAATTCAACCATTTGGTTGTACGTGTGTGCTCTATGAAGTTTGTGCTCCTAACAGTTTTGATTACGCCTGGTACTACAGGTTCTTCTCACTGGTGTTTGGATTCTTTTATGGGATTTGCTGGACTGGGAACTAAAACAGTCAGAGCACTTTGGCATGGCTTCGGAGTTGGATTTCACTTTGCGACTCCAAACCTGTTGTTGGAAAGGTTTTATGGGACAGATTTTAGTACTGGACCAGTAGGCAAGTGTGGCCAAGGAAGAGCTGACCCATTACAGAAGCATCTCCATTCTGCTCTGCCACCGAGAACATACTGCACATCTGCTGCTAAAATTGTCTCTGGTAAAAAAATAATAATAATATTTCCCTTTAATTTAGGCAACCTGGCTAAGATTATTAATATTTCTCATTGTTAGTGAACTCATACTTTTTATTTGCTTAATCTGATGTAATTTCTTTCCCTCAGCTCATTTTTTATGTAATTTTCCTTTCTCGGAGTAAGCTGAGGGAGAGAAATAAGGTTTAGATTCACTAAACAGACGCCAACCATTTTGGAGACTGTCATACATGAGATGTCTCAGCTATAACCTTTATCGGACTTCATTTTATATTCATAGGAATATCAAGTTAGATGTATGCTGCTGCAAAACTTTGGCTTGGAAGTCCCCTTCTCATGGGAGATATGTGAGAAATTTCCTTAACAGTCTGCAGTGCTATCAATGTCACTGCTTTAGGTTTTCTCGCACTGCAAGATGACTCAGGGCAGACAGGATCATCTTGCTGTGCTTCGTGTGATTCACCTGCAATTCAACTCTTTGCAGTTTCAGCTCTGAGTAAAATACCACTTCCTGTTTTTGAGGGGGAGAAATAACATGAAAAGTCACATAAAAAGTCTCCTAAGACCCTTGGACTTCAAATGACTCTTTAAAAACATTTTAATGAATTAAGTGTAAATGAATCAGAAACATGTGGGTTGAATTTCCCAGGAAATACCCATGGGTTTAAAATTTTTTAAAAAATTTTTTAAAAAAATTCTTGGCAAAGAATCTTGTGTATTTGATTGAGCTCAAGCCTTTTGAAAAAGAGCAAAAGAAAGCAGCCATGATTTGGTTGACTGAATTAAGAAAACACTCCTGGAGCCTTTATTTATTTATTTATTTTTCAATTCTACACGTTCAGATCGAAGGTATAATTACGTTTCTTTTGGGGTGCCAAATACATGGATGTTAGAGCATTTTTCAAGTACAGTAACATTTTGACTAACCAGAACCTCAAGTCACGTTTTTCTCTTCAAGGGCGATGGTGGCAGCCAAAGGAAAAAAAAAAAAACTAAAAACTGTAGTTCAAGTAAAGTTCATCAGAGCTGAGGTAAAGAAACACGGGGGTCATTCAGTTCACTAACCAAGAAGATCCTGCCTCCAAAGGAACCATGAGCCTTGATAGTCAGTCCCTGAAAAAAAGGGCTAGAAACTGGTCATGTGAGGACCAAAGCTCAGAAGGTAAGGAAAGCTGAAACAAGTAGAAGAATCTGTTAACTGAAAGGAAGACTGGAATAAAAGGAAATGGCTGACCAAAGAAAATTAAAGATTGCAAGGACTAAAAGTTCACATGGCAGCTAGAAACGGCCAAAGTGAAGCATGGGCACAGGAATTGGAAGACGAGAGACAGGAAAAGCAGAACAAAGAACAATATTCAAAGTTGCAAGCCTTATTGTGAACACAGAGGTTAAAACGGGGATCAGAGAGATGTGGGCCCTACCAGTTTTACATAGTACAAGCCACACGACTGTTCATTTCACCTATAAACTCTTCAGGCGAAGATATCATAAGTTTTATGTGAATGTACTCAAGGTTGTTTACTGGATATTTATTTGCATGAATATACTTATATTTAAATATATTTTATTTGTGATCTTGGTGGAGTGAAGAATTTGAACTGAAAGGTAAAAATCTGAGTTTGAAGAGAAAATATAATGCTGACACTCAGTAAAGCAAATAACAGTGGGATCAGCCCATCTACAGTCAGGGTAAAAGGAAACTAAGATTCTCTTTGCAGGTATTCTAAAAGGTAAAAAGATTTACACTGAATTTTTTTCTGAAATGATTCTCCTAACTTTTAGATAGATAAATAACTTCTCTTAGAAACAGACTCTGATAAGACTTCATAAAAATTACTTTCCCTCAGAATGCCCCTATTTACTGATGCTTTGTTTATATAAATGCTATGTATTTATGACACAAATATGTGATCACATTATTCAGATTTTATGCAAAATATATTCATTGAGGAAGTAAACTTTAATGTTTGTTTAGGCATATATTTTGGTTAAAGCTACATATTAAAATCTTAGCACACATACCCATGATGTTGTGGCTACACATAAGCAATAATCTTTTCCTGAAAAACTGTAAACATGGAAAATTGATAGAATAATAAAAATAATAACAACAGAATACATTTTGAAAACAGAAAGTCTTGTTTTGTTAACAGAAAGTCTTATTTTTGTTAACAAAAAGTAACATCAACAGGAAAAGAAAATGCTGATATAGAAAATGGACTTCATTATGATACAAATTCATTGAAAATTTTTTTTATTTAAAGAGAAAAAAAGCAGGAAAAAGGTAGAAATATCACAGAATTTTAAGAAAAGAAGATAAATAGTAAGAAATCACTAGTTGATACATTACATATTGTTCTTTTAGAAATAGTTATTCAAGTTACAGAATTAAAGCACACAAAGTGGACACTAAAGCAGTGAGAGTGCAAACAGATTTGTTCAACAATCCCACAAGAACCTAGAAATATGGTCATCAATCCCACACACCTAAACATACACGCAGCTATATCTTTTATAGCACTTCCTATTTCCTCTTCTTTTACAATAGCAATTAAACATTTTAAAAATTTTATTTAAAGAGAAGAAAAAAAATAGAAAAAAGGGTAGCAACAATATAGAATTCTAAAAGAAAGAAAGAAAAAGGAGAATGAGAAAAAGCCCCACTAAGAAATCAGTAACTTTTAAATTATGTGCTGTCATCCTGGATATAGTGGTTCAAGTTACAAAGTTAAAGGATACATAGTAAATATTCAAACACTTTTGCTCAAAGATCCAACAAAGGTTCAGCAATATGGTCATCTATTTTACACACTCAAACATACATGCAGTTATATCCCTTAGAGCACTTTCTTTTCCTCTCTTTTTTACAATAGCAATTACACATTTTGGTTTTATTACATTTGTAGTTCTTATTTGCTTTTTACACTGAGACACAATATGATATTTATAAATATGATTCTTATTTATTTCACTAATGAGGATACTCTCAAGTTGTCTCCATTTACCTATGAAGGCCTCAAGATCATCCTTTTTTATAGCTGAGTAATATTTCATTGTATAAAAATACCACATCATTTTCATCCACTCTGCAGTTGATAGGCATCTTGGTTGTTTCCAGGATTTAGCTATCACAAATTGTGCAGCTATGAACATGGGTGCACATATATCACTGTGATATGAACTTTTAAGTTCTTTGGGGAAAATACCCAGGAGGGGGATAGCTGGATTGAATGGAACTTCCAATCCTAGTCTTCTGAGAATTCTCCATATGGATTTCCATAATGGTTGCACCAGTCTACATTCCCACCAACAGTGGAGCAGTGTTCCTTTTTCCATGCAGCCTCGCCAACATTTGTTATAGGTTGATTTCTTGATGGCAGCTGTTCTTTCCGGAGTAAGGTGGAATCTCAATGCTGTTTTAATTTGTGTTTCTCAAATGACCAGTGATGGCGAACATTTCTTCATGTATTTATTTGCCATTTGTATGTCTTTCTCTGAGAACTGTGTGTTCATCTCAGATGCCCATTTTTGGAGAGGGTCTTTGAATTTGGGGGGCTTGCTGTTTTTCAATTATTTATATATTCTGGACACAAGTCCTTTGTCTGAGGGGTTGCTGGTTAAATTTTTTTCCCACTCTGTTGGTTTTCTTTTCACTCTGTTGGGGATTTCCTTTGAAGTGCAGAAACTTTTCAATAATGTGAGATCCCATTTGTTGATTCTTTGAAGTGTTTCCCGTGCAGTTTGCGTTTGGTTCATGAATTCTTTGCCTACCTCTATGTCTTCAAGACTTCTACCTACCTTGTCTTCCAGTAGATTTAGTGTTTCTGTTTTAATATTGAGGTCTTTTATCCATTTAGACTTTAGTTTTGTGCAAGGTGATATGCATGGATCTAGTTTCACTCTTCAGCATGTAGAGAGCCAATTTTTCCAACACCATTTATTAAAGAGACTATCCTTCTTCCAGTGGATATATTTAGCCCCTTTGTCAAATATCAGGTGGCTGAGTGTCTTTGTAGTTGTGCTTGCATCTTCTAATCTGTTTCATTGATCCTCAGGTCTATTTATTGCCAGTACCAAGCTGATTTTATCACTGTGGCTTTATAGTACTGTTTCAAGTCAGGAATTCAGATGCCTCCTGCCTTGCGTTTGTTGCCTAGAATTGCCTTTGCTATTCGAGGTTTCTTCTGTTTCCAAATGAGTTTTAGTAGTGTGTTCTCTAGATCTGTGAGGTATGTCAATGGTATTTTGAATGGGATTGCATTAAATCTGTATAACAGTTTTGGGAGTATGGCCATTTTCACATTGTTTGTTCTTCCTAACCAAGAGAAAGGAATGTCTTTCCATTTTCTAATATCCTCTTCAATCTTCTTTTTCAGCTTAGTATAATTTTCAGCACATAGGTCTTTTACATTTTTAGTTAGGTTCAATCCTAAGTATTTCATTTTTTAAATGCTATTATAAAGGGTGATATTTCCATAATTTCTTTCTCAGTGAGTTTTTTGTTTGTGTACAGGAATGCTATTGATTTATGAGCATTGACTTTGTATCCAGCTACACTGCTGAACTTGTTTATTACCTGTAGTACTCTTTTAATGGAGATTATTGGGTCTTCTATATAGAGTATCTTGTCATCTGCAAACAGTGATAATTTAACTTCTTCCTTTCCTACCTTTACTCCTTTTATTTCTCTCTCTTGTCTGATTGCCCTGGCTAGTGTTTCCAGAACTATGTTGAAAAGGAGTAGTGAGAGTGGACATCCTTGTCTTGTTCCTGATTTTAAAGTGAAAGCTTTCAGTTTTTGTCCATTTAGTATAATGTTGACTGTTGGTTTGTCATAGATGGCCTTTATAAACTTGACAAACTATTAGCTAACATTATCAAGAGAAAGAAAGAAAAAAACACAAATTCATGCAATAAGAACTGAAAAGGGAGAAATTACTGTCTTATTCCTTGTTCTCAAAATTTTTGAGGTAGACACTGTGTATTCTGAGTTTCTTAAGGGTTTTTATCATGAACATGTGTTAGACTTTGTCGAAAGCTTTTTCTGCATCTATTGAGATGGCCATGTGGTTTTTGTTTTTGGTTCTATTGATGTGGTGTATTACATTTATTGATTTGCATATGTTAAACCATCCCTGCATTCCTGGAATGAACCCCACTTGGTTATGATGTATAATCTTCTTGATGATTTGCTGCATTCTATTTGCCAGTATTTTGTTGAGAATCTTTGCATCAGTGTTCATTAGTGAGATTATCCTATAGTTCTCTTTTTTGGTTGTATCTTTCTCTGGTTTTGGTATCAGAGTAATGCTTGCCTCCAGGAATGATTTAGAGAGGTTTGCTTTTTTCTCAATTTCATTGAAGAGTTTAAGGAGTACTGGCATCAAATCTTCTCTAAATTTCTTGTAGAATTCAGCTGTGAATCCATCAGGACTTGGGCTTTTCTTTGTTGGTAAGTTTTTAATTATATTTTCAATTTCAATAGCTGATATTGGGTTGTTCAAAATTGCTGTATCTTCTTGGTTGAGCTTTGGTAGTTCATATGTTTCTAGAAATCTGTCCATTTCCTCTGTGTTTTCTGCTCTATGTGAGTAGAGATTTTCAAAGTAGATATTCATGAACTTTTGAATTTCCATGGGATCTGCAGTAATTTCTCCCTTTTCAGTTCTTATTGCATGAATTTGGGTTTTTTTCTTTCTTTCTCTTGATAAGGTTAGCTAGTAGTTTTTCAATTTTGTTTATTCTCTCAAAAAAACAGCTTTTTGATTCATTAATTCTTTGTCTTGTTTTTTTAGTTTCAATTGCATTGATTTCTGCTCTAATCTTTACAATTTCCTCTCTTCTATGAGCTTTGGGTTTAGCTTGCTCTTCTTTTTCTAAAAGCTTGAGATGGAGCATTAGGTTGTTTATTTGTGCTCATTCTGTTTTCTTGATATGACAATTTATTGCTATATATTTCCCTCTTAAGGCTGCTTTCATTGCACCCCACAGATTACAGTATGTTGTTTCTATACTTTCATTGAATTTTAGGTATTGTTTTATTTCTTCATTAATTTCATCTGTAGCCCACTGTTTGTTCAAAAGTTTGTTATTTAATTTCCATGCATTTATGCAGGTTTTACAATTTCTTTTGCCATTAATTTCCAATTTCAGTGCACTATGATCAGATATTATGCATGGTATGAGTTCAATACATTTGCATTTACTTAAGAATGTTTTATGGGATAATATATGGTCTATTTTGGAGAATGTCCCATGTGCAGCTGAGAAGAATGTGTATTCTGATGTGGTTGGATGGAACATTCTGTAAACCTCTACTAAGTCCAATTGCTCACAGGTATGATTCAGTTCTGTTATTTCTTTGCTGACTATTTGTCTAGTTGATCTATCTCTTTGTGACAATGAGCTGTTAAGATCTCCTGTTATAATTGTGTTCTTGTGTATTTGTTTTTTCATGTCCATTAGTATCTCTCTTATACAGTTGGGTGCTCCTGTATTTGGCGCATATATATTTATAATTATTAGTTCTTCCTCTTGAATTTTACCACTAACAAGTATGTAGTGACCTTCTCTATCTCTTTTAATCATTTTAGGTTTGAAGTTCACGTTGTCTGCAAATAGAATCGCTACCCCTGCTTTTTTCTGGGTTCCTGTTGCATGGAATACTGTTTTCCATCCTTTGACTTTTAATCTATGAGTTTCCTTTTGGGTCAGATGTGTTTCTTCTATACAGCATATTTTAATGTCCTGTTTCTTGATCCATTCTGTCAATCTATTTGTTTTTATAGGTGAATTGAGGCCATTTATATTTATGGATAGCACTGATATGTACTGGCTCAACTTTGCCATGTTATGTTCCAATTGTTTCTTTCTGCTTTTCCTCTGATTTACTTGCTTATCATACCTGGTAGTTTCTTTCTGTTGTTGTTTTGGGGATTGTGGTCATTTTTATCTCTGTCTAGTATGTCCTTCAGTACTCTTTCTAGGGTTGGTTTGGTGGACATGAATTTCTTCAGTTGTTCTTTGTCATGGAAGTATCTTGTTTGTCCATTAAATTTGAATGAAAGTTTTGCTGGGTACATCAGTCTGGGTTGAAGATTGTTTTCTTTCAGGGCTTGAAATACCTCACTCCAAGCTCTTCTTGATAGAGGATTTGTGCTGAAAAGTCTGCTGTGATTCTAAGGGGCTTTCCCTGATAGGTGAATTCTGTCTTTTCTCTGACAGCTTTTAATATTTTGTTTTTATGCTGTATGTCTGAGATCTTAATTATTATGTGTCTGGGTGTGGACTTATTTTTATTGTGACTGTTTGGTGTTCTATACGCCTCACTTATATGCATATCAGATTCTTTCCCGATGTTTGGGAAATTTTCCACTATTATTTCTGTAAATACTTTATGTATGTAATTTGCCTGGACTCCTGTATTTTCACTAATGCCCATTATTCTTATATTGTTGCTCTTGGCATCATCACGAAGCTTCTGGATTGTCATTTCATGCTGCTTTGTTATTTTTAAAAGTTTAAACCTTTCCTGATCACTAACTGTGATCCTGTCCTCAAGGTCCAAAATCCTATCCTCAGCTTCCTTTAGGCAGTTTTGCACGCTTTCAATAGAATTTTTTGTTTCTTGGATGTCCCTTTGAGTTTGTTTCATGAAATCTACTTGTTTTCTATATTGTTCATTCAAAGTTTCAATCAGTTTCCCATGCTCATGTACTTTTTTCTGTAGTTCTTCTTTAGCTGCATTCAACAACTCCTTTACTAAAGTTGTTATTTCTATCTTTACATGGGAGAATACTTCTAATTTGATTTCCTCTATAGCCTGATGCAGTTGTTTTTTTTTATTTCACTGGCTATCTTTTCAGAGACTTCCAGTGTGTTACTTTTGGGGTCCTCTATTTCAATGTCTCCTCTACTTGCTTCTGTTGAACTATATGTTTTAGATTGCATTTTGCTTTTTGTTTTGTCATTTTCACTCTGCCTGGTGTTTTCTATGTTTAAGAGGGAATCTCACACACTCTTTTCAGACACACCAAAGTCTTACAGTTAATTGGAGGGGATTTTACTACTGGCCCTATTGATCCACTGTACACCTCTATTTTAGGGGTATACTCACCACACTGATACAGTCAATCTGGTGTAGTCCAAAGTTCACCACCTGGGAGCAAAGTTCCAAATTTTCTCACCCTAACTGGATCCCACTGAGATCTTCTGATGTTCCAGGTAGGAGGGCGGGCCCATCTGTAGCAGTCCAGGGCAGTTTTCAGTCTTGGGTGGGCCTCCTCAGTGTACCGGCTGGCAGGTCAGGCCCACAGGGGAGGTTCTGGATAGCCTGTCCCTGAGGAGGGCTTAAGTTAAGTTCCAGGTGGCAGGGCGGGCCCTGGGTGGAGCTTCCAGGCAGCTTACTCCTGATGCAGGCTTCTGCTGAGTTCCCACTGGCAGGGCAACCCACGGTGGAGGTGCTGGGCCTCATTGAAAATTTGGGCACACAAAGCATAGCTGATGATAGTAAAAATGGCATGATTCATGGACCTCGGATCTAATCATTGACTAATCATTAATAGTCTTAAATATAGGTTTTGTGCATTTCCCAAATGTCATTCATTTCTTTCTTCTACGGCTATGCTACACAGTTAAAGAGAAAGAACATGAAATCATTTTGGAAATTTTTAAGAGTCTATAAGTAAAGTGCCATCCAGATGAGAATGGAATTGTACAGAATTTCAACATGTCAAATTTATTCTCCTACAATCAGTAATTTTAGCTACGCTTCTTCAGTCTTCCTCTCTCATCTTAAACTGACATACATAGATTCCAAAATGTTTTGATATTTTTCATTAGAAAATACATATCCTTTAAAATTTAATCTCAAATTTAAAGCAAAAATAAACCTCTCTTAAACTCGCCTGGATTTGAGCTGAGACCTAGGGATTCACCATTGAATAGAGGCAGGTGTGGAAAAGTCTGGCTCTGAGCTCTCTAGGCTGTGTTTTCTTCATTGCATGGCTCCTTCACTGGACTGCAGTGGGAGAGATGTACATAGAGGTCTCAACTTTCTCTCTGCTCTTGTGATCTTCCCTTGTCATTGTCTTTGCCTCTTTCTAACATTGAGTGGACCATACTATATCATGTGACACTGAAGTGGGTGATTTTCATATCTTTAAAAGAAACCCACTGATAAAAGGATCTTCAAAACTATGTCACTCATGTCCTACAAGCTGCATGCATAGCATGCATGGTTTTCTAGAACTTTAACCTTGGCACTTTTTAAATTTATTTGATTTTATGTTTTTGATACTATGGATTGAAGCCAGGCACTTCATGTAGAGCTATATATCCAACTCTTTGAGAAAGAGCTCCTCTTAGTTCCTGGATAGTCCAAGCTGGGCTCAAAATTGTGCTCCCCCTGCCACAGCCCTCCAGAATGCAGGGATTACAGGTGAGTAGCACCAACCTCAATTTAAACATAACATTTCAAATGAAGAATAAGCTCTGAGAACAACTTTGCTATCACTTTGCTATACACTTGTGTCTACTTAAGAGTACTTTCATATAGTTATATTTACAGTATCTTCTTTCTTTGCCTAAATCTATCATAGTAAGTCTTACGTCAACTTTTACAGGTTCTGTATCATTTCAGCATTATAGACGATGTTAAAAGTGAACAGCTGTCATTGCATGTGAGTGTGTGTGTGTGTGTGTGTGTGTGTGTAAACTGGGGATGAAGATAAGAGTAAAAAAACAACCCAAAATGAAATTATTCTATGTAGTCATTCCATAGAAGAACATGTTTCACTCTCTTTACTGAAAATAACCCTCTGAAAAATATTAAATCAGCTTAATATACTGGGAAGGAAACCAATCTTCAGTTGTATGCAAATTCCTGATGTTTCCCTTCTACCATGAGGGACAGTTTAGCTGCAAAGTGCCTCTCAGCTTGCGCTGAGGGGTGTTTAAGAATTCAATCCTTGGGAACACCTGTTAGAAACAAGGCTCACGGTCCTGTATGTTGTGTTTCTCTCTTTTGGGTGCTGTTTCACCCAGCTGCTGCTAATTAGAAAAACAAAATGAATCTCTCTCATGGACACTAATCTCTGGAAGAAGCCAAGGTAACGTAAATCCAAAGAACACCATAAGCTTTTTTTTGTTTTGTTTTAAGCCAGGAGGAACACTTTGCTATATTCCTCTTGACTGCAAACCACAGGAATGGAATAATATCACTAACCACAAGAGACTTTTGTATATAAATGTAAGAGGAGGGCATAAGAAGAATATTAATCTATGATGGATGACCCTATATTTTCTGAAAAAAATTTAAAAGCCACATGTTTTTGAACCAGTGCATTATAAATATATCAGCAAAATAGGATGAATAATATGGCTAAGTACCAAGAACTGAGTTATTTCCCAAAAGTTACTATTTTTAGTTAAAGAAATTTTCAAATATTATACAGAGATGAACATTCAATAAACAGAGCAGGCTGAAGCAAGAATTAAAAAACAAAGCAAAACTCTAGCACCAAATAAGCCTGGTCAATCAATCATTAGCTTATATTTAAACATATTACATATGTAAATACACATGTATATGTGTTTTATATAATCAGCATATATACATATGACATCAACTGATCATAATAAAAACATTAAAATTTGTATTTTATTGTTTAAATACAAAATGCACTATACCAGCAAAATAATAAATATGTCTTGTGCCATAGGTAATTTTAAAAGAAATAAAGCAATATTTACTTTAGTAATTTACTTTCTTACTAAGTAAATATTGAGTTACATATGTGAAATAGTTTTTCTTTGTTTCCTAGAATAATAATTTATTGAACATCTATAATATGACAAGCATTTTACTGGACACTATAGTTGCTAAAAAAATATAAACAAGAATGGTAAACCATATTCACAAATATTTCCTAATATCCTAAGATTCATGGTATTATTATAACTGCATGATCTTTTACTAGTACAACTGTTTAGTTTCCAAAATAAAAACTCAAAATTCAGTTGGGCAGCCAACGCAGATAAGGACCAGCAGCCGCTGCCCCTGTATGCCCACTACTCCATCAGAAAGTGTGTTTCTTGCAGGTAACCAGCACAGGTAGGAACACATAACCAGATATGCTCCAAGAACTGCAGGCCACTATTAGGGACCCTTGCCTCCTTTGGACAGGCAGTGACCAGCAGAAGAATCAGACAAACATACTCCTGTTCACCTGCCACCATCAGGGGAAACTAGGTATAGACACACAGGCTTAGAGAAGAAGCAGCCCCACCACCATGCACCCCTGGCCATCAAGAAGCCTCAGTGTAGCTGCACAGGTCTGGAGAAGGCCACCACATATCCTGTTATCTCTCTGGGAACCTTAGGTCAGATAACCCAGGTGCATGTCCAATTCCCATATGCCATGGAGGGGCAACCAACGTGAGAAATGCCTGGCACCACACAACCAGCTTGTTGGGAGAACCCAGAAGAATGTCAAGATGAAGGAGCAAAAGGCAGTCTCAGACCTCCAACCCACACAGAACAAGTCTGGGAGATAAAGTCATGGAAGAAAGTGGAAATCACATACCTAAAATCTTCAAGAAGATAGCAACTGTAAAGAAACAACTTGATGAGACTGTAAAAATAATCAGATTAGAAATAAAAATTCAAAAGTTTCAAGATGACACAATGAAAACTAATTTAATAGTGATATGTATCAGTGAAGAATCAGGGTTCAGCACAAATGAAATAAAATGGCTATTTACTAAATCAATAGCAGAAACTTCCCAAACACAGGAAAAGGATCTGGCATACACATAAGCAAGGCATATAGGACTCCAACTAGCCATAACCAAAGTAAATCTACACCCAGACATATAATGATCAAAATCCCAGAAATTCAGCACAAGAACAGAATATTAAAGCTGTTAGAGAAATGAAACAGATCACCTATAAAGGAAAACTAGTCAGAACAAAAGATTTCTCAACACAAACCATCACACCAAGAAGAGTTTGGAGTAGTGTTTCAAAAATTGAAAGAGAACAACTTCCAACACAGATTGATGTATCCTGCAAAACTATCTTTCAAAACTGAGAGAAAAATAAGACACTTCCATGATAAAAACAACTGAAGAATTCATGACCACCAAACTAACCCTACAGAGTGCTAAAGGATATTCTAGAGAGAGATAAAGTTGACCATGATTCTAGGAACAGCAGCAGAGGAGGATCGCCAACAGGACAGGCAATCAAATGAAGGGGAAAATGGAGGGCCAACAGCAGGAGGATAGTAGGGCAAGATGAACCAATTCACTCCGTTTGTGACCATTAATGTAGATGGCCTCAATTCACCAATAAAAAGCAACAGGGAGAGTGGATCAAGAAACCATATCCATCAATATACTGTAGACAAGAAATACATTTAACTCAAAAGGAAATTCATAGACTGAAAATCAAGAGAGAACACGATTGTTCCACACAACAAGAGACCATAAAAAAGCAAAGATAATTTGCCCATCAACCACAAAATAGATAAGAAAGATATGGTATTTTCATATAATGGAAAGCTACCCACTATAAAGTAGGATAGCTTTACCTACCTTGTAGGTAAATGGACTCAACTGGAGATCATGATCATGGGTGAAATGGTTTGGACTCATAGAGGTGAACACCAAATTATTTCCCTGGCATAAAAAACTAAAGGAGTTAGTGAGTTTCAAAAAGTACCATCAATATAATGAAAGTGATAGGGGAGGAAACATCTAGTAGGGGAAGGTGGTAACCTCTATTGATTTCTTATTGTCTTGTCTTGAACTCTTGTATCATTGACACAATTTTTTTAGATTTGGTTTTGTTTTGTCTTGCTTTTTTAGATTTTACTGTTTCTGATGATATGGGCAACTATTTTGAAGATAGCAGGATGCATTATTGTAACCATTGTGGATTTCCTATTATTTTGTTCTGAAGTCCTATAATGCCTTCATTCTTTTGTCTTGATTGACTTTATTCTGCTTTGCTTTATTTGATTTTATTATGTGTGATAATGTAAACAGCTATTTTGAAGAAAATAAGAGACATATAGTAGCCATTGTTCATTTCCTATTCTCTTATTTTGAAGCCCTATCATGCCCTATAATGCTGCTTCTGATTGCTTCCAGTCTATTTGTATTGTTTGATTTTATTATATGTAAATGTATAGACAGCTATTTTGAAGAGAACAAGAGACATTATGGTAGCCACTGTTGATTTCCTGTTATCTTGTTTTGAAGACCTGTAATGCTTTCATTCTTTTCTTTTGATTGGTTTTGTTCTGTTTTATTTCATTTGATTTTATTGTGTGTGATGATGTGGACAGCTATTTTGAAGAAAACGAGACATTATGTTAGCCACTGCTGATTTTCTGTTGTCTTGTTTTGAAGTACTATATTGCTTGCATTGTTCTGTTCTAATTTGATTTATTCTGTTTTGCTTTGTTTTTAGTCTCTTTAAAATAAAAAACCTAGATGTTCAAGTAAATCAGTGCCTTTTGAATATAATACCATTCACCCTTTCAATGATTTTCCATTTCATTTACCTCTATTAAACTACAATGCAAAATTATTAAAGAGAAAATTACAGAAACAAAAAAGTCACAAACATTAAATCATATGCCATTCTGAATATTTAGAAAATCTTTCTCGATCCTGGGTCCTAGCCAAAATGTGAATCACCAATTCACCCATCATAGTCAACTCATCAGTCATCTGCGTTATCAGACTGTTATAGAATTATAGTACTGTATCCATAAACTCTCATTTAATCATGGCTATCAAGAATAAAGACAATGATGCTGCAAGGTCAGATATTCTAAAAAGAAGTTGCTTAGTGTTTCTGTTAAATGAAAAAATGAAACAAGAGTGAGAGAAATATCTCATTCATATAACTTTTATCACTCTGCATTGTTATGGTCATTCTACCTTATTATTATCATTGTTGTTAATTTCATATTGTGCCTAATTGAAAAATACGAATTTATCATAGACACGTATGTTCAAGTAAAAAAATCATAGGAAAAATCAATTTATTATGATTCCACTCACAATTCAATAGAAGCCATATTTCAAATTTTGAGTTTAGGTCTCAGGAAAATACCCTAAAAGCATGATTTTCAGGATAAATGAGATGAGTTTGGTTATTTTAAATGTAAGATATTTGGAGACATCATAGAAGTACACAGAATGAGAGTATTGGAAAAAGGTTATCACTGCTTTTTTTAGGGTCCTAACCCTGGAAAGCAATCAGTGACACTCTAAATATATAAAAGCCCAAAGAATTGAACCAGTCAAGAAAAGAACATTGATAAACATTTATTTTTAGGGAAAAAAAAAAGACTGAGGAGCTGGCCACCCACTGGCACCAAAGAGCTACTTTTTTGTAGCAGGGATTAGAATAGCAAAGAATTAAAAGCAGTGGAAATCAATGATCATATACATTGTGGATACTCTAGGAAATAATCTTTGAAAAATAAAATTAATAAAAGACTATGATTCAAAGTCATTAACTTTACAAAAAATCAGGAAAGATCCAGCTACAAATGTAGACTGAGCACTTGGAACTGAGTGTAAAAACAGTGGGCAAATGAAGAATAATAGTGCCGGACATTTGCGGTGAATATCAACAGAGAGTGAGGGAGATTGAGGAAGATGAATGAGGCATAAAATGCAATCTCTGTCGTTTCAATCCATTTCTGCAATTATGGTGCCTACTGAGTATTCAGATAAGAAAAGCATCAGCTTTCATTCTTTTAACTGGAGAAAAGAATAACATTATAATCCCTACCCACATATCACAAAACCTTCTACACTATAAAAAGAATGTTTAAAAATCTAAATAATATAAAATATCTGTGAACATATCAATAATTTAGCACACAATGAAATCACTAGTGTATTTTTAATATGCAAGATTTCCATAAAATATTAGTTTATTTTATGCCTATATTTTCAAACACCCACTAGCAAATAAATAAAAACAAAATAATTTAGATATGTTTAATTTGGACATTTTTAAAGTATATTTCAACCATTATTTTTTCAGACAGGTCTATTATTATTTAATCTTTTTGCCATAGAAAATCTGCAGTGATTCAGTTATTGATGTTGAAAGTATAGTAATATCTAATAATTCTGGTTGTTTATTTCTTTTACTGAGTTCTGTTATGCTTTATATTTCTTTCTTATTACAGTGCCATGACACTACCAATATATCACCAGCTTCATTTTAAAGTTGTGGGAACTGAACTCAACAGAGACTAAGTCATAAAATTGTCCAAAGTCAACTGATACCAACAAAACTGTACTGAAACTTTAATATTTAGGTATTGTAATAGTTGATACATTGTGTCAACTTGAGAAATTAGAAGCTCACCTAAGGAACTCAGCAGTGTTACATCCGAGGGTGGAAAGGACAGGGGACATGCCCTCACCTTCCTGTATGTTGTGCATTGTGTCAACCTGAGACATTTAAATGTTAACTAAGTGATTCAGCAGGGGGTCAGGGTCCTCACTATGTAAACATCCTCAGCCAGTACAAGATGAGAGACGGTAGATGAAGTGAATGCTGTACCCACCGTGGAGTGGGTAGCCTTCTTACAGTATAAGGGAGAAAAAGAGGCTTATCCCTCACCCCTTTTTTTGCTCCTGTTGCTTTTGCTGTCTTCTGTTGCTTTACAGTGTTGCCCCTATGCCATGACATCTTGCCTTGGAGCCACCTGATTACAAACCTCCCCAAACTGTGAGCTAAATAAATCTTTCCTCCATTAACTTTTGGTGTCAAGTATTTTGTCCTAGTAATGAGAGAGAAGTAACCAAGACCCTATGAATATCACATCACACCTTCACCTAACCCTTAGCATTTCCGAGTAGTAGAAGAGTGTCTTTCTATTGAGTAGCTCCTCTTTTAAAATATTGTTGAATATAATAACATAGCCTGGTTCTACCTAGTTATAAAAAAAACTCTGATACAAGAATTTACGTTCTAGTATATTAGTAGTAGGAGTTGGTATTCCTTGAGATGACATCCTACAGGCGAGTTAACAAACTTGTCGTCAAACAGAGGTATTCATGTATCATTCTGGCCAAGGTAGAAAGCTCAGTAAAATCTAGTGCAACAAAAACTGTTTCTATTTTCTTAAACACTGGTAACAGACCAGAAGGCACCATGCTCTCAACTTCCCCACTGTGATGAAGGCTATGAAAGGAATTAGGATTTTATTTTGAAGCCATGTGATCAGAGACTTCATAATCTGATCTAGTGTCTAATTTGGATGTGTCAACTCCCCACAGATGGTGGGGAAAGTGTTTGGAACCTGATAAGTCAGCTGCTGCTGTCATGTGGACTACCAAAGTCAAAAATCAAATCTCTTCCATGTCTAAAGAAAATATTGGAACAAGATGAAAGACCCTGTGCACCTATAAAAGACCAGGGACTTGAAAATGTGACCCTAGGATGAGATATCATAAAAGAGGCCTTCTACAGTAGGAATAATATAAATAAAGGAGATTACGTGTTTACAATAGTTCTTTGAGGGAGAGAGATGATCCTCCTGTTGGCACCACATGAAACTGATTTTAATCACTGTAATAAGGGACATAGATTCCTCGTGAAAGGAAAATTCTATAATAGAGCATTTAGGAGGACAATTATTATTTTCTCTGTGTTACCCTAAGATCTCATAAGAAGAAAAGTCAAGTAACATGATTGAGGGCTCTGGGTAATTGCTGTTTGATGAAAGAAAGAAGGGAGTGGGGAAGGAGATGGTCTAAGGAAGAACAGTACAAATCCAACTCTTACGATAGGCAGCAAAATTGCTTCCTGTTAGAGGACCAAAATTCAATGAGGCTAGAGAAATCACACAAAATAAATATCCAGAATTCTTAAAAATTATACTAGCCTACACCACAGTAAAAGGAAAACATGGAGTCAATGTGAAAATAAATCTATTTCTTATATTACTACTTTTCTTCTTAAATTTGGCAAAATACAATGACACCATATTACTATCCCAAAGTATCCTGTGGGTTTGAAATGTATTTTTTTAAAAAAGCAATGTTGTGCTAAATGGGTACCACAGAGAAATATAAACAAATATGGTTATATGAATAATTTAAAAATTATTTACAAATCCAGATTATATGCTTTCAGAGAACTTTATCATACTTATTTCACAGGTAAGCAGCTAACTTATTTTACAGCACACACGTTTACAAAGAATTGGCTATAATTATAGTCATAGCCTAATTAATACATCCATATAGAGTTAAAACCAGAAAAAAATCACATAGTGATTGAAAAAATAAAGAGAAAGAAAAACAGAAAGTAAATACAAAAGAATATTATAGTATTGATTTAGACATTTTCTTTGATGCCCACACTTCTGGATTTAATCTTGTACCAGAGCACTTGAATTAGAGTACACACACAAGACTAAAAGCAGAAATTCCATTTCAGCCAGCTATGCCCCTTCTAGATATCTTCCTCAAAGAGTTAAGAGTCATATTATAATGGCATATGCATTCCTGTGTTTACAACATCATAGTTCATAATAGCTAAATGTTGGAAACAGCCTATATGTCCATTACCAGGTGAATAGAAAAAGAAAATGTGTTACTTCAATAGAATGGAACATTACTCTGTCATAAAAAGATAAACTTTAGTTCTTTGTAGGAAAATGAATGAACATTGAAACCATAACATTAAGTGAAATAAACCAGACCTATCAGCTCACATAGCTTCTCTTATTGAAGAAATCAAGATTATAAATGAAGAGCAAAATAAAAGAGACGGAATAAGAAATAGGGAGATAGATTTTTCTCAAATGGGAAGAGAGGGACAGAGAGAGAGAGAGAGAGAGAGAGACAGGGAAGGGAAAGGAAAGGAAAGGAAAAGGAATGAAGAGATGTTATGTAATATATGTACCAACTCTACACAAGGAATGTAATCACTATGTACTGCAAATATGTAATAATAAAATACATGGGTTCTGACACTAGCTGGCCTCTAAAATCACTAACAGAGTTTATTATTGAAATCCAGAGCCAAAATAACCTCCAAAGCATGAACTCTTCTTTAAAATGCCTTAAAGTTTGGCTTTGAAGGAATTAGTGTTTATGCATCAGCTAAAACATAGAACTAGATATGGAGACAGGAATTTCATTTCAGAAAGTAGGAACCAAGGTAGCAAAGCTTACAAAGTCTAGACATCATCTCAGGGCATTTTCAACCACATTTATAAAGTTAAGAATTTTAAATGGAAATGTAATGGGCTGGTTATAAGAGGAAAATGTTACACTTACCTAGACCTTAACTAAACCGAAAAGTTCCAGTCTCAATACTCTATTTTATTGCTTTATAAAATAAAAACTTAGATTTATCAATATTTTCAGAAGTTTTCAGCTGTATGAAATACACAACATTTTAAATATTTAGCATAAGTACAGAAGACCAGAAGAAAATCCTGGTTTATTTTGGAATCTCTGACATTCTTTTTAAGAATGGGAAGCGAGGTCGAT
This sequence comes from Hydrochoerus hydrochaeris, assembly GCA_004027455.1. Classification (NCBI taxonomy): domain Eukaryota; kingdom Metazoa; phylum Chordata; class Mammalia; order Rodentia; family Hydrochaeridae; genus Hydrochoerus; species Hydrochoerus hydrochaeris. Next base: position 183,176 of record PVLA01001863.1, read on the forward strand.
GGTTGTTGGAACAAACTCTCTTGTCTATTGAATGTGGTTGCCAGTAGGAATCTCAAAGCTTCTTTTCCATTTTCATGAGAAATACAACTCATCACAGAACAATGATAAACTTCCTAAAGATGACTAAACTAGTAGTCACTAGTACACTGAGAGTAAACTAAGATGATGTGGATGCAAACCAGAGCAAAAGGAAAGAAAAATGTGTTGGGGAAAGGTCAGTCAAACAAGGATCAGCTTCATTCCATCCTGATGGAATTAGGAAATGTATTTAAATACATGGTAGCAGAGGAATGCCTACCTAGAGACAGACCAAAGAAGATTAGATAGAAAACTCTCTGTGTTACTAACTGCTCACTGAAGAATGAGAGTAGAACTCAGGTCTGGTGGCACAGGATTGGAATCCCAGCTCTCCAGGTAGACGAGGCAGGGGGATCAGAATTTTGAAGCCAGCCTAGCTACCTTAGTGAGACTTTATCTCAAAAATTAAAAGGGCAAGGAATGTAGCACAGGTCAATACTCAGTAACACACACACACACACACACACAAACTCATACTCATACTCATAAATAAATGAATAAATATTAAATAAATAAAAATAAATTTATTAAAAAAAATCTGAGACTAGAACTGGGTGAGCTTGTACATACCTGGAAGCCCAGTCACTCCGAAGGAAGTGGAAGGCAATCACACAGATCACACACGTGAGTCCAGCCTGGCCTTCCCTCTTAGTGAGGTCCTGGGTTAAAATAAAAAGGGCAGGGGATGTTGCTTAATGGGAAGATCCAGGGTTCAGTTCCCCACAACACAACACAAAATAAGACTGTGTAACAGGAGGGTTTTGTGAGATACCTTATCTCTCTAGCAAAATCGTTACACCACACAATGTTGGCTTTCTCAACGTTAACCAGAATGCCTTTCAGTGGATATTTATAATTGATTTTGAAGTTGGTTTCTATTATATGAGTAAAAAGGTTTTTATCATTCTTACATAAATTAGTTATTAGATATGCCAAGTCCGAGCCAATAATTTAGAACTAAAAGTGAGCTTTTGACTTCACAAATATAATACATCAAGCAATGTGTGAGGCTAACATTGTCCTGGCTGCACGCAGTATTGGTGCTACTGATAAATTTCTGTGAGAATTTATGCATCATAATAACTTTTTGTCTTTGAGAACTTCAGATCAGGGGTTCTGAGTAACTACTTTTAATGGAGTAAAATATTGCTGAAATATTGGTACTAAATAATGATCTAACAAAATTTTTGGTGTTGCAGCTCTAGCTCTCAATTTTAATACAAGTATTTGTAAAAGTAAAGGGAAAGAAGTTACTATATCTGCCTGTTTATTACTTTATTAAAACAATCATTTTAAACAGAATATTTCTTGTGAAGTAATTTTATAAGTAACTGCGACATCATTATAGTTTTAATGATTATTTTGAAGTTTGCTGTGCTTTATTATTTTACTGTATAGAAGTAAATGAAAATTTCACTCTTTTTTCATACTAGTAACCAGAGCTAGTGTTGTTTACCATAACAGTTAAGTCTGTATTTGTTGAAGGATGCTGAACATGGCTTTGGGATTTCTTGGTTTTAAAACCTAATTAAGAAAAATTAGCTACATTATTTATTTTCATATTTATAACAAGAAACGAAATGAATTTCAATTAACAAAAAGTCAATTTGGAGCACAATCTGATCCAATTTAGAACATAAACCTTTATACTATCATTCATACTCTTCTCATGAACTGAAATATACCAGCAAGTTGAAATTTATTAAAAGTTTTTTACACTAGTGAGACAATGCAATGTTTACACATGTGGTATTTTTCCCCTAGTGTAAAAAACCGAAACAGTAAATAAGGTCCAAAATGTACAATAGATAGTAGGAAAGTGAAAGAGAAAGAAAGTGCTCGAAAGGAAAGAACAACTGGGATAGGGCAAAGGAGAAAAGAAAGAGCAGAAAACATTTTATGTGTGTGTGTGTATATATACATATATGTAATATATATTACATATACACTAATATATACATATATGTATACATACATATACATTACATATACATATATGTATATACATACAAGGTAAGTATACTGCTAATCTCTGTTAGTTCATCAGAAAGAACAGTTTTTGCCTTCATTGTTCAATTGATCATTTTTTCATGCCTATATCTTGTATCTGAACAACTACTTTGAAGATAATAATACACAATATATTAACAGTATTAATCTCCTACCATTTTGCTTTGAAATTCTGTCTCATCATTTTTATTCTTTTCTCCATTTTAAAAGAAAAAAAGAAAAAACTTATTAAAAGGAAAAAACTCATAAAATATGTCCACAGATTGTCCCAACTATTTTACAACTTTTACAAATATGCTTATGAAGGAATTACGTTTTCAGATCATATTATTTAAGCTATTTGATTACAATCACTTTTCTGTATCTTAGATTGAGATTCAACAAAGAATAAAGATTGACAAAAAATTGATAGAACAAAAGAAATCAAGAACATTCATAGATAAGTAAGAGGGAAAATAAATGAGAAATGAAAAAAAATGAGAGAGACAAAGACAGACAGACAGAAACAGAGACAGAGAGAGAGAAACAGAGCTCCTTTGCCTAGTTTACGAATATAATCACAACATAGTTAGAAAGCGTGTATACTTCGATTCACCAGTCATCAACAGAATCACATTCAAAGCAATCAGAGGAGAAAAATTAAACTACCTTTCCGTCTGAAAGTATTTTTTCATGTGACCTGAATTGTGCTAGCTCTTGACCAGAATGCCAAGTATGTATATGAAGCAGAAACACAGCTACAATGGGAAATGGGAAACTAAAATAGCAGCTGTGAGCAGTAGATGATCAGTGCTGTCCTACAAGACGCAGTAGTTATATTTTTGAGAATTTTTCAAACTGAGTTTTAAGTGAGTTCTTAAAAATAAAACATATAAATGTAGCAGATGAATTATGTTTTGAAAGCTAGTGACTACTCAATATTTCCTAATCATTAGATATATTTTATATTATCTTGAGGTTTTATATATTTTATCAGTGTGTGCTATACAATTCTTTTGAATTCTCCTAGCTGGAATATGGCAGCATTGGGAAAATTCACACCACAGAAATCAGCAAAGTTAACTTATCAGGGCTTCCCCAGTATCTGTTCTCCCTCCTAGCACTCCACAGGCAGACCCCAGAGAGACTATTGTTTGGCATGAACTAGTATGTTACTGAAGCCAAAACCAATCATGAAGTTTCTGGAAATCTAAGAGAAACCCTAACCCTGGAAGAAATTTCACCTCTGTCCAGAAAGAGGAGATTCATCTGGGTGAGCTCTGGAGAAAAGCTCTAAACATTTAATGTTATTTTAATATAAAAATGTTAAAAAAGGAAAATATAAGAATATTATAACTCATGTAATGAAGACTTCTTAAATATTTGTTTGCAACATTTCATCTTTTAAAAAAACTATGATTCTCTTTAACTAGTTTTATTTTCCTTCCTCGTGCCCCAGAGGTAACTGCTTTTATACACTTTGTGTTCACAACTATAGATCTTGTTATTTTATATATTACATTTATTCCTAATATAAATCACTATGCTGCATTGCATGAGCAGAATATACGCAAATTTTTCTACAATTTATTTTTACTCCACTTATCATAATTTATTTTATATATTACATTTATTCCTAATATAAATCACTATGCTGCATTGCATGAGCAGAATATACGCAAATTTTTCTACAAATTATTTTTACTCCACTTATCATAATTTATCCATTTTGATTCATTAAGCTCTTTTCAGACATACTTAAATAACTAAAAATTCCAATATATATCCTGTTATCTGAAAATACTAAGATTTATTTACCCAGTTTCTGACTGATGGTTATTTTATTTTAATTTCTAATTTTGCATTATGTCGTAAAGTGCTGAACTGTTAATCTTTTCCTATGTTTCTACACACCATTGTGATAACTCTTACATACACACACACACACACACACACACACACACATACAAACTTGACTTCTAGGATTTATAGATCTTCCCCGAAACTTGTATTGCATACATTCATGTCAACATAAGTTTATAATCCAGCTAACTATATGGAATATTTTTTACTTTTCCACATCCATATCTCCCTTGGCACAATTGCTTTGTTAAATTTCAAGGAAATGACTTTTCATGTTTGTTTATTAAATTTCCTGCTTATTAGTGAACTGAGTTTTTATGCTAATGGGCATATTCTGTTTGATAAATTATCTACCGCATTTGGTAAAAACACAAAGGGTCCAATTGTCTTCAGGCTCACATGAATTAGTAACCTTAATTCAGATGAAGCTTAACTAACAAGCCCAAGATAAACTCAAGCTAAGGTAGCCGTGAGCAGCAGCCTGCAGAACCCATGGTGTTCGCTAGGTTCTTCCCTTCTTCATTATCATGCTCTGCGCCTGGTTAATCAGTGAGGTTTATAACTGGAAAGTTGGAAAATATAACATACTTTTAATTTTCATTGTTTTTAAATACCATTAATTTATAACATGGAAATATATGCCTTATGAAAACTAGACTTTATAAATATACAAAAATAAAACACATATTCTTTAATGTTTCCTCTACCTTGAAATGTTCCTCCTGTCTTCCTGAGAAGCTGCTTACTGCCTTAGTATAATTTTTCCATATTCTTTCATTTAAATATTTTGCAAATGAATAAATGTTTACTCAAATCTTTCTTATACATGTTACAGGCATATCTAATTCTATTTAATTAGTAATATAGATTCAGGTTTAACAGGGAAATATAATAAATTGGCCACAAAATAAGTGATTCTATTGTAAAAGATTGGTAACAATTGTATATAAGTGCCTTTAAGTATTTTTAGGTTAAGCTTTGCTAAAGTATTCATCATAAAATGGGTGAAATTTTCAGTTTATCTTAACTAATAATTTGCTTTACTTTTACTTAGAACAGAATATTTAATACTGCTCTTTGAATAAGGCTCACCTTGCTAAGCTTGTTTAAATATTCTCTTTAATGTAACTAACTTCCTAGAAGGTCTCATTGAAATCATTGTATAAAAGTTAATTCCTTCTGTGTATGTATCTTGGCAAAAATGGAATATAAAATAAGCGACACAAATGTATGGAGCATGAGAAAATTTTGATAATTTAACATTTTAAACACGCATCCTGACATTAAATAGTTTTCCTTAAATTCTGCTTGGAGTAATAGCTGCTGATGGGCAGAAAAAAACTTGGCACCAGGAATCAGACTTTCTAGGTTAATTGATGATGATAAAATGATTTTCATGCCTGAAGGATTACTCACATTTTATATTTGTATATATTACATACAATACATTGAAGAAATAAAATATGTAATGAAAACTATCCTATAGAATAAATATGCTAGCAATACTAAAGCAGAAATTTGAAGCACAATTTTTAAAATGTGGGTTAATCTTCAGAAAAGAAAACATTATCTTTGAGGTTAAAACATCATCATCGGAATACAGTTTATATTATTTAAATATTACTTTTCTGGAAAGCCATTATTAAGTTGCATTTTTAAAATTTTTGATTTAATTAAAATGGTATTAAAAATATCATCAGAAATTCTATGATTTAGGGGATTTCAAGCAAACTATAGAATTATAAAAGAGTAAGTATGAAGAAGGATTTAAAATACACAAAAGCCAATGGTTTTTCTTAACACCAGTGTTGTAGTCAAAGTTATAAGGAAATAGACTTAATACCTAACTTAAAGGATACATAATTTATAGAATTATTTTATAATATTCACCCAAAGATGCAGAAGAGTGCTGAGATCTGTCCATGAACTAGAGACCCAAAGAATCCAGCCAAGGGTCTGGATCTCATCGCAATGTCCTGCACGAGTCCAGCTGCAAGCTTAAAGCCCATGGCAATGCCCCCCTCCATGAGTCCAGCTGGAGACCTAGAGCCCATAACAGTGTCTCATGCAGGTCCATATCAAGGATCCGCACTGGGAAGACCCAGTGGTGGTGGAAGCTAGAGAGTCTGCACCAGTGGGATGAAGGATCCATACCAGCAGGCTGAGGGATCTGCACTGGAGCCAGGAAGCAATGCTCAAGGTAATGAGAACCACGGCATCCTCAGTGATAGCTAGGACCTGAGGTCTTTGATGATGAGAACGGCTAAGTTCATATCAGGAAAACCAACATGATGAGCTTCTCCAGGAGACTCAACAGCGCACCATCTTCCCCTCCAGTTCTCTTAGATGCTGTTGGCAACAACACTCAGGTGGGCCCTCCACACCCAGAACCAGCTGATGCAGTTCAGCTGGGTGTTACAAACTGACCATTAGTCCAACACAACCAATAACGACATACATTATCTGAAACACTTGAATAATTTGGGTGCTAACTAGTGTTAGTCAGTTAAAGCAGGCAAACACTCCACGTATTATTTTATTTATATGTGAAAATACATTATAGCTTTTATGCATGTCAAGATATGAAGAAAAATTTGTTACTCCAGTAAATATTTTCTTAGATTGAAACTTTAAGTTTCTTTTATAATTCATAGAAACAAATTAAAAGGAAAATTATGACATAGTATATGGATTGTTGTTTTTTTCTCAGTTAACTGAATTAAGGCATGAGTCCTGCAGATATATTTTATGGTTTGGTAAAAAGCATATGGAATTTTAGATCATAAGAAACAGCTCTACTTGTTTCTCTGAGAAAGATATAGTGAACGTTTACATTTTAAAAGTAAAAGATAGTAAAAGATAAATTATAGAATAATAAATAAAAGTATAGTAAAAGATAAATTACCATTAATCCTCCTTAATAGGCTTCCACTTGCTTCAAGCACCCTTATCCTTATCACTTTCTGAGGCAGTTTTAGAATAATTCTAAGTGTCTTTTTTTAAGCTACACTGGCAGGCTTGATGTCCTACATTGGCTCAAAATATTTTTTTTCATGATCATTTTGATTCTGTATAAGACCTAAATGCATAGGGTTCAATATTCAATGAGTAAAGTGGTTGAAGTCACAAGGTAATGTTTTTTAAAACTGTTTTTCCAGTGGATGACACTTAGTAACATGATTCACCACAATTTTTGTCAGATTTCCTAAAGATACTCACAAAAGAGGACTTCTAGAACTGCTTTAGAAAGTGGCAAAAAAGGGATAAGTATTTACAGCAAGGGAGAGTATTTTATTTTATTTACTTATTTATTTATTTATTTGCTTTAAAACATTTGCTTTGAAAGAGAAGATAGAGGAGACCCCCCTCATATTTGCTATATTGCATACAGTCTTCCGCCCAAGAGATGTTCAGACCTCTGTCCCAGTTCCTAAGGGGGCAGGGGGTTTGGATATTTGATTCCAAGCCCACGCACGGGTAGGCTCACAGGAGGCACTACTGGTTCTCCTCCTGGCTCACGCCCAAGGAAGGTGCTCACCAAGAGGGTGGACAAATTGCTTCTTTGTGCAGCTGCCTGGGTTCCACTATGGCCATGACTGGGTCTCTGGGGCCGCTCACTGGTTCTCCTCCTGGCTCACGTCCGAGGAAGGTGCTTCCCAAGAGGGCGAGGGAATTGCTTGTTTGTCAGGAGAGTGTTTTAAATAGAATTAATGACAATGTGCCTTTCACTATATTACCTTTTTATTAAAACACACAACTTGATCATTCCTTGTATGTAACAGTATAATATGTGGCATATGGTATTGTTAAAGTCATGGTTACATCTGTAATATATTAGCTGTATCTATGCAATGTAAATAGGCTGAAACAATAGCAAGAAAACTTTGTAACTGAAATTGAAGAGTTTATTGGTTTTCTCATAAAAATAGTCTATTGTAAACCTAATGAAAAGCATCATTTAGTCAAATAATTCAAATCCACTTGTATGTAAAACATTTTTATTTAGGGTTTTAAGACACATTTACGAAGAGCATTTATAAACAAAACTACTATTCAGGTGATGCACTTTTAAACCATTATTTAACTTACTAGGTTCTATGAATTTATTTACTCAAATAAATCTTTCATAGCATTTATTCGTGTTACCATGGACGTGATTGTGTAAAATTTGTATTAAGGAGAAAGAACAATCTTTTTGAAAAATGTTAGTTCAATTTTGCTGTCTTTTCTTAAGGAAATATAAAAATTTAATATCTAAAATATAATCTATTAATAATTTGAAAATTAAGTTTTTATATCCTTTCAAGTTTATATTACTGTAGGATTTATAATTTGATTGATTAAATTCATAGTCTGAAATGTTTTAAAGAATCTTGCCAACAGGGGGATTTTTTTCACATACCAAGTAATATTACTTATATTAGGATCTTTATGAAAGTAAAATGAGTTTTTAATCCAGTGTAATGTTGACCATACAGTATTGATCCATGGCTTTCATAAACCCTTTCAAATTACCTTGTTGCACTGGATCATATATTAGGCTTTGCTTTGCTGACCACCGAAAAACTTCATCTGATGTAAATGCAATCCATCCTAATGGTATGTATTCCACCACCTACAGCTTGTACTGAAGTCACTCATTCACAAAGCAGTTCATGTCTAAAAGCTGTGATAAACTAAAACTCTCTGAAGAGACTGACCAAAATTTTAAAAAACAAAAAGCTGGTTACTGTTTAGATTAGTTGATAGGATAATATTTGTACTATTTTAGTCCCAAGATACAGATTTTTAGAAAGCTGATATATTTTTAAATTTTCAATATATTTTGAATAACAAAAGGAAAAATAAAAACTGTTATTCTTGACCTTAAGGAACTAAATTCAGAGTAGAGGAATATGAATGATTTTTCAAAAATTTTAGCCAAAAATAGTTTGTCAAGAAACTGGTCTCATCCTAGCATCAGAGATGAGGAAAGTAAGGCACAAAGAAATAAAATAATTTGATTACACAAGAATCAGCTATGGAACATAAATCTAATTCTCAGAGCACTTTGTAATTGGAAAAAATAAGTAGGCATTGGTTTATTATGTTTACCTGTCTTACATATTTTTAAAGTTCAATTTCTGGTGAATTTATGGCTTGCAGATGGTTCACTTCAAGATTAATGATCAAAAAGCTAATACGCTTCATTTAATTAATTATAAAAATCTCAAAATATTATGAATGCTTGAAAACACTCATATATTTAGAAGGATGTTCTTTAAAAAGTTACTAGAAAAAAGTTATAAAATGTTATTTATATTTATATGCACCTACAAAATATACATTGTTTTATATGGTAACTTTGGAAGTAGAAAATGTTAATAATAGTATTCATATAGGGTATTAAAATGTTTTTGCTACTTAGTTGGAAGTTGAGCAATGCTATCTCATTTACTTCTCACAACTCACCATGTCAAATATTCATTCTTCCATTATACATGAAAAAGATGAATAAATTAATGAAAAATATTTAAAATGCATAAAGACAAAGATATACATACAAGATATCCAGATAAACAATTATGGGTTTTTAACTACATCGCTATCTCTGAGTTTAAAAACTATAAAATAAAATGCATTTTTATCTTCTAAGTTTGTTAGAAGTACTTAGAAACTTCAACTATTTCTAATAAAAAGATATTTTAGAAATTTTATTTATCTAGATTGCAAGACATCATGGTCAATGTCATCAGATTAATTCATTTTAATATCTCTCTGTAAAACCAAGGTACAGAATGTCATTGGGGAATTTAAATGTAAATTTTAGTGTATTGAAATTAAGTATTCTTAGCTAATGGATGATTTCGATCCCTTAAAATTTTGTTAGTTATGCTTTTTCAGTTAAGAAAAAATAAGTTTTTTATTTTAAAGAGGATAAAACAGAATAAAACCAATCAAAACAAACCAATGCAAAAGATACAGGACTTCAAACCATTATGAGATCAACAATAGTTACCATAATGCCTTTTGATGTGTTCAAAATAGCTGCAAATAACTTCAGATATTGTGAAATTCAAACAGGATAAAAATGATAAAAACAAAACAATCAATATAATAAAGGACTTCAAAAAAAGTCTATAGTAAATCCAAAATTGCCACCATAATATGTCTTGCTGTCTTTGAAATAGCTGCTCCTGCCATCCGATTTAACATAATCAAACAAAACAAAAGAGAATAAAACTCAACCCAACAAAACAATGGAAACAATATAGAACTTCAAAACAAGACCATAGGGAATCAACAGTGGCTGCAACCCTCAGAAGGAGATTCCCCCCCCCCACAGATGTCACACTGAGTACCGCTGTCCTCTCAACCTGTGATCAGACCACCACTGATCTGCAATGTCAGTAAAACACCAAAGCATCACAGGCATCCAATTGCATTTCACCTCCATAGCCATCATCCCAGTGTGTGTTTCTACAGACAAACTGGATGCTTTTGGAGAGGTTGGGAGTGTGGGTGGTGTTGGTACTTCTTGTTTGCCAGCCCACCCACCAGAATGGGCTGGGTCTGTCTGTTCCAGTCTGGTGGCAGCCAGCACATGGTGCTGCTTCCCACACTGGGCTTGCTTGCCGGCATGGCTTTGTTCCGTCTAGCCCTGATCTGATGAACTGATAAAATAAGTTTTGAAGAAAGTCATATTTCATTTAGTTCCTTAGTAATTAAATTATAAATGATCCTGTGAAGAAAATACTGTTTATGCTCCACACAGAAATATATTTTAATATTATGAGATTAATAATGTTATTATTATTTAAAAAGAGAAACTTAGAACGAGTCACCATTATCTAAAAGTCATGGGCAAAATACCAATGTGCTTTTCTGTTAAAACATGCTTTACTCTGCTTAGACATAAAGATATTGAAATAAAACACACAGAAGAAAGGAGTGAGCACTTGAGAGCAGAGAAGCAGGGGATTAAAAATTGCTTGCTTGACTGCAGAGAAATCTCAATGAGAGTCCTGAGGAACAATCTGTTCTTCAACAGCATTTGCTCCCAGATTAGAATTTTAGCAAGCTCCCAGTTGAGATCAGTGTGGATATATTGCATCATAATTTCACTAGCAAGAGTGCAAGCAAGACCTAAAATAATAATTTATGAAGATCTGGTTCTCATTGAAAAGTCAGTGAGGATATTGTATTGGAATTCTAGAAAAGAAAGAATAGTGAATGCATTTTTTTAAATTTTCCATATTCTTAAAACCTGAGATTTTTCCATTATATCTGGACTTTTACTTTATTATCTTTGTTTGAGTACAGTTTTCTAGTAACTATTGCCTTTTAAATATAACTTTGTGACTTAACAAACTATAGGCACTTTTCCTGGTGTGTTTTACTTAAAGTAATTTAAGGCCATCTAAATACATTGTCATGTAGCTATACTATGTTTTACTCTGCTTAAAACAGTGTCATTAGCATTGTATTTGTTAACTTTTTCAAAATGTGAATTATTTGTAAACAAAATGTGGATAAATTTTATAATTCTATTTTTTATCTGTTCTTTAGACATTGAATCATTTTGTTAAACATTTTAATACTTTTTAATCAAATTTCAATCATTACAACTACTTTAGCATTGTTATATTTAAAACTGTATTAACTTCATACATGAAAAGCAGTATTTTATTAACTACTAAGTCATTCTATTCCTGTTGTTCAGAGAAGCCTAATCTTTTTTTTTCTTTTTGCACTGTGACAGCTGCTGTGCCCCTCGGCCATATCCTGGACCCAATCTTATTTCTAGCATTTTTTCCTGTTTATCTCAATGATTTGTGAGGCCTTTTTATGTTAAACATAATTCTATTTTAAAACATTTAATCTATATTAAATACCTTGTATTTATTTATATAAATATATAGGTGATTTTATAAATATCTCTGTACAAATGTTTTTGTGTCCCATATAGCTGTAGTTATTTTATGCATCTGATTTATAGATATTTTCTCTTAAGTCTTCACTTACACAGTAAACTTCAGTTTTCTTTGTGTTGTTTCTTAGTTTCCTAACTTGCAATTAGTGTCCCTCAGTAATTCTTACTGTTTCAGCTAGTTATCTTGAATTTCTAATAAAATAATTTAATCAAAGTGTACTAAATTGATTTATTTATAATACCTAAACATCTTATTAGAATAGTGGACAAAGAACACATTACTTTAAGCAAATTTTAATTGGAAAGATTTTACCATTCTACAGCTGCATCCATAGGAAGGGTACGACCAAATGGGCAATATGTTGGAATTGGGAAGGAGGAGCCTGAACTAGGAACAACAGTGACTTCAGTTGCTTCCTCCCAGAGCAGATTCGTAGGATTTGCTTGGCTTGGGTCATACACCTGGCTGAGACTCAATAAGGTGTCCCAAACCAATTCCCTATGCCTAGCAAACACTAACCTGGTGAAGGCCCCTGAAGTTTGACTGGCCTGGTGGGGAGGAGCCAGCACATGCAGTCCCTGCTTACACCTTAGTGACAAGAGTAAACAGGAGAGGGCAGAAATCCCTCACCAGCATGCTTCAGAAGAACCATAACCATCAAGGAAAGGCACTGAGAACTCTACTATACACCTGTATGGAAGAAACCAAAACCATGACAAGAGAGAGAAACAAGAAAAAGCCCCAACCCAAAACCCTAAGAATGCTGATCCAGGAGAGCGAAAAACAAAAAAGACTGAGGGCAGAAAACATGCAACATCAGACATGGCTTCAATGGACATTAAGAGATATCTTTGGGACCTTGTAGAAGAGCTCAAAACTGAAATATTAAATCAGGTATAGCAAGATATGAGTAGACTAATAAAATAAATGCTAAGCATCTCTCAGGAAGACACAGACAGAAAAAGGGAGGAGCACAAAAAAAGGAGAGAAACATTCAATAAAGAACATAAACAAAATCTAGAATACATGAAACAGATCCAAAGAGAATATCAGGAAATTAAAAACTCCATTTAAAGCTGGCAAAGCTTCTTAAAAGAAACTAAGGAAGACTATAAAAACTTGAGGACAAGTTTGCAATGTGTGATCATGAAAGAAAAGACCTCTTAAAAATAACAAGGAAATAGGCAGTAACAATACAAAGGCTAGAGAATGACAAGAGAATCTATAATTTAAGAATAAGAAATGTGAATGAAGAAGCAGGAATACAAACAGGTGAATTACAAAGTCTATTCACTGAAATAATTAAGGAAAACTTCCCAAGCATGGGAAAAGAAAATGACATTCAGTTATGTGAGGCATACAGAACTCCAGCCACCTACAACCAAAACAGAGCTACACCCAGACATATAATAATCAAGATACCAGAAATTCAATATAAAAACAGAATATTAAAAGCCATCAGAGAAAAGAAACAGATTACCTATAAAGGAAAGCCCATAAAGATCACAGCAGACTTCTTGACACAGATCATCAAATCAAGAAGAGATTGGAGCAAAGTATTCCAAGCCCTGAAAGAAAATAACCTCCAGCCCATATTGATGTACCCTGCAAAACTGTCACTAGAAATTAATGGAAAAACAAGATGCTTCCATGACAAAGAGGAGCTGGGGGAATTTGTGACCACCAATCCAACCCTACAGAGAAGGACATTCTAGAGAGAGAGAGAAAAAAAATACCAGAATTTTAGAAACAGGGGCAGAAAGGCCTCAAGGAATGGGGCAGGCAGTAGAATAAAGGAGAAAAGTAGACAAAGGCAGAAAAATAGCATAGCAGAAATGAGGCAGAGAAGGATGGCTAGAATCTCTAACACAGATGGCCTTGATACACTATATTGTTAATAGTGCACCAGAGTTTAAAACCCACATTACTCACACCACTCTGCTTAGATGTATTATATTCTCTTTCAGTCTGTCTACTTGTACTAAATTTGAGGGCACAGACAGTTATCCCGACAATAGCAAGATATAGTATGGTAATCATCCTTAATATCCTATTAATCTAAAGCTCTGTATAACCTACACTGTTTTACCATGACTGATCTTAATTGAATTTGGTTTGTTAGATTGCTGTTTTGTATAGAAAATTTTTATTCAAAGCTGTTATGATTGATAGTATCAAAGTCTGAGAGTATAGAGAACTACACTGAAGATGACAAGATTCACTAGAATATCCACTTTGGTTTGATTATTACCTGCCTTTGAAGTTTTATACTGTCTACAATGTTTTATTTTTACTAATATTGTTATGTACTGCTATATTCAATTATACTGCTATATTCAATTATGCCTGATGATATAGACAATTCTATTGAAGATAATAAGAGACAACACAGTAACCATTGTAGATCACCTTGTACTATGGTTTTATAAAATTTTTTGGTTTTATGTTTTTATAGGAATTTGTTTTGCTTTGTCTTGCTATGTTTTGTTTTTCCCTCTAATACAGAAAGAATAAAAATATATCTAGAGACTCATGCATGCATAGCTGTTTACAATTTCACTGCTTGAGTATCTACTTTGTGTGCTTTAATTTTGTAACTTGAACAACTATTTCTAAAAGAACAATATGTAATTTATCAACTAGTGATTTCTTACTGTTTATCTTTTTTTGAAATTCTGTATTATCTCTAATCTTTACATTTTTTTCTCTTTAAATGAATGTTCACTTTGTATGCTTTAATTTTGTAACTTGAACAACTATGTCTAAGAAGAGAATATGTAATTTATCAACTAGTGATTGCTTATTGTTTATTTTTTTCTGAAATTCTGGATTGTTTCTACCCTTTTTTCTGTTTTGCTTTTTTTTCTTTAAATAAAAAAATTTTAAAAAGCATATATAAAGTACATACATTTTTAAAAGTCATGCAAATGGAATCAGACTATATATACTCCCTTGTGCACATTTTCTTTATGCCAAATAATGCTTATGAAATCCATCTACCTTGTAGCACTCATAGGTAGTCCCTGCTAAAGATAAGTCACTATTGTGAATCTGCTGATTAACTCTCTTATTGATAAACATTTGAATTATTTCTAGTCTCTTACTATTTTATGTAAAGTTGTTATATATCTTCTTGTTCAAATCTTTTTGTAAAATTACAAGTCATAAAACATGTATGTATAATGTTGTGAGAGATGGATATATGTCTCAAAAGTATCTACTGTTTTATACTAGCACAAGTAATTCAGGAAAGTTTCAGATGTTTCACATTCGATCAAACACTTGGTGGCTGTTTTGATTTTAGACAGTGAAAGAAGCAGAATAAAGTAGTACAGGTTGCTATGTAAGTACATTAGGAAGCATAGAAGAATGCCTTGATGAGTGCATGGAAAAATTTCTTTAGGAAGAAATAATATCTAAGTAGCCTCAGACTGAGATAAATTCATCTGTTATCAGATGAGTGGCTTTACTTAATTATCATGATAACACTCTCAATGTTTTATTAAATTGGCTTTACTCACATTTTAGCTCAAAGTCTGCTGTTCATTATTCAATATAAATTATACTAATAAAAGCAAACATTAACTAATAATTAAAAAAAACAGGAGACTGTGAATTGGATCTTTGGATTGCATTTCTGCATGCATGTGCTCACATAACTCTTGTGTGTTTAGGCTCACAACAAACTCAAAACATATATCCAATAACTTCCAATATTTTCTCCAGAACCATTTTGCATTAATATTACATACTGATGAAACCTTGCTTATCCACTGGTAGTAATTTTTAATATCAATTAAGTTCCATTAATTAGACAGAACAGGAACAGTTCTGGTGCTGGAAGAGCTTCAGCTTTCTGGAATTTGTAATAGAATCTTAAAATCCTTCAATGAATCAAGTACAAATAGAACATTCCTATCACTTAAACTCAAAACTGTGCCCTTGGTCTATGATATGAAGAAACACTAATCACTTTTCTATGAATACTTTCACAAAATCTTCATACCTCTGTGTATATCAGGCTTTCCTAGCGATGCTCAAAGCCTCTTAGACTCTTTTGTGACTCTCAGAAAATATTTACTAAAATGACATGAATATTTGAACTTTACACTGTTTTAATTGAAAGTTTCCTATGGCATTATTTTCTAATTTTACCAAGACACATCTTTCATCATTCTTTCAAGTAATCTCTAATGATCCAGAATATTGAATGGACAATTGCTCACATATTTAGTAGTTAAGACTGATTAAATCTTTACAAAATCCAATTGTATGTAATTAGATAAAAGCTTCTCCTAACCCCAAAAGACCATTTTAGTATAATACCATAACTTCAGCATCAGTAAATTTAGCTATGCAAGAAAACAACGACTTCCATAATCTCTTCCCCATATTCATCTCCTCAGTAGCTGAGTCAGCAGAATTGTGATACCTGTGATGGAACCAGAATCACATACAGTTTGAACTAAAGAAATCCTGCCATATTCAGTCAAAATCACTATAAATCCACACCCAGACACATAATAATTAAGATCTCAGACATACAGCATAAAAACAGAATACTAAAAGCTGTTAGAAAAGACAGAACTCACCTACCAAGGAAAGTCCATTAGATTCACAGCAGACTTTTCAGCACAAACCCTCAAGTCAAGACAAGCTGGGAGTGAGGTATTTCAAGACCTGAAAGAAAACAACTTTCAACCCAGACTGATGTACCCAGCAAAACTTTCATTCAAATTTAATGGAGAAACAAGATACTTCCATGAAAAAGAATAACTGAAGAAATTTGCGTCCACCAAACCAACCCTAGAAAGAGTACTGAGAGACATACTACACAGAGATAAAAATGACCACAATCCTCAAAACAACATCAGAAAGAAACCACCAGGTAGGATAAGCAATTAAATAAGGGGGAAAGCAGAAAGCAAACAACTGGGACATAACATGGCAAAGTCAAGCCAGTACGTATCAGTGATATGCATAAATGTAAATGGTCTCACTTCACCTATCAAAAGAAATAGACTGACAGAATGGATTAAGAAACATGATCCCACAATATGCTATATACAAGAAACACATCTGACCCAAAAGGAAACTCATAGATTAAAAGTCAAAGGATGGAAAACAGTATTCCATGCAACAGGAACCCAGAAAAAAGCAGGGGTAACTATTCTAATTGCAGACAACGAGAACTTCAAACCTAAAATGATTAAAAGAGATAAAGAAGGTCACTACACACTTGTTAGTGGAAACATTCAAGAGGAAGAACTAATAATTATAAATATATATGCACCAAATACAGGAGCACCCAACTATGTAAGACAGACACTAATGGACATGAAAAACCAAATACACAAGAACACAATTATAACAGGGGATCCTAACAGCTCATTGTCACAAAGACATAGATCAACTAGACAAAAATTCAGCAAAGAAATAACAGAACTGAATCATACCTGTGAGCAATTGGACTTAGTAGAGGTTTACAGAGTGTTCCACCCAACCACGTCAGATTACACATTTTTCTCAACAGCGCATAGAACATTCTCCAAAATAGACCATATATTATCCCATAAAACATTCTTAAGTAAATGAAAAGGTATTGAAATCATCCCATGCATAATATTTGATCATAGCACACTGAAATTGGAAATTAATGGCAAAAGAAATTGCAAAACCTGCATAAATATATGGAAATTAAACAACAGCCTTTTGAAAAACCAGTGGGCTACAGATGAAATAAAAGAAGAAATAAAGCAATACTGGCAATTCAATGAAAACACAGAAACAACATACTGTAATCTGTGGGATGCAATGAAAGCAGTCTTAAGAGGGAAATATATAGCAATAAACTGTCATATCAAGAAAACAGAACAAGCACAAATAAACAACCTAATGCTCCATCTCAAGCTTCTAGAAAAAGAAGAGCAAACTAAACCAAAAGCTTATAGAAGAGAGGAAATTGTAAAGATTAGAGTAGAAATCAGTGCAATTGAAACCAAAGACCAATACAAAGAATTAATGAATCAAAAAGCTGGTTTTTTAAGAGAATAAACAAAATTGACAAACCCCTAGCTAACCTTATCAAGAGAAAGAAAGAAAAAAACACAAATTCATGCAATAAGAACTGAAAAGGGGGAAATTACTACAGATCCCATGGAAATTCAAAAGATCATGAATACCTACTTTGAAAATCTCTACTCACATGGAGTAGAAAACACAGAGGAAATGGACAGATTTCTAGAAACATATGAACTACCAAAGCTCAACCAAGAAGATACAGCAATTTTGAACAACCCAATATCAGCTATTGAAATTGAAAACATAATTAAAAACTTACCAACAAAGAAAAGCCCAAGTCCTGATGGATTCATAGCTGAATTCTACAAGAAATTTACAGAAGATTTGATGCCAATACTCCTTAAACTCTTCAATGAAATTGAAAAGAAAGCAATTTTCCTTCAATCATTCCTGGAGGCAAGTATTACTCTGATACCAAAACCAGAGAAATATCCAACCAAAAAAGAGAACAATGGACCATTCTCACTAATGAACATTGATGCAAAGATTCTCAATAAAATACTGGCAAATAGAATGCAGCAAATCATCAAGAAGATGATACATCATGACCAAGTAGGGTTCATTCCAGGAATGCAAGGATGGCTTAACATACACAAATCAATAAATGTAATACACCACATCAACAGAGCCAAAAACAAAAACCACATGGTCATGTCAGTAGACACAGAAAAAGCTTTCCACAAAGTCCAACTCGTGTTCATGATAAAAAAAAAAACCTTCAGAAACTTGGAATACATGGTGTCTACCTCAACCTTATAAAGGCCATCTATGACAAACCAACAGCCAACATTATATTAAGTGGACAAAAACTGAAAGCTTTCACTTTAAAATCAGGAACAAGACATGGATGTCCACTCTCACCACTCCTTTTCAACATAGTTCTGGAAACACTAGCCAGGGAAATCAGAAAAGAGAGAGAAATAAAAGGAGTAAAGATAGGAAAGAAAGATGTTAAATTATCACTATTTGCAGATGACATGATACTCTATATAGAGGACACAAAAAACTCCATTAAAAGACTACAAGAGGTACTAAACAAGTTCAGCAGTAGCTGGATACAAAGTCAATGCTCAAGAATCAATAGCATTCCTGTACACAAACAAAAAACTCAACAAGAGAGAAATTATGGAAATATTGCCCTTTACAATAACATCTAAAAAAATGAAATACTTGGGAATGAACCTAACTAAAAATGTAAAAGACCTATATGCTGAAAATTATACTACACTCAAAAAGGAGATTGAAGAAGCTATTAGAAAATGGAAGGATATTCCTTACTCTTGGCTAGGAAGAACCAACACTGTGAAATGACCATACTCCCAAACTGATATACAGATTTAACACAATCCCAATCAAAATACTATTGACATACCTCACAGATCTAGAGAAAACACTCCTAAAATTCATTTGGAAATAGAAGAAACCTGGAATAGCAAAGACAATTCTGGGCAACAATGGCAAGGCAGAAGGCATCTCAATTCTTGACTTGAAACAGTACTATAAAGTCATAGTGATAAAATCAGCTTGGTACTGGCAAAGAAATAGACCTGAGGATCAATGGAACAGATTAGAAGATGCAAGCACAACTACAAAGCACTCAGCCACCTGATATTTGACAAAGGGGCTAAATATGTCCACTGGAAGAAGGACAGCCTCTTTAATGAATGGTGTTGGAAAAACTGGATCTCCACATCCTGAAGACTGAAACTAGATCCATGTGTATCACTATGCACAAAACTAAAATCTAAATGGGTCAAAGACCTAAATATTAAAACAGAAACATTAAATCTAGTGGAAGACAAGGTAAGTAGACGTTGTGGAGACATAGGGGTAGGCAGAGAATTTATGAACAAAATGCAAACCGCATGGCAAACACTTGAAAGTATCAACAACTGGGATCTCATATTATTGAAAAAATTTTGCACTTCAAAGGAAATCACCAACACAGTGAAAAGAAAACCCACAGAGTGGGAAAAAAATTTAGCCAGCAACCCCTCAGACAAAGGACTTATATCCAGAACATATAAAGAATTGAAAAACATCAAGCTCCCCAAATTCAAAGACCATCTCCAAAAATGGGCGTCAGAGATGAACACACAGTTCTCAGAGAAAGATATACAAATGGCAAATAAATACATGAAGAAATGTTCACCATCACTGGTCATTCTAGAAATGCAAATTAAAACAACACTGAGATTCCACCTCACTCCAGAAAGAATAGCTATCATCAAGAAATTAACTGATAGCAAATGTTGGCTAGGCTGTGGGGGAAAAGGGACACTGCTCCACTGTTGGTGGGAATATAGTCTGGTGAAACCACTATGGAAATCCATATGGAGAATTCTCAGAAGACTAGGATTGGCAAGTTCCATTCAATCCAGCTATTCCCCACCTGGGTATTTTCCCAGAAGAACTGACAAGTTCATATCACAGTGATATATGTGCATCCAGGTTCATAGCAGCACAATTTGTAATAGCTAAATCTTGAAAACAACCAATATTCCCATCAACTGCAGGATGTATGAAAAAGATGAGGCATTTCTACACAATGGAATATTACTCAGCTATAAAAAATGATGATCTTGAGGCCTTCATAGTAAAATGGAGACAACTTGAGACTATCCTCATTAGTGGAATAAATAAAAATCATATTTATAAATATCACATTGTGCCTCTAGTGTAAAAAATGATAAGAACTGTAAAAGTAATAAAACCCAATGTGTGTAATTGCTATTGTAAAAAAGAGAGGAAAAGAAAGGGCTCTAAAGGATATAACTGCATGTATGTTTGAGTGTGTAAAATCAATGACCATATTACTGAATCTTTGTTGGATCTTTGAGCAGAACTGTTTCTAGTCTGACTGTTTGAATGTTTACTATGTATCCATTAATCTTGTAAGTTGAACATCTACATCCAAGATGACAATATTTAATTTATCAACTAGTTATTTCTTAATTTTTTTTCTCTGTTTTTCTTTTTTCTTTTAGAATTCTGTATTGTTGCTACTTTTTTTCTTTTGCTTTTTTTTTAAATAAAATCTTTGAAAAATGCATAATTGCTATTGTAAAAAGAGAGGAAATAGGAAGTGTTACAAAAGCTATAACTGCATAAATATTTAAATGTGTTGGATTGATAACAATACTTCTAAGTTCTTGTTGGATTGTTGAACATATCTGTTTGCAGTCTCAATGCTTGAATTTCTACTTTGTATGCTCTAATTTTGTAACTTGAGCAACTATTTCTAAAAGGACAATACGTAATTTATCAAATAGTGATCTCTTACTGTTTATCCTTTTTTTTGAAATTCTGTAATATTTCTACCTTTTTTCTGTTTTTTTCTCTTTAAATAAAAAAATTGAAAAAAAGAAATGCTGCCATATTAAACAGAAGCAAAAAAAATGAGATTGGGTTACCATGAATTCTATAAAGCTGGAGTGCAAGTAGCCATAGTATAAGCCTGAAATTTTCCCAAGTGTGTTTTGTTTTATGCTGTTTGGAATTACAAAAAAAATTACAATATAGTTAAAAGGAATTTTTTTGCTCCATTTGGCATGTACCCTTAGAAAAAGAGCCCATTGAGAACTAATCTTCATAATCTGAGTCTCTAATGAAGATTCAGGAGAGTATATCAATCTTTTCATTAAGTCATCTCACCAAATTAGTTTCACAAAGTTTTGAATAAGTAAAACTCAAAAGACAATTAAAATCAGTTCCAATTTTCTAAGGGACACACACACACAGATAAAGGTGAATATGCAAAGAATCTGCCTTTTGTTCACAGAAAAGAGAACCAGTCTTTGGCAAAGTGAATAGTTCATTTACAACAAACTCTAAGCATCCCAGAAGTTACTTCTTTAATAGTGGATCAAATAATTGCCTGACTCAGCTTTGCTTATATCAAAAATGTTCTACTGAAAATCCAAAGAGGAAATTGCCTTTGTACTTTCAAACTTGATCTTAGTCAAAAGGCCAAGGAGTGATTGGCCTTGTACTTTGAATATAAAGAACTGCAGTTAAGATCAGAACCCAGAAGGTCTGGGATGGCCTTCTCGGACCCTCATGGTCGGGTAGGGAGGCACTATTCACCTCCCCTCCCAGATTTACCTTGTTTTACTTTGTAACTCAGAATGTAAAATCCAGTAGCATATTGTAGTTAAAAATTTTCTTTCCTAATTTGCTTTTTAAAAAAAAATGTGAACTGTGAGCAAACAGTTATGAATGTATACATATTAATTCTGAGAGGCTGTAGGCATTAAGATATTTTCAGAGAAGAAAAACACTAAAACTAGTAGGAGAAGCAGTAGAATTTTCCTGCTGGAAGCAATGGAGAGACAGAGAGAGAGAGAGAGAGAGAGAGAGAAGGAATTTCACTAGAAGATGAAGAATGAATAAAGATAATTGGAAATTAAGGCAAGATTTAATAAGAAGGAATGATAAAACCTGAATTTTCATTATGCAGTGAACAAATTATACTTACAGTGGAGAAAAATTATTAGAAATTTTCAAGAAATTCCTAGAACCAGGGAAAATAATTTTCACTTTAAGGCTAATATTTGTAGATTTAAAAAAAAAAACAGAATAGAAGATGAGAGGTTTTGTAGGCAATGTAACAAAAGACAGCAGCAGAGGAAGGAGTAATGTCCCGTATTGCTTAATTAGGAAGCAAGAGAAGGAAAGTAGGAAGAAAAACAAATGAAGGGGAAAAAAGAATCAGGAAGGAGAGAAAGACCACAGTTACATTTACCTCACTAAATCCAAGTTACTCTTTGTGTATTTCTCCTTCCAGAAATGCAATTTATAATAAATGAACTTGCTTACTCTGCTTCCACTGATAGCACCTGGTACCTGGCAGGTGTTCAACAGATCAATGGAGGAAAAATAATTATTGTCAGGAGATTTTACTACTCTTGAAGATGGAGGAAATGAGCTCTTTTGGGAACAAGAGTTGGCAGTTAGTTGTGAGAATATTTGGAACACCTGTTTGAAGAACGTGCCTATGATTCAAGAACAAAATGGAGGGGAATGACCAGGAAGCGATTAAGCAAAGGGATGTAATGGGTCTGTGTCTGAATGTCTGTTACCGACACCTTGAATTAAGAGAGCACATGTAGAAAACCCAGACAATGGAAATAATAAAGAATGAGCAAGACAGTCACAATGCCGTACCTTGAATACCAGTGCTCCTGAGGACTATGGGTGGCCAGTTCTATGATGTTTCTGGCCTTCCAGCTGGTAAGGAAAGAAAGCAAAAGCAGAATTTGGATTGAGAAAATAGGGAGATGTCAACATTAGGATTAAAAATTCTTAAACACTCAGGGCAGGATTATAAAATCAAAGTTAAAATAGAATTCTTGGGCTGGGATTTAGCTCAGTGGTGTAAGTGCTTGCCTGGCAAGCTCAAGGTCATGAGTTCAATCCCTGGTACAAAAAAAAAATAGAACTCTTTACAATTTCTAATTGTCAAAGCAGAAAAATATCAACATTCAAAATGACAGGGAATGATGATACAGAGGTATGACTATTTCAATAAAGGTAAAAATTATATTTCTGACTAACAAAATGAAAAGAATTTTCTTTAAAGGACTGACGAGCTCTGAGCCAGAGGACTGGAAGCACGATGTCCAGGGATGACCAAGTTAGTTTCCGTGTCCTGCACAGCTCTCAGTGTTCCAAGGTGAGGATGATGAGAGGATAAGGAAAAAGGAGGCCACGTGGAGCCCGCTTTCCTGACGGGAAGGAAGGAAAGGAGGAGGAGGAGGAGCCGTGGGAGGAAGGAGCAAGAGCTGCCGGGCATTTATGTGTACACTGGGGAAACTAAGCACCGTGAGAACCTCTCTTCCTAGGAGTTTATCCACCCGGCTTGTCTCAGGCATGCTCTGCTCTTGCCATAGCCTGGCTTGGGCCTCACATGATCAATCTTTAGCGGCAGCCGCTCCCCACAGTTAGTGGTGGCAGAGGAGTGGTAAGAGAAGGTGTGAAGAAGTGAGAACGGCTGGGAGTGGTGGCGCATGGCTAGAGGCCCAGCGTTCCGGGAGGCCGGAAGAGGAGGACTGCAGCTCTGGACCCAGCCTGGATGGCTTAATGGGACCCATTTCAAAGTAAAAATAAAAAGCTGGAGTTGGAGCTGAGTGCCAAGGCCCTGGGTTCAACCGCCACTGTGAGAAACAGAGGGGAGAGGAAGAGGAAGAGGAAGAGGAAGAGGAAGAGGAAGAGGAAGAGGAAGAGGAAAGGGAGAGGACAGGAGGAATGGGGGGAGACGTGGGGGCAAGAGGAAGGAGCGAGATGAGAGGGGGAGAGAAGAGGGGGAGGGAGGAAGGGAAGGAGGCACGGAGGAGAGTTAGAGAAGTTTGGAAGTTTTCAGGATAATGACTTTTAGGGCGAAGGTAATCAACTTAAGATAAAAATAACAGAGAAGTGGTGAGACAAGTTGAAGAATGAGGTAGCCAAGTGTAGACAACCTTGACAATTTCTTACCTAGGGAGAGAAACAGCCTTGATGAGAAAGGCGGTGAGATTTTCAGTCTCGAGAATTCATCTCTCATTATAGGTGAGATGGGCAAGCAATTCTTGAGACAAAATGTCACCAAGAAAAGGCATATTATTACCTGTGTTTTCTAATTAATTACATAATAATGTTAATATACATTCTCTAAAAATACACACTTCATTCATTGGAAAAGAAATTAAAATATACCATAAATTGATGGATTAAAACTGGTAATGTAAAAGATGTCACAGTTGGAAAAACTACTTTTCCTCTCAAACCCTTATTGAAATCACAGATGTCTGGGGCTGCTTTTCTATCAAATGAAAACAGTTCACTCACATACATAAGCACAAGGTGCAGGCATATGTTGAAATTTCCATTACAGATGTCTATGAAAAAGAGCAGATAATCCAAAATAAAATATCTGTTCAGCGGCTGTGATTTCTGAAGCCCAAAGCTGATTACTATTGGATTAGAAAGAATATAATAAATATAACTCTTTGATGAATGGTGTAATTACTTTTAATGACTATTATCAAATAAGCTATTTTCATTTCTGAAATTAATACTGATTAGCTCTCAACGTTCTTATTTCTTTAGTACCAGGATTTATTATTTCAAAAAGCATGACCAGTTTAACTGTGTGTCAATTTTTACTCTTCATGATTAAGACACTTTTATAGAAATATAACAAATGCCTTACAAAATAACCCATAGTTTCTAGACAATTACCAATTAGTATAAAAATGAGGCAATAGGTCCAATGTTAAAATATGTGGCTCATTTGGACCCAGTGGGTTAGAGGATTTTATAACATTGACGTAGTAGTTGTATTCACAGAAATATGATTAGCAAAGATGTAAAGCCAGCATATAGAACTTCAAAAGAATGTTTCTTGCCTTAGTCATCTCTTTGTCACTGAGGGGCAACAGCCAACACCTACAGCTTACAGACAAAGAGATGTTTTTCTTTGGTTTTCATCGTCCTGACTACATGAAGGCAGGGAGCAGGAGAGGCTCCCCCGCACTAGAGAAAAACAGGTTCACTGAGAATGGCAATAGAAGAAGCCAGAGAAGGATGGAAAACAGAAGGAAAAGCTCACTGGATCAAATCTGGTCTTAGGAGGTTTAAAAAGGGAGCTGCACTGCACCCCTCACACATGCACCAGTCCACTTGGGAACCTGGGTATGAGCACTGAGAAAACAGGCCTGGGAGTTGCACCAGGAAGTAGTCTGTGAGTGGCTGAACCTGAAGAAAAAAGAGATGAGACTGACCCAACAATAATTACGCATTTATTTCTTCTTTGCAACATGGGAGTGTTGCACCCACGATGCACTATGTGTGCAGGTAAACTCAGAGGACCATCCAAATTGAAATGCTTTCTTGCTCAGGGACAGGCAGTTAAGCAAATCATGGATGCAGGGGAAGCTCAGAGATCTGCAAATGAACTCTGACTGCAATGTAAATGGAACTGAGGGTCACTTTGATTTTGTTTTTGTGACTGCATGAGGTATTGGAAGGATCTTTTACTTTCTGAATCCTTTGCCTTCTTTTACTTCTCTACTCTTCCCTTTTTGTCTCTTTATTTCTCCTGTCCTTTCCTTCTTTTGTCTGATATGATACACAGAATCAGTTGCTACCAGAATTGTGGAACCAATTCTATGACCAGAACCATGGAAAGAATTAAATTAGTGAACTGAGGTACTACTGTGTAATGTATCTCTACATACATAAAAGAAAGAATCGGCTGATCCTTTAACTTACAGAATACCTTTTCTGAGCAAGCCTGGATAACTTTCACCAAAATTGTGTATTCTTTTTCTATGCTTCTTTCCCCAGTCTCTCCACATTCCTTTGTACCTGGCAGTAGCAGTACGGTATAGGGCATAAATTACAAGACGAATTTGTTACAAATTTAATGTACATGATTAAATATGGCTGAATCTGTTTATGTAGGCATTTCTAGAAGGGATCTGTGTAACACAGCAAGCTACTCTGATCTCTTAAGTTGAGTAGGTTGAAGAGGTAAATAAATATGAAAACAGAAAACCAAGGTCACCTGACTGCTCATCAGGCACTAAACTGATACACAGACTAGCAAAGGAATCTTTCCATTCTAATTGATTATCAATCCACATGCCAAAAACATAGGAATATGAAGGGGAAAAGGCACCACAAAAATATCTCCCAAACCTCCCAATTCCCCGAAAGTAATGCAAGAGACATCAATGGTCATGAAAGCGAAAAACATAAACTATAAGAAATGATTAAAGAAGAAACAAGCAAATCAAAAGTGCTTAGTGACTTTAAAGTTGATCTAATTAAAGAAGATTGTCATGGTTTATGTCAGTGACCCCCAAGCCTCATGCCTTTTGCATTATGCATTTGTGATTGGTTCATTGTCTAGTGCTTGGATTGGGGGTGTGAGTTCTACACCTGCCTAGGGGTGGAGCCAGGATGTGATGTAATGACAGGAAGAAGGCGTGTGTCTCTCTCTTGCTGGTTTTGGCCTTGCTGTTTGCAGCCGCCATGAACTGCGGCCCTACCATGCCACCCTGCCTTGGAGCTAACTGAATATGGACTGAAACCTCCAAAAATTGTAAGAAATCAACTTTTTCTTTCCCAACTTTGGGCATCAGGTATTTTGTCTCAGCAACAAGTAAAAATTAAGACAAAGATATAAATAAAAAGCTAGATTAATTAACCAACATGATTCAAACCATGAAGAACTGTGTAAGCAAAGAAGCAGAGGTCATAAAAAGGTACCAAACAGAAATGCAGGTGATAAAAATTTCTATTCAAAGTATGGACAACAAAGTGACAAATCTGAGGAGAAAGTGTCAGAACTAGACATGGGGCTGATGCAGGTGATCATATACTTAGAGACATTTTAAAAACAACAAGAGATCATGGGAAATAGATCAAAGAGTGGCTAGATAATGTAAAGAACAGCTACTTTAGACTAATTGGAGTTAGAGAAAAATCAGATGATGGCATGAATAGCATAAAAATATCTCTTTACAGAAATCATTGCAAAAAATTCCAAATACAGGGAAAGAGTTCAATATATAGATAAGGGAGGTATATAGAACCACAAATAATCATGACGAGAAAACCATTTCTCCATGACACATCACAGGCAAAATCCATAAGGTCCAACACAAAGACAAAATCTTAAAAGCTGTTAGAGAAAATCAACAAATCACTTATAAAGTTAAACCCATGAAAATTGCAGCAACCTACCCAACATTCTCAACTTTGAAGTCTAGGATCTTTAAGGGAAGTGTTTCAACCCCTAAAGGAAACAGCTTTTAATCCACACTAATATATCATTCAAAATTATCTTTAAAAATTCCCAGAGAAATAAACATCCCCTAAAGCAAACAATACAGTGATAAAAGCATGAGCAGCAAGCCAGCACTCCAAAAACTTTTCAAGGATACATTTTACAGAGCTAATGAAGTCAGTAACACCAAGTACTCTAATGAAATGAACATAACAAGTGAGGTGAGCTGTTAAGCAGAAGCAGGGAAGGAATTAGAAACTAAAAAATACTGCAATCACAGGAGTGAATCAATATCTTCTAGAATACCTCTCACTGTGAATGATCTCAACTTCCCATCAAAAGACATAAAATTGGCACATTGAATCAAAAACAAAAGCCTAACTGCATTTATATACAAGAGGCACATTTAATCAACAAGAAGAAAGAGAGAAAGAAAGAAAGAAAGAAAGAAAGAAAGAAAGAAAGAAAGAAAGAAAGAGAAAGAAATTCTTACACTAAAAATAAAAGGATGGAAAACAATATTCCATGAAATGAGCACCCAAGAACAAGTAGGAATAGTTGTCCAATCTCCAGAAAAAGTAGACATAGAATGCAAACTGATTAGAACAGGCAAAAGAGGTTACTACCCACTGTATAACAGGACAATAGGAAAAGATAAAATTATAAATATGTATGTACCCATATACTGAGGTACTTTACTATTTTATAAAACAAGCACTACTGGAAATAAAAGATTGGATAAATATCAACAGAATTATAGTGGGAGACTTTAATACCTCACTATCACAAATAGACAGATGAATTACACATAAAATTCAAGACACCATTGAACAAATGGACTTAATAAATATCTGCAGTATTCCACCCAACAATAACAGATTACAGGTTTTTCTCAGCAGCACATTGGACTATCTCTAAAATAAACCACATACTAGACCATGAACTATGTTCATATAAATACAAAAAATTGGAATCATCCCACGCATATTACCAAATTATAGTACAACTAGGAATCCTTGAACAAAGAAACCACAGAAATTATGCAAACACATAGAATTTTGACATAATACTGTTGAATAACAAAAAGGTCACAAAAGAGACCAAAGAAGAAATTGAATAATCCCTGAATCACACACAAGCGCAGTATACCAGAAACTATGGTGCAATGAAAGCACTCCTAAGAAAGTTTGTGGCAATGTCCACATTATACCTCAAAACAAATTACACCTCAAGGTCCTACAATAAACAAGAACAGTCCAAATTTAAAGCTAAGGCAAGGAATGGAATTACAAAAATTAGATGAGAAATTAATGAAATTGAGAAAAAATACAAAGAATCAATGAACTGAAGAGATGCTTCACTAAATAAAGACACAGCCTTTGTCACACACGTCAAAAGAAGGAAAGAAAAAGCCACACAAATGCAATTAGAAATGAGAAAGTTGAAATCTGGATTATTGGTTCCTACTTTGAAAATCTTCATGCCAATAAATTGGAAAATAAAAAAGAAATGAATATATTTCTTGACACATATGAATTGCCAAAACTGAACCAAATATATAAAAGCACTGAACAGTCTAGTAATAGGAAATGAAATTGAGGCAGTAATAAAAACAAATAAATTTCAGGACTCAATGGATTCACCACTGAGTACAGGTACTTCAGGGAAGTGCTAATGCCAGTACTCTTCAAACTCATCACTGAACTTTAAAGGAAAGGAGAACTGTCAAATTCATTACTAAAAGCTAGGATTACCTAGATCCTAAAACCAGACAAGTCATCAACTAAAAATAAATAAATAAAAATAATAAATAAAAAAAAACTACACATCAATTTCTTTCATTGACATGGATGCAAAAGTCCTTAATACAATGCTGGCAAAAAGAATGCAACAAAGCATCAAAAAGATCTTGCATCATGACCAATTAGGCTTTGTTTCAGGTATGCAAGAATGGCTCAATATACACAAATCAATAAATATAATGTATCACATAAACACAAGCAGAAAATCACATGTTCATCTCACTAAATGCAGAAAAAAAAACATTTGGCAAAATCCAATATCAATTCAAGATTAAAACCATGGTTAAAATTGATATAAAAGGACTTCATCTCAATGTGATAAAAGACAGTCATATATGGCAAACCTACAACTAAACACAGTAAATGTAGAAAACCTGAAAGCTTTTCTTTAAAATCAAGAACAATACAAGGCTATCTCCACCACTCTTGTTAAATATAATCCTTGAATGAAAGTAATCAGACAAGAGAAAGAAAGAAATAAAAAGCATATCTCCATCTGCATCTGTAGCTATGTATATGATATATATATAATATATATAATATATATCATATATATATATATATGGGGAAAAAGTCTATCTTTATTCATAGATGTCATGATGTTTCACATACAAACACAAAAAGTTCCACCAAAACATTTCAAGAATTAGCAAATTCAGCAGTATAGCACTATGCAAAAGAACACAAAAATCAGTAACATTCTCACATACCACAAATGAACTCACTAAGAAAGAAATTAGCAAAACTATACCAATTGCAACTGCTTCAAGAAAAGCAAATACTTAGGAATTAAACAAGGAAGTGAAATCCATTAAATTGAAAATTCTAGTACTCACAAAAAGAAAGTCAATGAGGACATCAGACATGAAAAACCATTCTCTATTGATGAGGTAAAAGCAATATTGTCAAAATATATCAAAAGTGATGCATATTTAATTCAATCTCAAACAAAATACCAATAGCTTTGCTCACAAAAAAATAAAATAATGCTAAAATCCCCATGGAACTAGAAGAGACCCAGAATAATGAAAGCAATCCTGGATAACAAGAGCAAAGCGGGAGGCATCACAAGTTATCTACAACTATCAAGTTATATTACAAAGCTATAATGGTTTAAAAAACCAGCACGACACTGGCACAAACATACAGTAGACATGCAAAAAATGGAATAGAATAAAAGACACACAGATGATGCCAGCTAGGCACATTCAGTCACCTAATATTTGACAAAGTAGACAAAACACATGAACAAATGGTGCTGAGAAAACTGGTTATACACACTGAAAAGACCAGATGTAGACCCATGTGTCTCAATGTACTAAAATAATATTAAAAAGGATCAAAAAACGAATTAAAAAATAGATCTCGAGAAATAAAAGACAGTAAATTGAACTGAATAAGCACTTCTCAGAAGAATTACAAATGGCCAACAAATACATGAAAAAATGTTAAGCATCACTGGCCATGGGAGAAATGCAGGTTAACACAACACTGAGCTTCCAGCTTACTCCAGAAAGGATGGCTTTCATCAAGAAATCAAATAGTATGGAATGCTGGTGATTCTATGGGGGAAAAGGAATCCTTTTACTTTGTTGGTGGGAATGTAAATTAGTACCACCACTATGAAAAGCAGTATGACGATTCTTCAAAAAATCTAAACCAGAAATTCCATTCAACCCAGATATTCTAGGTATTTTCCCAAAGAGTTAAAGATATCATATTACAGTGAAATATACATATTCATGTTTATAGTAACACAAGTCATAATAGTTCAATCTTTGAAGCAAATTGCATATCCATGAAAAGGTAAAGGGATAAAGAAAGGTGACACATATGCACAATGGATTACCACTCAATTATAAAGGAGGATAAATCGAGTCATGCGTGGGACAATGGATGCACCTTCTGATCACAATTTCAAATGAGGTAAATCAGTCACACAAGCACAAATATTGCATGATTTCTTACAGTAAAAATCTAAAGTATAAACAATTTAAAGGGAAAAACAAAAGATAAATATTAATTAAGGAGATAGATTCTTTGCAGATAGGAGGAAGAGGAAGAGGGAAAACAGAGCAGTGGATTTCAGATATGTTATAAACATGCATCAACTCTTCACATTAAGGATACACACATAGTAATAAACATAAAAATCCTCTTTCAAAAGACAGAAAGGAAAGAAGGAAGGAGAAACAAAGAAAGGAAGAAGAAAGAAAGAAAGAAAGAAAGAAAGAAAGAAAGAGAGAGAGAGAGAGAGAGAGAGAGAGAGAGAGAGAGAGAAAGAAAGAAAGAAAGAAAGAAAGAAAGAAAGAAAGAAAGAAAGAAAGAAAGAAAGAAAGGAGTTTATTGATGTTTATTTTGGCTTATAGTTTCCATAGATTTTCAGCGTACCTCATGACAGCAATATGTTAATATGATAGCAAGACATGGATATATGTCTATGTCTATCTATCTATCTACCTATCTAGTTTTTTTAACCCATGGCAGCCAGAAGGCAAAGAGAGAAGGAGAGAGCTTAGAAATGAGATTAAACCCTCCAGGTGAGGCACCCAGTGAACTGTCTCTAACCAAGCCTCACCTTCTAACTGCACGTAGACTATACACTGATCAGGCACTGATGGTGTACCACCCCATGATCTAATCACCTTACAGACACATGAGGCTCAGGGGGATATTGAGATCTAAACTATAGTACTCCTTATGAGAAAATAAGACAAAACATAAAATGTGCTGGTATCCAAAAGATTTTTAAAATAAAATGATCCTGTTTTGTTCATTGGTTTTCTTCTTCAACAGCTCAAGCATAAGAGTAAGGATTCTGATGTATGAATTGAAAATACAACTCTCCTAGAAAGAGATAAGAGAAATGCTTCAAGAATTTGGAATGCTCTACAAATTTTGAAGGTAACCCCCAAGCATGAAAATAAACAGAAAAGCAGACAAGTAGGAGTATGTCAGATATAAATGCTGTCCATCAACAAACTGGAGAGACTTCCTATACAATACAAGAAAATGTTGGCAAGCTATGCATCAGATAAGCTTATAATACAAAATAGAAGGCAATCAAACAACTCAAAGCTAGTAGATAAGGTGTCATAAACCTGTGTTCTCAGCATTCTGCTAGGTGTAGGCAGGGGGGTCATAGGCTTGGAACCACTTGGACTCTGTCTCCAAATAAAAAATAAAAATGGCTGAGGGTGTAACACCCTTCATCCAGTTCCCAATATTGAGAAAACAAATACTCATTAGAAAATGGATAATAAATATAAAAAGATATTCACTAAAAGAAAACATACAAATGTCTAATAGATACAGAAAAACATAGTTAGCATCACAAATCATCAGAAAATTGCCAATAGAAACCAGAATATGGTACCATTTCATACAGGTAGTAATGTATCAAAAAGACAAGATACAACAAGTACTTGCACACTGTCTCCTGGAACATGAATTATTATTAACACTACAGAAAACAGTATGAAGAATCCATAAAAAATGAGAAGTAAAGCTGCCATATGCTCCATCAGGTTTACCCTTTGGTATCCCTACAAAGAAATGAAATCAATATGCCTAAATTATATTTTTATATTTCTTTTCTTTGTCATATCCATTCAATTAAACTATTCAATGACAATTTATCCTGATTACCATATTTTTATTTATAAAATTTACATTTGGTATTTATACCTGCTATTGCTTTTTTATTTTTCATTTGTTTCCAACTGAATATACAATTGCTATTGGAAACATTTTTTAATGATACCTTCTTTAAAACCATTGTCCATTAACTCTAACATTTACCCCATGTTGATATGAGGTCCTACTGTCATATCTCATTTGATTTCAAGTTTTCCAAGTCATTGCTAAATAGTGATTTTGCTAAATAGTGATTTTGGATTATAACTTGAACATTTTATTATGTTGTGGGAGTAAGGTTTCACTGAAGCAGATTTTTACTCTAGGCTTAAAATATATGTTCTGGCCTGCTTTTTGTGGGCTGATGTCAAATTTCAACTATAATAAAGTCTGGTTTTTCCTAGATTTATATCAGTAACTCAAGTGACAGGATTTTTATCTGTCTCTTCAGCATAGACTAGAGAGAAAGTCATCATAATGCCAGGTACCATGGTAGAGTTCAGAGTTGTACCCACACATCCAAGAGGAAAGGCACCTCCCGTGTCACTAGTGCAGGTTAGACACAGGTGCCAGAATTCTTCCAGCAGGCTTCATCAGGTAAGAGGGGCCTCCAGGTATGCAATGGGTAAATAAATACACTTCCTGCAGCTGCTGCTGAACAGAACAGATGCCATCTCATTACTGCTGGGAGGGGGGTTGGAAGTCAGAGTTCTATAGAGAGAGATGTTTTGGTGACTGCAGCAGGAGGCTAGAAGTCAGAATTCTCACAGTCTTCATGAGGGAAGCATGACACCTTCTATGACAGGTGGGTGGGATTCAGGGTTCTCCTTGCAGCTTCCATGCTGACTTTATACTGTTGGGAGAAGGAGAAATGCAAGATTCTACCCCCGGGTTTTTTCTACAGCACCTGCTAGCAAAGGGAAGAATGTTACTTTTTCATATGATATTAAGGAAAGACAAATGTAGTTTAAAAGGTTTTGGTTCAGTTGGCTTGTTCTTCTCCCTGTAATTCAGGTAGAAATATAATAGATTAGGGATTAGATGCAAGATAAGAGATAGATAGATAGATAGATAGATAGATAGATAGATAGAGATAGTCTAAAGGAAAGATGGACAGTGCCAGATATCAGATGAGATTACTGATCAAGACCTACTTTTTACATTTATTGCATGGCATAAGTGAAGATATGTAAGGGTTATTCTAATGAAAAACTAACTACTAATTGTGTGCTATAATGTGGACATTTTTAACATTACTACTTAACTTTAAGGGGTTCTAAATGTATTTTTTTAGAAAAGGGATTGATTAACATATTTCTCCCTAAGATCATATACTGGAGTACAATATCATTTGGTAATTAAAGGATAATTTAACCTTTTTCATTATCTGTTTATTTCAATTTATCTGAGAATGAAAACAGGGACATGGAATTTGGAACATTATTCAGGACTAATTAATGTCCAGCATTTGTGCAGTATGTGGGCAGTGGTAGGGAAATCTGAGGAAACATAAATCAGCATAAAGGCACAAAATTCTTATATGTTTACAGAAAACAGATTTTGTTGTTGCAGTTTTTCATTTACTAGGATTGGCTATTGGTCTAAATGTATGCATCCTTCTAAATTCTTATGTTGAAACCTAATTTCCAAAAGTGACTGGACTTTGAAACCTAAATTCCGAAAGTGATCGGATTTTGAGAAGGCAATCAGGTTATGAGATCATTTCCTTCATAAGATTAGCACCCTTAAAAGGCACTGAATATACCTGAGTTCTTCCCTTCTGCCACATGCGTACATAGTGAAAAATCAGCAATCTACACACCAAGAGAAGTCCCTCACCAGAACTCAACCATGTTAGCACCTTGACTTCTACTCTCCAGAACTTTGAGAAAGAAGTTTCTATTACTTAGAAGCCACTTACTCTATGATGTTTTGTTGCAGTGGCCCAAACTATGATATACTTAAAGGCAATATTGTTGGTTGTCTACTAGATGGTCTTAGAGTATTAAATAAAAGATAAATAATTCGACTAACATGTTAACTGGCTCTAAATATCCATTCTCTTCTTCTCCTATCGTAATAGAAATTTTATTCATACACACAGATACCATAAATGAATACTACCAGATCTTTGCATGCCTGCATGTCTAAGTCTTAGACGTATCAGGACATGAGGGCAAGTTCAGCACTCACCTTAGGAGGAGTCCTTAGAGGAAAATCTGTGCCTTCTTCTTTCCCTCTTCCTCTTGTTATCTGTCCATGGTGACACCTAAAAGGAAGTATAGCATTCTAGGAAGTATTAGGGTCACTTTGTAAAAACACAAGGAAAACTTGGTCTCCTTTTTACATTGTAGAATAAAGCTACCTGAACTGCTTAGCATGTTACAAAAGAGAGGAATATAGACTTTTATTGTATTAACTCCAGTCATATTTGAAATCTGTCATGACTTGTATCTAGATACTCCCTCAAAACCCCCTGCATTCATAGGTGGGGCTTCTTGGAGGTGGCTAGACCTAGGATATGTAAATGTGGATTAAGGTTGCAATGCCGAGATTAAGGACATGTGAACTAATCCACTGATTGGAATTAGCATATGTCTGAGTGGCACCATCCAAAACACAAGTAATCCGGATGGAATAGAAACAGAGAGGCAGACTACTACTGCTGCTTTGCAGTCTTGCTGCTCTGCTGCCTTTTGCCAGCACTGCCATGAGTGTTTCTCCTCTAGAGTGCCCCTCTGCCACGCCCTCACCCTAGCTTGTGCCTGATTGTGGACCAAAACCTTTATAAACTGTGAACCTTTCCTCCTTTAATTTGTGTGCATTGGGCATTTTGTCCCAGCCATGAGTAAAGTAACTAAGACAGACTCCTGTCCTAAACTGCTTGGCATTTTCCAGAAGAGAGAAATACTACCTGCTACCATGTGAATGCCAGTAAAATTTTCCTACTCCAGTCAATGTTCAGATTAATATAGAAAAGAAGCCACAGTGAGTTGTAACATTTCCTATAGCTTCGGCATAAACTATCAAATAGTAATTGTCAACCAGTAGCTGGTTGGATCATTTCACATCAAGTCACAAAGGAAACAATGCAAAATGTGTCACAATTTCTGCACAGAAGAATCCCCACTACTTACTCTTTTCTTGTTTTTTCAGATAATTAAGGAGTATATCCAGATAATTTGATCCAATAATATACATGAAGTGAGATTTATGTAATCAAAATTTGAAATGTGTCATTTACTTCTTCCTTTCCTGATCTTATGATAGAACTGCAACATTTTGCAAGAAAACTGCAGATGAGTAAACTGAAGCAAAAGTGTTTGTAGCCTAGGTAAAGAAAAACCTAAGATGATCAGTATGTGTCAGCATATCCATCCACAGTACATTTTTCATATTGATAAAATGCTCCACATATAGACCCTAGTCTAAACTCACAATTACTGAGTTTAAAAAATAAGCTCAGCATTGAATGCATTTTGTAACAAATAAAACAATTGTGTATGATGGCTTGCTAAGGGGAACTCCACTTGAATTACATAATGTCTGGCCTCCATTTAGGTAATCAATTAAAATTTGAGTTGTCCATACCTTTGCTTGTTTTTAAACTCCTGAAATAAAATCAAGTAAAAACTTAAATCTCAGAGCCATAAATCCAAAGTTTAAAGTATTTTAATGGCAACATAAGGCTATATAATCCATTTGATTTTAGCAAGTGTAAAATTTTAGTGTAGACATGGTAAAGTGAATTATTTCTCTTAAGAGGTGTCATATTTTAAAAGCCATATTATAATTGGAATTACATTTTATTTGTCTCATAGTATATAACTATATTTGTTTTGTTTGAAAATAGAATTTAGAAATGAAAATGCATTTTCATGTTTGAGCTGTCTCCAGCCTGTTTATTTTTTGTTTTCAATTTTGAAACAGGATCTGGCTCTGTCACCTAGTTCCCCAGGCAGAACTCAAATTTGCAGTTCGGCATTGATCTCCCTGAATGCTGAGATTACAGGCATGCCCCACGATATCTGGTTTGAATGTTATATAATAGATCACTGCAACTGGTAGGATTCCAGAGAAAGAGACATAGACCCCTCATACCAATGAAAAGGGGCAAATAATTTGTGGTCATTTTTAACTCATTATGTTGTATAAACCAAATTTTGATACCATGATAAAATGTGAAGAAATGCTATATATTCATAAATTAGAAAATGGGAAGATAGAAGGATTTTCAACCTAAAATCCTCTTCTCGATTTTTACAAATCTTCATTAAAAATTTAGGAAGCTGTCAGTTCTAAGAAAACAGTAGGTATATGGTTTAAATAATCTACTCCTACCCAAGTACCTTAAAAAGTAAAAATATTGCAGGAGTTTATTAAACAAAGATAACAATAAAAACATTGATTTATATTGTCATTCATGCAATTATTTCTTTGTTTATTTATTCATCCAACAAATAGCTCTTGATGTCCTTTTGTGAGCTGAGGGGTTTTGTTAAACAAAGATGCTATAATAAGGAAGAGACAAATAATTGTTTCTGTTCCTTCACAGTGTTTACAACTTTAGATTGCCTATTATTCTCCCTCCAGGGATCATTGTACTGGAGTTTTGATAAGGGGGAACAGCAACAGTCTTTGTATTTTCTGTTAATGAGGAATCTTATGTGAAAAAAGATTAACACAAAATTATCAAAAACAATGGCAGGGATATATTCAGTTATTCAATAAAATAAGCATAATGTATGACTTTGTTATATCTCCAATTCATCCTAAATCCTTAAACTGATGCATAGACCATGTTTTAATAAAAACAGATGCTTCACAGCACCACAGGACAGTCCCATCTGCTCCGTAAGTCCACGTGGGAACGTCTTTTCATTGCTCACCAGCCCATCCCTAGTTCCAAGAAAACATGAGCCTCTTAAAACAAAGCTGAAAATCCAGTTGCCTGCAAGTCAGCTGGCAGTGTTCCTGCATTTTTAAGCAGACTTGGATATGGGGGTGGGGCTTTGTATTCACTCTGTACCTGACCTCTCTGAGCTAAGTTCAAAATGGTGTGAGTTATCAAATCTGACAGCCTGTTGGCAAATCTCTGAAGGCTCTCTGACCAGGCTGCTTTCCAAGCTCAGCTGGGATCAATTAACATAAATAATAGGTCTTGCAATAGCTAGTTTCTTTAGAAAAGTATTTAGGATACAGTAATGCAGTGGGTGGCTTACCTGCATTGCACCATCCATTCAAAAGAAAATAAGATCAAATTTTAAGGTTAAAATACCTTGTGAGTTTGCAGAACAATATAGTGGGATAAAAACTACTTAACAGAGAGGAGCTGCGAATAGCCTTTTATCTTCAAACTTATCTAAGACACAGTTAAACATACATTTGAAATTACAGTATTTCCTCCAATCCTGAGTTCCTAAACCAAAAGAGATACTGTGAAAGTCTGGTTTAGAACATAACACACATGGGGGTTTGTGTAGACACATGTGCATGCACGCGCACGCACACACACACACACACCCACTCACACATAGAGTGGAAGACCTTTGACTACAGCAACCAAAGGATCTGTTAGAATTTAACTAAAACTTTCACCTCTAGGGCAAAAAATGTACTCAAATACAGATTACTGGTGAAGAGCAATTGGAAAGCAAGAAATGGAAGTCAGTGAGATAATAGCAAATGATAATTGTCTACTGCAAAAGTGGGGTACATTCAGTGATGCTAAATTTTTACTACATATGAACCAAATTTTGCTTTTATTGAGTGTTTTTCATTATGTCATCTGAGGGTTAAGAACCATCTCAAGGCCAAAGTTCAAAACCTGGCTCTGCACAAGGATTTTGTTTTTTAACCTTCTTATTTGCTTCTAGAAGCATTAAACTATTCCAGCACCTATTTCATGACTGCATATTTAATGACTGTATTTTACATTCTTTCCTTGTATTTTTAACAAGAAAGATGTGTTGCTAATAAAAATGTCTGGGTTTCTGTTTCTTTTTTCATTCTGTGCTTAAACATTATTTGAAGTCTTTTCTAAAGAAACTTTTGTATACACAGTAAGGATTAACTTGGGTAGATTTTTTCCAGGTAATCTCAATCCATTATATGTGTATCATTTTTTATTTAGAATGACAGTCAAAATGTATGCAGATTGTGAGGGAAATAATTGAGTAATTCTTAAAAACACCTGAACAGCCCCTTAATGTAATCAGTTATTGCTCATGAAGTCCTCCAGTGTACTCATTCAATATTATGCTAAGAGCTTAAGATACAGTGATGTTTAGAAATGCTCTGTGCTCTCTGTGAGTTACTACTAATCCTTAAGGAGGCATATTCTCTCTTCAGCTCAAATTTTAAATTTATGGAGTCATTGAATTGTTAAGAACTAGAAGATATGAGTATTATGATGGATAGTATTATTTGTTGGAAATAGTTTAAAATGGGCATGCCCTTTGGAATCGGTGAAATAATGTATGTATAGGGTACTCTTTACCACCTTCAAGTCAGAGAATCAGAATATAGCATGTATGTGCTCGTGGAAAATATATTGTGAAAACTGGAAGAAATATACTGTCAAAACTTGGGTAACAGAGAAGAAAAATGGCAAAACTAAGGTTCTGCTTAATTTAACAGATATGCTATTTTTAAAAATGCTGGCACTATCTGAAGTACAAAAGACACAAGGGATTAAGAAACTTAATGAGAAGGTTGCAATAGAAATATCACAAAGAGGTAACAGTACAAGAGGGCTAAACTTACAGGGAATGGACCTACCAACATTTTCCAGGGTGGTGAGAATTAATACTAGACAGTTTGAGAGCTCAAATACCTTGAGCAAGAGCTAAGAGTTGGAATCGACGAAAGCCCAGTAAAACTAATTCACAATAGGATAATTATCCAAGAAAAGACTTTAGTTACAATATTTTGTAGCACATTTTATTCCTGAGAATATGATATTCACCAGTTATCTTCACTTGTTTGTCAACATATTTTGTTTCATTTATTTCACTAGAAATCAATTTTACATTTAGAAATAGTTTACTTGGTGTCTCTCTGGGTCTGTTTTTAAACAAATTTCAAAGACAAACACCTGCAGAAGTTCATCTGCACTAGAAAGACTGGTGCAGAACTTTGTTTTGTAAGTGTTCACCTTTTGTAATTAGATTGTTTCAATTTTCTGAATACTGTATTTCTTAAATAAGTGTTTTTTTCCTTATTCATATTGTTTAACACTTTTTCATATTCTAAAAGAGAGGACAGTTAAAAATTGTTTTGAAATGTCATGAAATTCTATGTCAAATGCTATATGTCACTCAGTTATAAACATTTTCTGTTGGATAGGATGTTTAGCAATTTGAAATTTGAAATTCTTTATGCTTCTGTTAGAATGATTTTAGAAAAGTTTAACAGTTCTTATAGTTAAAAATATGCATGTAAGATGAGTCAATCATACCATTCTGAAGTGTATAGTAAAGAGAATTAAAAATATAACTCTCAGAAGCTCTGCATAAAAATGTGTATTGTCTTTATTCATCATGTTGCCCAAATGGAAACAGCTCAAATATTTATTAATAGTTGAATAGACAAACAAGACATCTGCAACTGTTGTCTAGATCAGTCATAAAATATTATGATAAGCAATTGAGACAAAACATAAAACAGACAAAATTGAATGAGTATATACATAAAATTCTAGAGCAGAAGAAACCAATTTTAGCAATAAAATTATACACATGAATATATATTATTTTTATTTATATAAACACGGAACACTCAGGATATACCCTAGTTGGTGAACAACTGAATAAATTGTTATGCATATTTACATGGAAGAGTCCAGCACTAAAATAAAATGAACAACAACCATGAAAAAAAGGAGGAAATTGAAATGCATAAATCTTCACAAAAGACCATAATCTGAAAATGTTGAATATCATATTATTCTAACAATAGGGTATTCTGAACAAGGCAAAACTATGGAGATATTTTGTAACTCAGTGGCTGACAGACAAAAGGAGAAGAAATTGATGACTATTGAAAACACAGAAGAAGGTACAGGGCACAGAAACTGCTCTGTGTAGCATAATGGTGGAAAAATACATCTTATATATCTGTCAAAACCCTTAGGGTGCACATTACTAGCAGTAAACGCTAACGTAAACCAGGGCTTGCTGTTGGATTATAATGGTGTGTCAAGGATGGTGTGTCCATTACAGCCAACACAACACAATGGCGGAGGACACTGATAGTGCAAGAGGTTATGTACGTGCAGGGCAGGAGGTAGATGAAAAATTTTACACTTTGTTCAATATTTCTATCAATATACAATTGATCTAAAAAGTAAAGTCATATCATTTGCTCATCTAGGGCACTGGTCATTTCAACAAAGAACCATAAATAAATGTTTCAAAATTATGGAAAGAGTTTTCAACTTGACTCGTGTATTTTGTTCAAAATCCATGTAACTGTGCACTCAAATTGGATTGATCTTTTTGTATTTAAGTGATACACCAACAAAACTCATTAGAAATATTGTTCAAACAAACTTCGTCAGAGAGGGTGAGGTACACCAGATGATTGTGGACTTTGAGAAAAAGACATGGGAAAATAGAACGAGAAGTACACAAGCTGTTTGTGCCAGAATGGTTGTACTTACAGGCTCCCTTCATGACCCTTTTATGTATTGACCTGGGTTATATGTTTGTAATGCTCCTTCTCATTAATTCAGGTTCAACCATGTGACTTTCTTTGGCCAATGTTAAAATAGTCACTGTGAAGGAAGCTGAGGATCATGGAGCACTGAGCTCATTCCTACTCTGGTATTCTTGCTAGGCTGAGCTTTTGACTCTACACTAAACAAGAAAACTTCTTTATGCTAAAATATTGGGTTGATGGGAAAGAGACATAACAGAATTCTCTTTTGGGGGAGCATTTTAGATAAAATCTACCCACCATGTGCACATGTGAGAAAATGAAGTTGAGACAAGAAGGTTCTCACTGCCAAGTCTGGCTAAACTGCAGATCTATAAACAGAGAACTGACTAAGTGCTTTTCATAATGAGCCATTAAATTTTGTGAAACATTTTATATATTAAAAAACTACCATGATATTTAAGAAGTTGATGTTAAACATATTTTGCCATTACATTTTAAAGAGATGTGCTAAAGTGTTTAATAATCTAAGGTTTCTTGATGCTTACTAAAATATAGGATTGTAATAGATATATTTAAACCCTGACATTAGATTTTTTAAAATGACTTTATACAAACTATGTTTCAAATTATTGATGTCATTTTGCTTCTTTAAAGTTTCTTTTGTATTTTCATATCCCCCATTCTTTCTCTCCTTATTTACAAAAACTTTCTTTCCATTTAACCTTTGTCTTCCTATGTTTTTCCTTTTAACTTCCTTCCTCCTCCGCCTTCTTTGTGTCCCTTCCCATTACAATGTATGTTGTGAAACAGGAACGTTTTCTTCCAATTTTACAACATGTATTACACATTTCTGTCCTTATTTACACTTTCAGTTTGTCACACCATAGAAACAATGTGATATTTACACATGTGTGTCTGACTTATTTCATTTAAGAGTGTTGTCTCAAGGTGTATCCATTTACTTAGAAATGTCTCAAGTTTACCCTTCTTTATTGCTAAGAGGTACTCAACCATATATATATATATATATATATATATATATATATATATATATATAGTTGTTTTTTTAAAAGACATCAAACTTTGAAACTGCTGGAAAAAAATGTGTGATGACTTCAAAAGATAGACCTTCTTTTTTGAAACCCTATAATGCTTTCATTCCTTTGTTCTGTTTGATTTTATGGTGTGTGATAGTATGGACATCTATTTTGAAGAAAACGAGACACATTATGGAGCCAATGCTGATTTCCTGTTGTCTTGTTTTGAAATTGTTCTGTTCTGATTTGCTTTATTCTGTTTTATTTTGTTTTGTTTTATTCTCTTTAAAATAAAAAAAGAGAGAGGGAGAAAGGCCCAGGCAACAAATTCCTAAATAGGTTTCCAATACCTCTGAAAACAATACTGAGACTTGCCAAATTCTACTGAATCAAATTTAAAACATTCTGCATAGGAAACCAAGCAATTAGCATTGTGCAGTGGTGCACTGCACTACACTGTATTTGTGGACACTGCAGGATGGGGGAAAAATCTTCTGTCTCCAATGTACAAACTATTTAGGTTTAAAAATGCTCTTCACACTAAATCTTCAAATGGAAGTGACTTATTTAGTAGACTAACAAAAAAAATGACAGAGAAAATCTTTGCCAGCTACTCTTCAGTCAGAAGATTAATATCCATAATATATTAAAATCATAAAAATTTTGACACCAGTGAACAGTCCAATAATAAATAAGCAAATAAACTAAACTAAACAGAAACTCATCAAAGAAGAAGCACAAATGACAGTTATGTAGAAAAATATTCAACATCTTTAGCCATCAAGGAAATAGAAATTAAAACTATGTAGAGATTCTGTTTCATCCCAATGAGAAAGCCTTTCATCAATCATTTACATATGGCAAGAACTGGGAGGGATCTCTGTGTACTGTTGGTAGGAGAGTAAATGGATACAGCCACTGTGACGATTATTAGGAAGTTTCCTTTGAAAGCTAAATGCACAGCTATAGCCGTTCTCCCACTATAACTATACCCTTCTTCAGATATACCAGAAGGAATTAAAGACAGCATACTATGGAGTTAACCTGCAAGTTCTTAACTTACTACTACATGTTTCATAACAGTCAAGCTAGGAAACCAGCTAGCTATCTGTAAACTGATGAATGAATAAGGAAAATGTGGTATAGAATATTCTTCAGCCATAATCAGAAAAAAAATCATGTAACTTGCAGGGAAAAGGAATGGCACCACAGATTATCATGTTAAGCAAAATAAGGCAGATTCAGACAGACAAATACTATATGCTTTCTTAATATGTAATGTCTTGGGGGAAAGACATGAAAGTAGGGGAACTATGAGAGGAGAGGAAAGG
This sequence comes from Hydrochoerus hydrochaeris, assembly GCA_004027455.1. Classification (NCBI taxonomy): domain Eukaryota; kingdom Metazoa; phylum Chordata; class Mammalia; order Rodentia; family Hydrochaeridae; genus Hydrochoerus; species Hydrochoerus hydrochaeris. Next base: position 227,339 of record PVLA01001863.1, read on the forward strand.
AATTGAGGGAATGGGAAGTGAAGTTAAATGGAGCATGTAAAGAATCAAAGGATATTATATGTATGTGAAAGCGTGCCAAAGTGAAACCAATGACTTTATACAACTGAAATGCACCACAGAGAAACAGAATATTGACTCACAGTGTATGGACCTAGGGAAGCCTGAATCAATACTTTCTACATTTTTACTTCCACAAATTTCGCTAACCTTTTATTATGCAGAACTATTAAGGATTGTATTCTGATTTTTAAACTCCAAATTAAAGTTGTATTATAAACATTATTTTGACCTTTTAAAACACCAACAATAAAAGAAAAACATATTACTGCTTCTCTCTCTCTCTCTGTTTCTCTCTGTTTCTATCTGTCTGTCTGTCTGTCTCTCTCTCTCTCTCTCATTTGGGGTCACACTGCATATTTCAAGTTGGTGTTAAACTCACTATGTAGCCCAGGCTGATCTCAACCTTGCAGTGATCCTCCTGCCTCAGTCTCTCAGGTGCTGGAATTACAGACATGAACCACCACATGTAGTGTTGAATTGCTTCCTATTCACAACATCAAATATAAGTTTCATTGTCATCATTAATGTACTATAGTGATTGAAAAATTTCTAAGTTAATTTTTTAGAGTAAACTGGATCTTTTGTCACTCCAGTATTTTCAAATGCCTTATGATTTGAATATCTTATTGCCTCTAGAAATGTTTTAGTGTATGTTCATCAATTTTTAGGACTGCTGGGGGTTATGGCTTGTGTATAGACGTTCCCCAAGGCCTCATGCAGTCATAGGTAGGGCTTTTTGGAGGTGGCTGCATCCCACCTAAGGTGTGGGCAACCTGGATAGATATAAAGGGACAGAAAAAGACAGGCTGCTTCTTACTACTCTGCTGCCCTCTGCCTGCCATAAACTGCTTTCCTCTCTGATGCCTCTCTTTCACGCCACCTTGCTTGGAGACAGCAGACTACAAACTGAAACCTCTGCAAACTGTGAGCTACAATAAACTTTGCTTGTCATTGTTTGATTGTCTGGTCATTTTTTATGCTTAGGTTTTATAACTTGAACGATTACTTCCAAGATAATAATATATAATATATTAACTAGTGTTGATTTCTTACTGTTATTTTTTTTTAAATTCTGCATTATTTCTACCCTTTCTTCTGTTTTGCTTTTTAAAAATACAAAAAATAAAATTTTCTTTTTTAAGTTTGGGCATAATTTATTTTGTTTCAACAATGGGAAAATAACTAATATACTAGATCTTAATCTTACAGACATCACTGAGCTCTATCCCTAAGTAAAAAATATTTTGAGATGGGGCATCACACATTCATTAAATTGCTCAAGATGGGCTTGAACTTGCAATACTCTTGCAGGTGATGATCATCCATTTTAATATTTACTTGTATCACTTCAAATGAAATTTCCTGTGTGGTGTTATTGTCACCCCACAAAAAAAAAAGGAGGAGATATGATGAGAAATGGTATCTGATTAAAGCTGAATGTTTAACAAAAAACAAACTTTCTGTAATCCACATGTATTACTAAACTAGAAACAACTGCAAGCTATCTCTGAAGTTAAGGTTCACAAACCTCATGTCTACAATAAGTAATACATTTTAGATCTGTATCTCTGCACACTTTTTCCCATTTTCCTGAGATTTAATACTAGTATAGTAACACTTTCATCTCAATATGTTTAAATTGCACTATCAGCTCTAGTTTAAGAAGAAGAATCAGGTGGGTGAAGATGTGGCTTGATAGTAGAGTGTTGGGGTCTATACCTAGATCCCCACCCCACCCCACACCCAAATGAGTGCATGGAGAAGGCTCAAAGGAAGAGACACACGACATGATCTTTAGGGCTGCAGGAGGCATGAAATCCTCGGCAAAGCTCGTAACTGCTAGCCAGCTGACCAACTGAAGCTGGGCAACCCGTATTTAATCAGAACAAGCAAGTTCAGTGGACAATGGAGGAAACGAACAGGATCATGGGAGGGGTTTAAGGACCCCTCAGAGCAACAGACAATGCTAATTAAGGAAAACTATCCAGAAAGCTGCAGGTGGCCTCAGCTGTGGTCTATCTTGCCCCCTGAGGTGTCTCCTGGTTCTCAGTTCAATCATGCCCGGGCCACACTGCAGTCCTGCACCTGTCTTGAGCTTGAACACTCGCCAACAGCAGAGTGCTTTCCTAGCTTGCTCAGGGATCTAGGTTTGCTCCTCAACACAAACAAGCAACACAAACAAGAAACCCAAGGAAAAGGGGATTGGTAAACTTCTGTTACACAGGATTAATATTTCAGACTCATTATGACACATAATGGTCTCTGTTACATGTTAATATTTCATTTTCATTAATGTTCATCTAAAATGTAAAAAAACCCTAGTACATGAATCACTTTAAAAACTTTAGAATATCATAACTTTCTAAATGAAGTGATCGATTCATTATTTAAATTGTCCATTATCTAAGTTATACTATAATTTGCAGGGTTGTTTTTTTTTATGAATCGTGGCCTATACCCTGTTTTCTCAGGGCCCTTTGCCTCTGAACTTATAATGAGTTTGAGTAATTCTCAAGGATGTGACACCTCAACATTAGTGTAATTTTACCTTTTCAGCAATATATGTTTACAGCAGCAGACGGGGCATGAGGTCTGCTCCACAAATTCCTTCATGGAAAGCCCATCAATTACAGCACATTTTACAAACCCTGAGCACATGCTGAGTACTGACATGTGACAAGCAATTGCATGGGCAAGAGGATCCAGAGGGAGGAGAGCCTCACGGACCCAGGAGGAGGAAACACACACTCATTGTATTCTACTGAACACAGTTAAGTGGCCATGTCCATCTGCATGGGCACCTGGATAGTGTGGACATACTGTGCGGCTAAAAGGATGAAGAAGAAAATTTGGTAAGCAGTCAAGATATTATCTGACTCAGATAATATATATATATATATATTTTTAAAATTCTTGTGATTAAAATGTGATTTTTAAGGTGATTTGCTACAGTGCAAATTTTACTGACCAAAAAGCATCTTAAGATAAACTGATTTCAATGATTTACTGATTTTCATGATTTGATGGATCTGAGAAAAATAAAACTATGTGTATTTTAGTAATTAGCACCTTTCAGGAACATAGTATATAATAAACTCAATAATTTATTGAAATACTAAAAGGGACAAAGATTATATGGAATTATTATTTATATGAGATGTCAAGATACTGTTGCCATCGTTAACTGTAGTATGTCAGTGTTATAGTTTAGACCTGAAGTGGTCTGCAGAGCCTCAAGTCTTTGGAAGGTATTACAGTCAGGGATTATGCAGAGAACAATTAGAGTAAGGACATGGAGTTTATAATATTATTTTAGGATGGTCACACAGAGTTAACATAAGAAAATGCAGGAAATCTATCCACATCACTAAAGACATAGAATATGTAGCCAAGGGCCTGAATCCCACAGCAATGTGCCACATGAGTCCAAATGAAGACTTAGTGCTCACAACAGTGTCTCCCATGAGTCCAACTGGAAGGACTCATGCCAGTCTTTTTTACAGTTCCATGCTGTGAAGGCCCAAAGGTCAGTGGTGGAAGCCGGAAAGTCTATGCCAGCAGGGTGAAGGAGTTTGCTGGTAGGTTAAGGGTTCTACTCTGGAGCAGAGAAGTCACACTCACAACAAAGACCAGGGCTGTCCTGAAAAGCACCACAGCCATCCTCAGCGACACGGAGGCCCTGAGCTCCAACAACAAGCACAGTCGAATATATGCCAGGGAACCAGTGTGACGAGTTCATCCTGGAGACCAAGTGGCACACGTCTTCCACTCCGGAGCCAGGAAGCAATGCTCAATGTGAGGATCAGAGCTTCTCCAGGAGAACCAGTGGCTCAAACAGCAACATGTAGGAGAACCCTCAACGCCTCAACGCATTAATGCACCAATGCACTAAAGCACTAATGTGATAGCTTCTTCTTCTCCACATCTCCATTTATGCTGGCAACTTTCCTCACGTGGAAGACCTATGCTCAGCGTCATGCTGATGTAATCCAGCTGGCGTTAAATTGACCACCAGTTCTTAATCCATAACAGAAGGTAACTGGATTATGAGGCAGTGTGGTTGACTTCCTGTTAGGAGGTGTAGTCTAGTTAGAAGAGGAGGTCACTGTGACCATGACCTAGAAGGGTAAATCCCACCCCCCAGTTTCTCCCTTCACTACCTATTCCCCACTTCTTGGTCATAAGCTTCTTTTCCTCCACCCTCCCTTCTGACATGTGCTTTCTTTTTTAAGCCAGTCAATCACAGACTTAAATGTGAGCCTAAATAAGTCTTACCTTCTTTGCATTGTGGGGGTCACACATTATGTGCCAGGGATGAGAAAGCCATTAGGACAGATTTTCATACCAAAGAAGTGAGGTGGCATCTGATGATATGATTCAAGAGCCTTCCGATGTGGTTTGCAAACTTTGGAGATTCTGACTAGAATGTCAAAAGCCGAGCTTACCAGGAGTTCCTGATCAAGGCTCGAAGACAAGAATGCTTACAAAAAGGCAGACGGCAAAGACCAAGCTCAGGAGGTTGCAGGTAGGAACAATGACTCCATTAGCAGTTAGGCTCACAACCACATGTGTTATGCTTTGGCAGAAAATCTGTCTACATTATGATAATGTCCTGAGACTTGGCAGCAGGTCTAGTAAACATTGATGAGCTAGTTAACTTGGTGGAGGAAATTTCAAGGCAATCCAGCATTTAGGTTAAGGCCTAGGCACGTTAGGGTTGACAGGGAGCTGTATATTTGTAATAAAGAACAAACGGCACAGTTGGGTGGTTTTAAAACTTTTGAGTTTTACCGGAAATGAAGCTTCTATAAAGGTTGAACAGGAAAGAGCTTGGTTGTTGAAAGGCTTAGTGTTAAAAAGAAGCCACGTACTCTACATCAACGCAATAGGAAAAGTGGCTTGACAGCATGTGATGAATCAGCAAAATTCTTCCCTTCACAACATCAACAATGTAAAAAAATGAAAGATACCCAACTCACAAAGGACTATCTGAAAAATTAATTTCCTTTGATTTTTATGTGTGCTGTTTATAAGAACTCATTCTTATAGCTTTTATTCTTTGAATAGCCTTGATAGTATGGAGGCATTTTCATGTTGTTTCTCCAAGAATGCATAAACATAGTTATTCTCAAACCTTGTATCAAAAGATAATAAAGGTAATTTACATGAATATTACCAAATATATTTTAAATACACAGTACATTTGCATTGTTTTCATAATTATAAAAAATCAAAACCTGTCACATGTAGATAATTTTTTTTCAGAAATGTGAATTACTATATTAAAGTACCCACTCATTTTTCTTTTTTGGTCATCATCTTCCTCTGTTTCTACTGTTAGGCTTTGCTTTAGTTGGTTAATAAATAAGGTGTTATTCTCTTAGCATCAGTGTCGATGTCTTGTTATGCTTTGATGTTGACACATAATTTGTCAAAAGTTCAGGTTGTACTTGGACTGTTAAGTCTTCTGGAATATCAGTTTCCATGACTAACCTTTGAATAAAGTATAACAAAGTTTTAGGTATAATGTTAGAGAATAAATGAGACAATTTTCATATCAAAGGATCTGCTTCATGTCAGATGTGGCAGTTTTTTATTGTGTCCCTGTCTTATTGATGGTGCAGACCAATCATAAAATGTGGGGCACACACTATAGCACTCCTTCCATTACGAATGTTCATTTTACTAGACAAGATAAATGAAAACTGTTTCATGGAAAGTGACATGGAATGGGCCTAATGTGTTTTAATCTCCTTGTTTTATATTGGTAAAAATTTTTATGATGCAAGCTTCAATCAAAATTAACATTTATTACTAAAACAATGACTACAGAAGGAAAGTATTAATTTGAATGTTCTTGTAAAGATTGTAGGGTTAAAAAGTAATAAACATCATGCACCATGGGAGTGCATCTGATAACAGTCACTTTTGCAAATAGTTTTGCTATTTAGATTATGCTACTCTGCCAATTCACTCTTGCTGAAACTCTATTTATACACCTAACATAGCACATCCAATAACAAAAAAAAAAGTTATTCAATTGTGGAACTACACAGACCCACATAAATTTTTGCCAAAGTAGCATTTTTAAAAGTGTTTGACCCACCTTCATTGATTTCTTTTTTCAAGTATTTCCTTCATTGGGATCACATACAGCAACCAGCCAGTGGAAACTTTTGCAAATCTCTTGGCATTCTCTACCAACCTAATAGCAGATGAATATTTCCCCACTACAGATGAAACAAATGTTTCTCTTTGGATAAGTTTTCCTGTTAAACAAACTGTGGCCATTGAAAACTATGTTTAGATTTGAACTATTGGGACATCACCAAGTTAAATAGATAGTTGCTGAAATATCTCATTTTATTTTGCTGATTCAGAAACATGTTAATTGTTCTGTGAATTTAATAACAATCATCAAGTATTATTTTAAAATAATTACTTTGTCAAAGGTAGTACTTCTAATGTTTGATGTTTTTGGCTTGTAAAGTAGACTTCAATCTTACGAAAATTACTTAGGCTATCTGCATTTCTTTTCCTTGAACATAAATGAATCTTTTCAACTTTTTGGTGAAAATCACAATTACACTCTTCTGAAATCTGTCCAAAGAGAAGTTCAAGACCAGAAAAATGCATAACAATTGCTTAATGGAAAGGCGGAAAAAAAGTGATTTTTCAAAATTCATACCTATATTTATTTTGGGTAACTTATTCCTTCTTGACCTCAGTTTCCTGTATATAAATGATGAGTTTGCATTAGATGATTTCCAAAGTTTCTCTAGCTCTAAATTTTTAGGACTCCATGACCCATTTTTTCAAGTCTCACTAAGTTACTTTTCTGCAGAAGTAACTCTTGTCTAATATCAATGCTAGTAAACATCAGCATTGGGAAACAGCTAATAAGAAGCTAAATGCTTTGATGGTGCAGGCAGAGACTGATATAAATGAAACCACAGATACTATTCTGATAATGGATAGCAGATGTGTTCTGCTCTTGGTGAATGATTTGGAGATAACAATGTGCAATATATGTACCAATGTTGTCCCCTGATCAATGTGTTTTGAAATTTTGTCTCCTTCTTCTTCTTCTTCTTCTTCTTCTTCTTCTTCTTCTTCTTCTTCTTCTTCTTCTTCTTTTCCTTCTTCTTCTTCTTCTTCTTCTTCTTCTTCTTCTTCTTCTTCTTCTTCTTCTTTTCCTTCTTCTTCTTCTTCTTCTTCTTCTTCTTCTTCTTCTTCTTCTTCTTCTTCTTCTTCTTCTTCTTCTTCTTCTTTCTTCTTTTTATGTTTGAAAAAAATGGATTTGGAAACCAAACAGAAAAATCAAGAAAGACAAAAAAGCAAAGCAAACAACACCCCTAAAAAATAAATAATAAAGCACAGTTACATTGTCATAAAATAGAAATGGTTTCAAACCCTTCTATCTGATAATACATATGAAGTCCAAGTCCGATGTATTATATCTTCTCTCTTTTCTACTCTCACTTTATTATTTATCATCCATCATATTCTGCAGATTCAAGGAACCTGAGCCAAAACTCAACACTCCCTTTAGGGGGTGATATTTTTTGTTTTCTAATCCCTCTATCCATCTTGGATGTACCACATCTCAATGGAAAGCAATGCTCTTAAAAGCTGGTGCTATTCTTTTATTATTAAGCTTCATTAAGGAAAAATATTCACTGCCTCATAAAAGTAATGTACATCAATTAAAACAAGACTTTGACTTTCCACAACAAAGGAATAAATTTGCCCATCTCTCTTGCTTTGTGACTCAGTGGTGTACAATAAGAATATAAGTTGATTTTGCTACAGGATTTTGAGAGCAACTTTAAATTTCCTAGTAAAGGGAACATGATACATGATACCACCACTTCTAACTTTTCTTCAATTTGATGCTTAGAATTGGACCATTATTTCCTATCATAAAGAAAGAGTAAGATTAACGCTGACATGCTGAAGAACTGATGACAATTCATGATTGGACCAAGGCTTAGGCAAAAACAGTATCCAGATACCTTTTCATGTGAGAGAAAATCAAAGTATTTGTGGTGGATGTCATGCTATCCTAACTGGACCTCACTTTAAGATTGAGGCATTTATTCTCCTGGTTCACAGGAAGATCTTATTTGATCTACAAGTCCTCCCTCTGAAACCCTCCTCCAAAATAGCTAAAGAAAACCTCCTCACCCAAAGTAAGACCCTATTTCTTATAAAATTTGCATCCAATGTCTGGATGATGAGAAAGTATGAAAACCAGAGTGTTTCTTCTTAAAAAAAAATAATAACATTGAAGAACTGTTCAATCTGTGGGGCTTCTTACAACCTTGGCTGAGTTCTTGTTATAAACAAAAAAAAACAAAACTCAGTGTAACTCTCCCTCTGCCCCAAGAACTACATCTGTTGGTGCTCCTAAGGTGATGTATCTAAGAATATTTCCAGTGAAAACTTGGGAGACTGGTCTGTCACAAATGAACTTGTGGCAGAAGTCAACTTATGATATTGTTTAATCCATGGTTAGATGTTCTGATACACCAGTGTGCTTTGTCTAGGAAGCATAAATCCCAACTCTTCCATTGCATTTGCCAGACCACATATTGTATTGAATCATATAATTTAACACCTTTTCATCTTAATTAAATCCTGGTCCACTGTGTCTATCACAGTCTGAGGTATGACAGCAGAGCTAGCAAAATTTTCTTTTTCCTTCACAATTTCCTGAGGAAAAGATTCATACTTAATTATAAATCTTAGCAACTGCATCATACCATTGTTCCCTTTTTTTTTTTTTTTTTTTTGTTAAACCAAAATCTTTCGTTATTTTTTTCCTAAAAGAAGTGTCTTCTCTTTGGCATATCTGAATTGCCAGTATTACTACAGTTGCCCTTTGAGACTATTATTAAACAAAATAAGGTTTATTTCAGCAAAATTCTTAAATAGCACCATAGTTTATCTGATAAGTGCAGCAGCCATAGAGTGATTAACAAATGACATCTGATCCTGGATGTACAGGGCAGTGAGATAATTTAGATCCCAGGTGTGAAGGTACAGAAGGGCACCAGATTCATTACGCAGTTTAGGAAAGTATACAATTTAAAGAAGAAATTGATTAGTTCTTAAATTTCCCATCTAATCTTTCTGAATCATAGTTGAATTTGGTATAGGAGTTTGAAAATATGGGAAGTGAAAATGTGGATAAAGTGGACTATTGGTCTTGTGACCAAAATCATTCCTAAATTATATATGAATATATGGGTGATACACTGTAGAAATAGCAATCACTGGGAACAGTAACTCCAAATAATAAAAAAGATGTTATAGGGTAATGAGTGGCAGTTGAAAATCTAGTCTTCATCCCTTACCGGCCAGGTAAGTTTAAGGCAAACATTGGAAGTAAGCTTTGTAAGTTGCATTTTTGTCAAACGCTAAGTGAATAAATATGTACTTTTCTTATTATCTTATTATATTTGAGGATTGATAAAAAAATACATGTCAAGCATTCAAAACATACAATCATTTATTGATATTTTTGTGAGAAATCAATGAAGTAATACATGAAAAACATGTGTGTGTGTATATATATATATATTCTCCATATCATAAATACTAGCTCTCATTAGTATATTAAGTTTAAAAGTTTTCCTGAAATAACAAATGTACCAAATTTTATTTCCAGTTCTGAGCATCTGAAAGTCCACCTTGCATAAATAATCTCTTTATGCTTGTAACCTTTCCCATTTCAAAGAGCAAAGGAAAGAAGGGGAAGGGAAAAACATTATACATTATACAACTAGTTTCTCTCAGTTCATTGAAAGGAAAGGCTCATGCTAATATCATTTGGAGAATTTTTAATGCCCATATCTTATACTCTGAGTAGCTACTTTGAATATAAAAATATGCAATGTGTTAACTATTGCTGTTTTCCTACCATTTTGTTATGAAATTTTGTCTTACTTTTTCCATAAAGTTAAAAAAAAAAAGCAGTATGTGAGGCCCAAGATCCCCAGTAGGATTTTTGGAAATGGCAGGAGAGAAAAGTTTTGAGGATCTAGGACAGGAAGATTGTAAACACCCAGACCCATCCCTGGGCATCCTCAGAGGAGCTGGGAGCACAGCTCAGCTGTGATGGACTCACAGAGGTCTTAAGTCAGGATCCAGGAAAGCTTTAGATAGTAGAGTATACATCCTGCTTCCGTTTAAAAGCATCAGGAATTGAGACCTCTCTGGAGTGACTTTTGTAGCAATTTTGACAGATACTTGTTCCTTTACGCTTGGCTCCTTTCTTGACAGATATTTGTTTCTCATGACATGCATGTCACCTTTTGCATCAGTACCTTGTGTGTGCTCAGCAATTGTTTGTTAACTTTAAAACAACTCATTGATTTGTTTCTACTTACCATTATGTTCTTATTTTAAAAGCAAAAAATTGTGTGTATGTTTTGTTTTTTAGTCAGAAGTTTTTCACAGTCATAAAGTCCAAAATTATCTTTCATTTTTTGCATTAAAAAGTAAAACAGCTGGGCTCCTATGATAGCAGAGTGGCAGTGAAACTGACCTCTGGCACCTTCACCTGGATTCCCACAATGGTGAGAGGGTAACACATTGAAAATTACAACACCCTTAAAAAAAGAGATCAAAGAAGATATCAGAAAATAGAAAGATATCCTTTGCTCATGGATAGGGAGAACCAAAATTGTGAAAATTGCCATATTCCCAAAACCATTATACAAATTTAATGTTATCCAAATCAAACACTTTTAGCAAACTTCACAGATCTAGGGAAAACTTTCCTAAAGTTCATTTTAACTAGCAGAGACCTAGAATAACAGAGAAAATCCTAGGAAACAAAGGCAAGGCAAGAGGCATCACAATCCCTGACTTAAAAATCATGCTATGATAAAATCAGAATAGTACTGGCAAAAAAAAAAAACAGACCAGAAGACCAATAAGACAGATTAGAAGTAGACACAACTAGAAACACACTCAGTCACTTATCTCTGACAAATGAACCAAAGATGTTCACTGGAAGAAAAGCAGCCTCTTTAATAATGATGATGGAAAAACTGAGTTGCTACATGCAAAAGATTAAAACTAGACCCATGTCTATCATCATGCACTAAACTAATATCTAAATGGATCAAAGATCTAAATATTAAAACAGAAACAGTAAATCTACTGGAAGAGAAAGTGGATATAAATCTTGAAAACATAGGGGTAGGCAGAGAGTTCATGAGCAAAAACGAACTACTTGGAAAGTCCTTTACAGAATCATCAGCTGGGACCTTATCAAAAATTTTGCACCTCAAAAGAAATCACCAACAGGAAAAGAAAATTCACAATGTGGAAAAAAATTTTGGCCATCTGTCCTTCAGACAAAAGGACTTATATCTAGAATTATAAAGAATATATAAAGAATTATAAAGAATTGAAAAACTAAGCCCCAAATTCAAAGATCCAATCCAAAAATGGGCATTGGAGATAAATATACATTTCTCAGATGAAGAAACCAAATGGCAAATAAATGTATGAATAAATATTCAACATCATTGGTCTTTTGAGAAATGCAAATTAAAACAACACTGAGATTTCATCTTCTCCCAGAAAGAATGGCTGTCATCAAGAAATCAACCAATAACAAATGCTGGCGGGGATGTGGGGATAAAGGACCCCTTCTCCACTGTTAATGGGTGTGTAGAATAGTACAACCATTGTAGAAATCAGTGTGGAGATTCCTCAAAAAACTAGGATTAGAGATTCCATTGATCCAGCTATTCCCTTTCTGGGTATTTTCCCAGATGAATTAAAAGCATCCTACCATTGTGATACATGTTCACCCATGTTTATAACAGCACAATTTGTAGTTATTAAATCTTGAAAACTACCCAAATATCCTCAACAGAGAAATGGATAAAAAGGATGTGATATTTTTACATATTGGAGTATTACTCAGCCATAAAGAATGCTAAGCTTGATATTTTTATAGATAAATGGATGCAACTAGAGTCTATACTCATAAATGAAATGAACCAGACCCTCATGTGTAAACATTGTATTGTCTCCCTAATGTAAGAAACTGAAAAAGTAAAGAAAATCCGAAATCTAAATAGATACTGTGAAAGAGAAAGGAACAGCTCAAAAGTAAAGAACAACTGGGATGAATGAAAGGATAAAAGATGAAAGGAAAAGGAAAAAGAATAATTATATATGTGTATATATATATATACAATACATATACATATATATACACACACAAGCTAGCTAATTATACCACTGATCTACTGATTTCTCTTATTTCATTTAAAATATGATTTGTTCTTATATTGTTTGATCCATTATGCATGCCCATATCTTGCAATCTGAGCAACTACTTTGAAGATAACAATATGCAATATATTAACCATTGTCAATTTCCTATTATATTGTTTTTGAAATTCTGCACCTTTGTTTTTATTAGTTTTATTTTTTTCTCTTAAAATAAAAAAAGTAAAACAGTTGGACTGGATAACTTAGTGACAAGCTACTTTCATAAGACATCAAGTTCATTCTCCAGACCTACAAAGAAATAACCAAAAAGCCACTCGGTAAGTGAATTTTTATGAGAGTCATCTCTCAAGAAAAGAAATGTATAAAAACAGTATAAACCAAATGCTGACTGAGAAGGAAAAACGATGTCTAATGATGTCACTTGAAACACTCTCAGTTCATAGGCAAATTTCTTGCAAAGCAAAGGACCTTCCTCTTTCTGAGTTCTACTGGTCTGATAGGGAAGGTAATAGTTAAAAGTCACATGTGGTCAGAAATCCTCTTGGAGCATATTAGACTCTCTACCATTGGCATCTGGACTCATGAGGGCAGGATGCGCAGGAAAGTTTAGCAAGATTCAGTTTCTGCTTGGAGTCAGGTCTTCAGGGAGCCACCATTTCTGGGCAGATTGCTGTAATATTAAGGCCCGGCTCTATCTCTATAATAGACATTGAAAATTGGCAACTTGCAGTCTGAACCTGGCCCATGATATGTTTTCCTTGGCTTATACATTGTTTTCTTAGGATGTTACCAACATTTGAAGCTGGGAAATTTCACATAAAAACCCATCTTGCTGGCTTCTGCTGAAAAACAAGAAATAGAAGGTCTGGCAGCAGCGGGCTCAATACTCATCTGGTGATAATTGGCTGGATCTGTACAGCTGCTTTCCAGCAAGAAAAGAACTTGCCTTCTGTTTACCGCAGGCCGCACCACTCCTGCTCACTCTGTTCCTGAACCTGGGTATCAGTTGTCATTTACGAACACACTTGCCCTGTGTCTTTTGCAGTGTAAGACAAAATTTCTCCATAAGACTGTAGCTTTTGCACAAATGGATTTAAGGGTGAACCAAAAAACCACAAAAAGTTCATAATTCCAATGAAGAACAGTACACATTTAATTATATTTAATTCATGATATCTGCTCATACATAAGTCAAGAGGAAATCCTCACCTCCCTTTGATCTCTCATGATGATATGTTATTTGATGAAAAGAGTCTCTTTTTATCCACATAATACTGACCTTGAGACAGGACTGGACTCTTAGAAGGTGGATGGATAGTTGAATTGATGAATAAATGGATGAATGGATGGTTGGATGGAAGATGAATAAATTTAATTAGAATAAAGTCATAAGACCAACACACTTCTTACATTATATAAATCATGAAGATTGTTAGTGAAGCTTTCTGACATCTAGGTTGTAAAAGAAATGTATGTATCTTAAATCCCTGCTGGAAATTGATACTTCTGTACTAGCTAACACCATGCAAAATATGATGGCTCTTTATTCCCAAAAGACAGAAATTGCAGTCTTTCATTACATTACATTACATTACATGATAGAGACTTAGAAGACATGCTTTATTTTACAGTCGGAAACAAAGGATAACACTGAGGAACAGAATGCCTCCAAGATAGGTTGATTATCCATGTCTTGAGTGTTACACACATTAGAAGTTTAATTTACAGTTTCAGGCCACACTATGAACAGAGAAAAAGATAACTTTACATAAAAAGGACATATTATGTTATGAAGGCAACATCTTTCCAGACATGTGGAAAAAGCTCAAAAGGAATTAGTAGTGTTCCATAAACACACACACAAAAAAAACCCCCACATCTTTATTATCTTATGGAGTTAGTTGAAATATATAATGTTCATCAGTATACCCCAAGGACTTGTCAGATCTTCTCTAGTTTTATTTCCTTTCTCGGTATCACAAATGTGTGTGTTCATCTACTATATGTGAGCATATTGTATGTAGTTGGTGTGTATGTATACTGTGGATGGTGTAGTTTCTGTGTGTTAGTGATGTGTATATCTAGGTGTGTTTGTGTACTGAGTACAGTAGGTTGTGCATAAGTGTTATATGTGATGGTGTGTAAGTATGGACTGAAACTGTATGTATGTGGTGTGTAAGATAGGTATATTATGTGTACTAGGATTTGTATTTGTATTTTGTGTGGTAGTGTGGTGTGTGTATTTGTGTAAGAGAGTTGAGGAAATTGTGCTGGAGATAAGAATAGAGTTAAAACCATACCATTTGAAGGATGACTGAATACACTAGAACTTACTATATTTCAAATATGATATAAAAGTAAATATTCAATTTAAACGAATGATTGGGTCTAGGGTAGTTGCACCTAATTCCTCTGTGGTTCTAAGAGATGAAGTAGTAATAAAGTATTACTTTGATACAAGTTCAACACAAGAAAGATTTTTCATCTCATGTGTCTAATTTATTTCACTTAACATTATGTTTTTGAGCTGGATCCACTTGCTTAGAAATACCTCAAGTTTATCTTTCTTTTTGGCATAGTACTCCATTGTGTATAAATACATTTTCTTTATCTATTCGTTTGTTGGCAGACGAGGTTTTTCTTAAATGAGAAACTCAAATACATATATTCATATTATGTATTGTACATTATATTTTAAAGATCAAAAAAGAAAATAAATACAAATGAAACAATGAAATTCCTGTAATTCCTCAAACCACCTATTCTGTTGTTTCAAAAATATTTTAATATGTATGCTAATGTGTTTAATTCACACTATTAGTTTTCTAGTTCATTGAGAAGAAAGTTTTGTGCTACTGTTTCGTCTTTGTAAGAGAGAATTATTTTTGCCTATGTCTTGTAATATTAGTAACTATTTTGAAGATAAGCATATTAACATTTGTGATTTTCTTATTATTTTTGTTTTTTATACAATAAAAAACAAAAAGGATTTTTCTTTCCAAAGGATCTGCTCCTCACCTAAGAAATGATAAAATGGACCAAATAACTGTATTACTCTTTATTACCATTCCCATGTTTCAACTGAAGCTAAAAGAAGAATCAGATTAGATGGTACTGAAGAGCCCTCCTATCACTGGGAGCTGGTTATTTTATGCGAAGAAAAAAATGTAATCCTCAGCCTTTTAAATTCAGATGCTTCAGGGTTATTATCACTTCACTGTTGATTTTTTTGGCGCGGCGGGGGGGAGAGCTTTTTGAGACAGGGTCTCACTATGTGTTCAAGCTGGTCTTGGGCTCACTTTATAGTCCAGGCTGGTCTCAAACTTGCAATGATCTTCCTGCCTGAGCCTCCCAAGTGCTGGGATTACAGATGTGCACCACCACGCCCGGCTTCATCTCGATTTAATAGACTACTGTTATTTTTTGGCTGCTCAGCATGCAATAAACCTTCTACTTCTGAGATACTCTTCTCCTCACCTCTTGTCATACTTGGCCAATCGGATCCTCCTGCTATGGTTGTTTAATTCAGAAAAGAGAGCACAGAGGCTATGAGAAGTTAAGTTCTTCACAGCGAAAGCAGCAGTGCTGCCCACATGGACACTCATGTGGTGCCAGGAAAACTCTAAAGAAAGTGTCCTGCATTGATTCCTTTCCTCATTGGCCATTTGTTGAGTCTGATCTCTAGCTTTATGAAAATGTACAAATCTCTATCTGATGACTAACGCCTGCAAAACAGAGGCAATTTCTGGTGCTTACAGAGAATAAGTTACTCTGCATAAGTTAATCTTCCTTCTTAAGAGAAGAAAATTAATGCAAATGTAATGATTTAAAACAAATAAAACTGCCAGGATGTGCTTGGATGTTTTATGGCTAACTCATTTTCCTGCACCAGAATTTTATACAGCAATTTTCACTGTATTCAGAAGGTTTAATGAACGTAGAATCCATGGGACAGTTTTCTAGAAGATGTACATGGTTACAATTGATAACAGGTCAAATACTGGAAGCCTGATGTGTATTTCTTCTCATTACCAGTACTTTAATGTTACCTATAGAGACAATGAAAAAGAGAAATGATATTTTATTCTATCTTCACTTTGAAAAGTATTTTGATGGGTTATCAGCTATTTTCTCTCTGCTTCTTTTTCATCAATAATTCATGTTAATACTTTTTGGTTGGCACATTTTAATGTGAACCGCAATTCTTTGCTGTTTCTGAAGTGATAACAAATCTGCAAAGAAGTTCTGTAAAACTCCATTATTGGTTGTTTTTTCATAATTGAATGTTCAGTGCTACAACTTCTGAGTTCTGTGACTACTTTTGTATATGACATGCAAGACCGTTTGTTGATTATGTGACTTTATAAAGACTTCAGACATAATTTCAGTAATTATAATAATAAAAATCATGGCAAAGCACTGAATATTTAGAAAAATTAAATTTAACTTGGTGTTCTTCAACTGCTCATGACCTGAAATCTTTCTTCCACTTAAAATGATTTTTCCTTGTCAAATAGAATATTGTATATTTCCATTGGCTACAGAAGAATACTTTCCTAAAATTAAGTATCCCTTCTTAGATTATCCTTATCACTTAAGTAATCCAATATAATGGTATAGAGGTACATGTTAGTTAACAATTTATTCCAAAATCTGCATTAAATCAAAAACATATAGAAGGGTGGGAAAATAGAATTGTGACTAGCATGAATGTTTTAGTTTTGCTACTAATCTGTTGCTTGACCTTTGACAACTCAGTAAATGCAGCTAAAATTGAATGATGACCAAAATTTTACTCTTGTAGGACAACCATGTGACTATCAAATGAGACTGTATGTTTTAAAAGCATAAACTGAATATTTTATAAATAATACCATTAATAATTAACAGCATTATGATGTTACTACAACTACTAAACATGCCTGTTTCCTAATGTATATAAAATATTTTTCCTTTCTAAATATTTTACTTGTCAAAGCAAACTTTCGTTCACCCATTACCTAGTTACTATCTGTCGTATTTTTTCGTTCACAAACAAAATCAGAATCTTTCCCATATGAAAACATTACATCTGAGGAAAGCCTCAAGTCCTTGTCTTCGGATATTTAATTATATTCTGAAGACACCTTGATATACATATATATATATTATGTATTATACATAATATGTATCATATATTATACATATGCATATATAGTATATAATATATTATGCATATTATATAACATGTTATATATGTTATATAATACAATATATAATACATATAATATATAAATATAATATTAAAGAATATATCATACGTATTATGTAGTATACATATAGTATACAATATGTACATCATGTATGACAATATGTATGACATACAGTGAAGATAAATAATTACACATAATATTATACTATATATATATATATCTAGTGAAGATAAATACTGCTGGAGCAGGACACAGGCAGGTGGCATGGACTAGTGTAGTCTACAAACACAGTATGAATTCTGAGACGAGAAAAACACTGTAATTGCTTTTTTGGGGGGAGGGTCTTTTTGAGACAGGGTCTCACTGTGCAGTTCAGGCTGGCCTTGAGCTCACTCTGTAGCCCAGGCTGGTCTCAAACTTGCAACCATCCTCCTGCCTCAGCCTCCCGAGTACTGCAACAAAACCCTGTAATTCTGACCCTCATTTTTTCATTTGAAACCGCACCCTCATTGACATCGACGGGATTACCTCCCTGAGTTCCTCTGAATCTGCACGCTGAGATTCTCTCCAGGGAGAGTGGTGTGGACAATCACGTCACTGGTGATTCCCTCTATAATACTTCTTATAGGGGCTGGGGGTTTAGCTCAGTGGCATTAGCGCCTGCCTTGCAAGCGCTCCGTAGTGAGTTCGATCCCCGGTACCGATTTAAAAAAAAAAAAAAACCTGCTTATATTTAATTGGAATTTCCTTCTCTGCTGAGTCAGTGTATATGTTTGCTTATCTTTCAGGTATAAACTGGCACTAGGTTCCCTCACTGGGGGATTAGGAGGAAACAACCAAACACTTTCTTCTTATACGTAGTGAACTGAGTGATACGTCTCCACTGACAAACCACTCACAGACTTTAGAAGGAACCACATGGCGTTGCCAAGCATGATGCACACAGTTATTTTTGCACAGAAAACCTGGCAGTGCAGTTTGTTCTTTGTGCAGTGTCTCACAGCTCATCAATCTTGGTTTTGACATTTCAATAGTTGTTATGAGGGGGGAGCTCTTGATTTAATTCAAGAAAATCTGATACATGGAAATCTGTGCCTATCGAGATTATGCAATCCATTACTGCCTAGCCTTAGAGAGGGTTATCTCTATGTAATTTCTGAGTTATGGCATAAAACTTATTTTGGTAATGGAATTCTCCATTTCAAAAATAGTTTAAAAACATTGGTGAAAATTACATTTGAATAAAACCACTGAGCTTTCTTTCCAGTTAAATATCCCAAATTTATTCCAGTTATAATCATAAAAATAGGAGGAGGACTTTACTGAACATGCTTGTGGTTCTATGAAATTGCTTAAGCTGCTCTGTCATAAAAGGACACCAGCATCTGCATGCATCTGTCCATTCATCCACAGGAACTTCTATACCATGACTCTTTAATTCCTACCCAGAACCACAACTGTGGCTCTCTGAAGGAGCTAAACATCTATTCAGCAAAGATACATAGCAGAGACATGTGAGTCTCCTTATTTTTAGGAGAATAAAAAGTGCAGAAAAAAAGGAGTATGAGTGTGCGTTCTGTGTGCACACGTGTTTTCACAGCACAATCACAAGGCTATGAAAAATATTTTGAAATAATTAAAGAACTGGCCCAAAGACAAGTGAACTGAAAGGACAATTCAGTTTTGGATGAAAAATATAAACAGTAGGATTCTCTAGGGTAGATACTGTGGCCCGTTTCATTACCATCTTAATTAAATGTTCTTGGTGTTATTCCAAGACAGCACACTGGGTGAGACAAGCCATTGCTCTGGCTCTGTGTGCAATTCGTCATGAAATCTTCATATGGGTTGCGTTATAAACAGGAACTGATAGTAATTATTAATCATTTTGTTAGCTACAACCAGACAGAATATGACTTTTATGCAAATTCTATTATTAATGATGTGTGTGCGCATAGAAAGGTATTTTAATAATTCCATCATACTGGTTTTCCTACTTTTTAAATGAAAGTAGTGATTTACACGAGTTGACACAAACTCAGTAATATTATTGATTATTTTTTAATTACTCATCATTGTGTATCAAATGCATCATGTTTCAAAGATATTGTCAAATCTGTATGAATGATATCACATACTTAATAGTCTACAATACCTCCATCATTGCAAGAACAAGAATCCCACCAATTTCTAATATTTTCAAGAACTTCTTAGCATTTCCTTTTAGGATGATGAGAGTCTGGCATAAAATTATTTAAATAGATAAAACTTGCTTGCTCGGAAGACTCAGTTATGAAGCAGACTTATTATTATGATGGGGAAAGAAGATTTTTTCCTCCAATTTTCTATAAAAAATAAATATCTCAAGTCATTTCCTGGACTAAATATTATAATTGATAAGATACAGCAACATATTTTAGTTCATACTCTGAGGTACTTTTGCATAAATATGCCCCAGTATGTCTTCTTCACAAAAACAGCACCATAGGACAAAAAGATTTTACAACAATATTTATTTTTAAACAATTGAAAATTGTTAATTGCTGAAGAATATTGTGTATGAATATAAGATATTAAACACAAAAGTATATTAGTGAATTACTAATGTACAGACAATCTTCTTAGTAGTGATTTTCTTAATCTACTCAAAATAATGTAAAAGAATACCAATATCTGGGTATCTTGGAATCAGAAATTTATTTCTCACTTTGTGGAAGGTGGGAAGTGTCAGATAAGGCACCAGTAGAGTCAGTGTTTAGAGAGGTCCACTTCCAGGTTCAAAGAGGTGCCTTCTCACTCTGTCACATAATGAATCGGAAGAGAAAGTTCTTTGAGGTCTCTTACATAAGGGTATCGATCCCACCAATGAGACCACCACCATCCTGACATAATCACCTCCCAAAGGCTGTAGTTCCACACACCATCACACTGGGGATTAGGTCTTAAAAACTGTGTAGGGACACATGCATTTAATCAACTGGAGTAATGTTATGAGTTTTCTGGCATGGAGTGTAACATGTTTTGGAAAGTGTTAAAAAAAACAGTGTTTACAATTATGTGTGTTGAATTTTCTTATAAAATGACATTATTTAGTTTGAGGAAGTTATATAGACAAATTTTATCTTTTCCTCAGATGCACTTTTACATACTATGAATACAACATGACATCTGAAGACCAACAATATGTACAAAATCTATTAAGTTATTTGTTCATAATTTACTTTGACTCTCCTGTGGTAAACTGAGATGGCATTGGCACTCAGATCTTGTCACATTCTGTGTCATTGATTAATATAAATAGAACCATAACAAAACCATGTCTTATGGTAAATATATTTCTTCCAAATTCAGAATATTTGAACATATATTGGACTTAATTAAAGATTTTAATGGTTTCTTCCTTCACTTTATCCATTCTCCACTCTTCCACAATACCAGAAATTATGTAAAACTTTGCAATTGTAGTTACAGCATCACTTAAGTTTTACTGAAAGAGGTCTATGCAAGCATGTCTAAAATTTTCTTATTCTTAATACAATAATTCTTATTTTGTTTTATTATGAAAATAGAATATCATTTATGAACGTGTTTTGAGACAGAATCCTTTCTCTTAGCATATATCACAATTTACATCACAAAATGGTCACTGTAATCTATATTTTACACAAAAGAAATCTGACCTGCAAAATATTAACTTTCATCCAAAAAGTTACCACTGAAGTTACTGTGCTGGAATTTGGAACTGAGGTTCAGATTCCTGTGAATTTTGGGATCATATGTTTTTGATATGTTGCCTTCAGTGAAACAATGAAATATTTCAAAGGTAGACCTAATCTGGTTTTAATTATGTTCTCCCCAAGGAGGTGAGCAAAATGTTTTGTTGTTGTTTCATACATTGTAATTTCTTCCTATATAAAAAAAAAATAAAACTACTCCAGAAAATCAGAACTGAGTTAAATGTAAAATGCTAATTTATATCATCAGACATTTAGGGGTTAAAAATGAATAATCACCAATCTTAGGCTATAACACTAATTCTAATTATAGGATGACAATACTGTATACACAGTGCAGATCTCAGTGGTGGAACCAATGCAGATCACAGAATCTAAGAGACAAAGAGGATCTTGAGATCATCCTTTCCAAGCTATTTTAGGGTATGGATAGAAGAATCAGGCCTGCACACTTTTTGCTTTTCAATTCTCACATACTCTTCCCTGGAGACTGTTTTGTGTAGGAAAGGGTGACATGAACATCTGGAAGTAAGATGAACATCACAGCATGCTGCAAAAACACATATTCTGCACCAAATAATTCGTATCACCTCCCAAGAGAAGGTTTTCTGAAAAAGTATTATTCAGAAAGACAGTTTGTCACAATAAATATGCAAAAGTCCAAGAACATGCAATGATTAAATATAAAAACAAGCCATTCCATATATGATATTTCCGTATTTTTTACTTACACCAAAATGACTTTCAACTCACCCCATGTTGTTTGAGTTCCTTGTTCAATCACAAAACAAAACAAAGTGGACAGTAACAAAAAGTAAAAATAGAACATTGCTCAGAAGAACAGTGTTTTATGTTAATGGAAGATAAATCTAAACAGGAGACCTCAAATTATAGGTCAATTACATCTGTCTTTTCCCTGTTGGGAAAAATAAGGATAAAAAGCTGCTTTGTTTTACCTGACAGATGTCTTGTCATCTTTTTTTTCATTCATTCATGAAACAAATATTCTGAGAACCTATTAAGGGTAAAAATCAAGTTTAGTGTGCTATGACTGATAAAGATCTGGACCTTAGAGTTATAGAATTAATACAAAAGAACAGTACACATGCACTGTAATATATAATAACTTTTATAAGATTTCTATTAAATAAGTTTCTGATTATGTTGAAGCAATTACATGCTTCAGTTTTGAGATCGTATTCTGTACTAAAAAACTCATATAAGCGTTTACATAAATAAAAGAAATAAATGCAAATAGATTTATTTATACATAATTATTTTTATTAAAAAGAATTTTAGATTCATGCTGTAAATATTATTACCTTTAATTTTTTTCCTTATCAAAATCTAAAAGAGGAATTTTTTTGAGGGCTAGAAATTCACAATGGGTAATTTTGCATACTTCCCTAAAGGATAAATGGACATTTGGGATTATCAGTGTCACCCTTTTGAGACTTCACATTAACTCTTCAGGGATGAGCCATTTTCTCCCATCCACTGAGACTAAACTAAGACTACTAAAATCATAAAACACTGCAGGGTAAGGTTCTTCTTAGCAGAATCTCATCTCTGCCCTCTTGAGTCTTCCCAAGACTATTTGTTGCCTGCTGAGTCAGCAACCTCTGAATCTTTTGCTGACCTGGAATCTTCAGCCTGCCCTCTTGTCATTGTGAACCCTCAATAAAGAGTGGCTGACTTGGAGTGTTTTTGTCTCTGCTCATCATGAGGCATTGACCCTCCAGGCCTGATTCATGCTTTACTAAATTTGTCTCTTGTGTTTTATTTCGTCCTTTGCTGTGCCCTTCACACAGGAAGTTGGGGATCTTGGTCAGGTGCCTGATACATGGCGCCCAAACAGGAACACTATAGATAGGCCTGAAAGGGAAGATCTGCCTGAGTGGAAAGAAGAGGGTGCGAGACTGTGAGGACTCCTCAGCATGAATTCAGGAACATCCCAATAGAAAGTGGAAGGGAAAGCACTTGGCACAACAGAAAGTTTTCTGTAGCTGGGAAAATGGGGCAGAAACAACGTAAAGAGCAACAGAATTATATCCAACTCTTGCATAAGTTGCTTAAACGAGCATGAACTCAGGTTAGTACTGGCTCCTTAACTAAAATGGCCTGTGAATTCCCACAGGCAGGAAGCTTAGATTTAGAAGATTGGAATAGGATCAGTGAAAGTTTAAAAAGAGTCTATGGCAGAGGTGGAAAAGTGTCATCAGAAACATTCGCCTCTTGGGTATCAGTAAGATCTGTGTTAGAATCCTTAACACACACACACACACGCACACACACACACACACACACTGCCTTCTAAAGCTCTAAGGCTTTAGCAAACTGGGCAAGATGATAATAGAAAGTAAAATTCAGATAGAAAGGAGAGATGAAAATTACAACAGGAAAAAAGGCTGATACATACGTAGGAAGATAAAATCTCCAGGTGCTCCCCTTAGAGTTGGGGAAGAACTAATGGTAGATACAGCAGATGGGGAATTCCAGGGCCTGTGTTATGAGGCCACATAGGCAGAACCACCTTGTACCACGCATGTCTGGTTATCAGATGGCAATGTACATGTCCAGCTACCGGGCGGCAGTCCAAAAAGAAGCCAAGCAAGGAGAAATGCTTGGACCTTGCTACTTTCCAGTGATCTATAGACCTGACCCAGATAATCAGAATCAGCTGCTGGCAGGACATCAAATTTTTTACTTTAAATTGTTAAAGGAATTAAAACAGTATAACGAATAATGTAGCTCAAGGCCCATTTACCTTGGGGATTTTAGATTCTATTGTAGAGATTCATTACTTATCGCCTAATGGTGAGAGGTATCTTGCCCGCTCCTCTCTGTCTCCTGGTTGTACTTACATTTCAATGTTCAATTGCAAGAGGAAGCTCAGGATTTGGCTGACAGAAATAGATGGGATGATAGGGCCAATATAACTGCAGAAATCTTACTGAGAATGGGACAATTTGCAGGTGAAACCCAACAAGGAACCTTTTGAACAGATAGGGCCCACAATGAAAGGAGTTTGGCTTACTCTACCTGAGGATGGGGAGCCTGTTCAGTCTTTTCTTAGTATCTTACCAGGGCCAAGAGAGCCTCACACACAGTCCATGACCCGGCTACAAAAAGCCGTACCCAGGCAAGTTCCTCATGCTCCCAAACAGCTTACTTAGTTGTTCTTCCACTCATTTATGACAACGCCAGCTGAAACTGTAACAGGCTCTGATCACCATGTGAGCTTCTAAAGCTTTGAACAGTTACATTAAGGCTTGTTAGCATATGGGTTCAGAAACTTACGGGGGTCTGTGTTAGCTCAAGCTATGCTGGCTTTTACAAAACAAGGTGAAAACCACCAGATTAAAAATGTTACATATTCTAATTGTGGTTTAATTGAACATCTTCACCCAGGTAATAACTCCCACACCTCTGGAACTTCCACTAATTCCAGTGAGAGAAGTAATGAGGCTGAATGGTGTGTTTGCCCACTATATGAAGCAGGGTGATCATTGCCAGGCAGAGTGGTGCACGCCTGTAATCCCAGCACTTGGGAGACTGAAGCAAGAGGATCCCTGCAAGTTTGAGACCAACCTGGGCCGCAAACTGAACTCAAGGCCAGCCTGAATTTCATAGTAAGACCCTGACTCAAAAAGGAAGAAAGCAATAAAAAGAAAGAAAAAAGAAAGAAAGAAAGAAAGAAAGAAAGAAAGAAAGAAAGAAAGAAAGAAGAAAAGAAAAGAAGCCAGACAAGAGTAATCATTGTGCTAGACATTGTCAGTCTAAATATCACAGAAATGGAACTCCCCTGTTAGGAAATGGGAAAGGGGCTAACCGCAGGGCCTCCCCAAAGTTAGGGGTGACCCCAGTGGAGAATCAAGCTTCCAATCAGATTTCCAATCACAACTGCAGCCAGATTTATCCAGTGCAGTTCTGACAAAAGGCTTAGGTTCCCTGAGGAACATTACCTCCTTCACTCAAGAAACTTCAGGCAGCCCAGGATTAAATCTACCAGCCACCCAAAGGGTAACTCTCTTTGAGGGCAATAAACCAGTTGTTGTTTCCACTGGGATTTGGAGGCCTCCACCTAAAAATACTATTGGACTAATTGTGAAGAAAGCCTCTTTAAGTTTAGAAGGTCTTATTACTCTACCTAATATTATTGATAAAGCCAGTGATAGTATGCAGACTGATGGCTCTTTCCTTGGGACAGCCTCCTCTTCCTGTGTTGTTTTTGCTGCTGAGCAAAGAAAAGTCACTCAGAGAAAAACAAAAGGAGGCCAACTCATAAAGAGTTGTAGAAACAAGAAAGGACACATGGTAGAGAGACCAGAAGGATCCAAATGTTGTCAGTTATGCTGCTGCTACTAACTAGATGTGAAGAGCTAGACGGGACCACTCAGCAGTAAACTGTTTTTCTCCTTCAGGTGAACTGTGTTGAGCGCTGATTGTATTCTTTCGATTAGATAAAGCTTGATTATTCTGATTAATAATTTATAGTGGACTTCTTCTTTCCCTATTTTTAAGGATACATATATACATGGTTACATCTATGCACACGAGCAATGGTATTTCAGAAAGAGTGAATTTTGCTTGATTCACACAAAAAGTCTGTACTGCTCAGTGAAATACAGATTGATGATGTATATGGTGCTTCACTGTCATGTCAGATAAGGGAATCAACAAGTTCTGTGCTCTGAATGGGAGTGACTTGAGATCAGTGTACGAGTGGAGTTGGCATGGGGGTCATCGTGGAAGGGAGGGGCTGCTGACCCATCTCCATACCACTGTGTTCTGTGAAGATTCAGCCAAACCCTTACCATATCAAAATTTCAGGGGATTGACCACCAAGAATGGTCTGGGTCTTAGTTACTTTATTCTTGCTGGGACAAAATACCCGAAACCCAAAATGAAGGAAGGAAAGATTTATTTCTTATAGTTTTTGGAGGTTTCAGTCCATACTCAGCTGGCTCCAAGGCAGCATGGCATGGCAGGGCAGCCATTCATGGCCATTGCAAACAGCCAGGCACAAACTGGCAAGAGAGAGAGACATACCTTCTTCTCACCATTACATCATATGCTGGCTATACCCTTAGGTGGGTGTAGCATTCACACCATCAAACCATGCTCAAGACAAGAAACCAATCACAAATGCTAGATTTGGTCAAGCCCATAATTCATGAGGCTTGGGGTTCACTGACATAAACCATGACAGTCTGTACATGGTATGATGTGGAAACACCTTGCTGAGGTACCGAGAAGCAGCAAACTCCCTAAAGTCTATGTAGAATTTATAAAATTAAACTAGATGACAAGTTACCAGAGAATTTTTCTTGAGAGAAGTTTCCTTCAGAGTGTTCTGCTCACTTCAGGAGGATAGACCAAGGTGGAATTTTTCTGCCTCAAAGATACAGAATTCCAAATTACGTGCTTGTAAATGTAATTACTTTAAGGAAAGAAACAGAGCAGAAATAGGCCCACTCTCTCCTTAGATCAAGCCTATTGAAAGGGTGGCACAGGGAGCTAGAGTGTTTTTCTTATAATTGGTAGAAAAAGTCAGTGGGTTTCAAGCTCTGCCTGAATATTCTGGAGCACAAGAGACAAGCAGGCCAGATGTTGATGGAGGAACACAAGGAAAATTTTGTTGATCAAGGAGATTCTGTAACTCTAGTTTGCAGATGCTAAAGAGTGAATATGTATGTTTGTGTGTGTGTTCATATGCATAAACTATCTGCAGAAGGAGCAAAGAGATTTGAATAAAGAAAAATCACAAGCACTCTCAGATATTCATGGATTGAACTAGAAAAGGGAGTGATTCCTTTCAAAGATGAGTAATGGAAGACAAAAAAGGGTTCATAGGACAAGAGGGGTCATCTTCCAAATGTTCTTAGGCCCAAAAAGGCTACAAATATTAGTCTTCTCTAAGTTCAAGCATGTCAGCATTTTTGACCAGGAATAGAAAAGAATATATATATATATATATATATATATATATATATATATATATATAAATTCATACTTTTCACTTATATTTCTGGGAAGATTCAATATTTGTTTTTCTCAATTTTAAGAACTATGATTTTGGGGGGCAGTGCTGGGGATTGAACTCATTACCTTGTGCTTGCCAAGCAGGCACCTGTGGCACTGAGCTAAATCCCCGGCCCTAAAAGGTATGATTCTTTACAAAGCAAAATTATCATACATTATATCACCTAATTATTTAGTAAATTAATTACAAAGATTCTTTGCAAAAAATTCAGTTTTGCAAACTCAAATTACCTTTTAATACATATTCAAAAATTTTAGGACATAAAATGCAATAAAGAAAATGGTGGAACTTTAATCATTTGTGTGAATTTTTTGGTCATTTTTAAAACATTTTGTACTCAGGTTGACATAAAATATGAATGATAACAACAATTACTTTATTAAGTCACCTTGAAGATGAAGTGTTCAAACTTGTAAAATATTTGGCATAATGAGCATTACACAAACAGGAGTGTGGAGAAATGTTTGCTAGTCTTGTCAATAAATGGCTTACTATGTATTTGTATGTTAAAAGGAAAAGGTATAATACTGAACTATACTTACGTTATTATATTTTTATTAAACTTTCAGAGTATAGCTCAAGATAATGATTTAAATATTAAAATTGTTATTATATACTTACTTAAATGTAGTAAATATATCTTGAACCACTAATAAGAAATGCTGCTTATTTTTATGACAGCAGTTAAAATGAAATAGGACAAAT
The DNA here is from genome assembly GCA_004027455.1 of Hydrochoerus hydrochaeris. Classification (NCBI taxonomy): domain Eukaryota; kingdom Metazoa; phylum Chordata; class Mammalia; order Rodentia; family Hydrochaeridae; genus Hydrochoerus; species Hydrochoerus hydrochaeris. The sequence goes on from PVLA01001863.1 coordinate 255,337, forward strand.
AGCTTACATAGCACCAATAACGATATTGTTTGCCCAGCTTGCTAAGTGAACACTGCAGTGTAAGCAGATTAAGTTAGAAAATATTATCCAAATAGAATTTTTTTAAAATGTGGCATAAATATCTGAAAATGTATTTTAAATTTTAATTTTTAAGAATACTCCAAATAGTTCTTGTGATCAAAATACTCCTTTTAAAAGTATTCACAAAGCCACAAAAATTTTTGAAAGTTAATACACATCCTAATTTTTTTAACACTAGAACAGTTTAATACACTCTCCATTTTAACTTTAAATAGTGCATTTTGGTTTCTTCTTTTTAAATATATGATTTTGATCATTTGTTGACAAATAAAACTAAACTTTGAAATGCAATCTTTTAACCTGGCTGCAATAACAATAGTCTTGATATTTGATTTAGTTGTCAGATATTTGAATTAGTGTTCTGTTTTTTTCCCTATGACCTAGTTTATAAAATGTGTGTAAATACTTCAGACCTATAAAACACTCATGTTTTCAATTTAGGTGTTTCTCTGCTCCAAATGGAGAAAGCACTTAGGAATACTTGTTTTAATTAACATCCTAATGGAACAGAGTGACACAGAAATCAAGTTTAATTATCTTTGCATACATTCTAATCCTCTCTATGAAGGTCATCTATCATAATACCCCAGAGAAGATGGTTATCATAACTCATTTTTCCATCATCAAAGAGAATATAAAACAACAAATATGACCTCTGAATCCTCAGCAAGGCTTGCTCTGATTAGCAAATTGGTGATAGAAAACAGTACAAATTGTTTACTAACTAGGTGCTGTAGTCTGCATGTTTGCATACTCAACAATCACAAGTGGAAATCTCCCCAGCTACCCTCTAGGTGATGGTATCTGGAGAGTGGAGTACTGGGTAGATAAAAGTAGAGGAACATTAAACACTCATCCCTTTGGATCTCTGAGGTTACTGTGTCTCCAGTAAACCTTTTCACTTCTTCCAGAAATATTACCCTATTTTCTGAATAGCTAATGACCTTTATCCCTGGTCCCTCTGCTCTCAATGGCTTAGGTCCTGGTCCTTGCACTCATGTGACAGAGGCCCCACAAGCAGGTGAATGTATCACAGGGTCTGGAGAATTCTAGGTAGGTTCTTTCCTAGAAAAGCACAAAAAGGCGGTGGTAATTTTCCCCTCATGAGATGTTAGAACGCAATGGCCAGAAGTTTTCATGACCATCTTTGCAATACTACTAAAAAATATATCAAAAAAATGCAGGGAAAATAACAGTCAGAAAGTGAGATCCTAGATTTTGCCATGAACAAAAATCAGGCCAAGTCCTGGATCTTCCAACTGTGTGATCCATTTATTTCTTCTCTTTTTTTAAAATGTATTTCATGTTTTGTCTAAGATTGGTGAAGTAGAGTTTCTCTTATTCTCCTAAATTGCCCTGGTTGATGTAAGTCAATAAATTGTCCAAATTAATAATTAAAAAGAATCTCATTTAGTTTAACCTGAGCTAAAGTAAAGTTGGTCAATTACTATTTGAAACCGATGACATACATTACACTCTCTTATGTTAAGCTTAAAATGCTATTAGCAGCTTGAAATGAAGTTTAAGCAAGTTGGAAGATCTTGCCTCTTTTATATTTGATGGTAAGCCGCATTGTTTCATATCTTTGGTTCATAATATTTTACAAAGATTTCTAATATGCTGCTGGTTTTCAGAACAAACCCTTCTTTCCTGTAGGTAAATTATATTGGAAAGAACCTATGAGGCCATCGAGATGGAAGTTTCTTAGCTTGATAATTTTTTCTGTAGAAATCACTTGATGACTTTGTATGTTTTTCTTTTAATTTGTAAAAAAAATGGGTGTCATGAATTTTTAGGTTAAAAATCATTCAAATTACATATTTTGAGAGTGGCAAAATATGAAAAGCCTTCTGCCAAAGAAATTTCCCTTGAATTTTTAAATGTGTGTGTTTTGATAGAAACTTCATCTGTATGCTTCTCATTCATTTACCACTAGCTGACAAAAATGTTGTTTTATAAGGTTTGATGCCCCTTATTTTTTAAAACTTATTTAATAGTCTCCTTTTGTCTATAGAAATTGACAGAAAGTTGTCAGAAATCCTATCTCAATTATTTGAGATTTGTACTTCATTCTTCTGTTATTAGATTCAAGTGGTAAGTCACATTGCAAAAACTTAACTGAAAAGCTGTTAAAAGATAGGAATTATAGTGAGAAAGAAGCAATCAAGGATAAAACAGAGAGGGAAAATGCTGGCGAAATGAGTAACACTTGTTATTGAGAGTAACAGTCAAGTAACTGGAACCCAAGTTTTCCTAAATAATGAAATGGTATAAAACTTTGGGTCAATTTCATATTTAAGGTATAGATGAGATGTGGTGACTAAGTTTAATTGTGTCTACTTGATTGGCTTAGGGGCTGCGTGAGGGGTTAGCAAAGCTCACTTCCGAGTATGTCATGGAAGTGTCACCTTGGATACTGCATCTGGTCCATTACCCCTTCCTCCCTGGAGCAGCTTTCTGCTTCTAAGCTGCCCACCATGCCCTTCATCCATGATCCTTCTGCCTTGGGACTAGCTGATCATGAACTGAATCTCCTGAAATCATGATCCTAATAAACCTCTCTTCCTCTAAATTATGGATATTGGATATTGTGTCCCAGAGATGGAGAAGCTGGTTAATACATTAGGGCAGGAAGCATCCTTACTTATTCAACAGATAAAAGACTAAAATTCTAGCTGGTACCAAGCCAGCCTACAAGGAGCTTTTAATAAGTGAAGAAGTGTCTGTCTTTCTACTCCATTTCTGAACACCTTTGAGCCACAGCTAGATCTGAGTCACAGGCCCAGAAAGTACAGTGAAAGATGAAATTTCAGTATGTTTGAAGTGGCGAATGTATATCCTGTCATCTCTGTACCACTTTCTCTTCTACCATTCAGACATGAAAATTCAAAAAAGACGTTTGTCAAGTGACACATTCTACAAGAGACCAATACAAGCAGCATCTGAACTTAGTGTTTTATTTCATGAGAAAGCAATTGCACCACTTAAAAATAAGACATTCTTGGTGATTTTCTCTATGCTATCTGACAATAAAATGACATTACCCTTAATATTTAATTATCAACAACTTGTGTGCCACATTCTGCTTGATATTTTGAACACAACATTGTTGACTCATGAAATAAAATTAAAGTATATCTTTTTATCCATATTCCACTTACAAAAAAAACTCATCAACTCATCCTTCTCAAAAAAAAAATTTAATGGTTTCTTGGTCTTCAAGAATATTTCAATTTCCTGACATTCCTGAACTATTTACTGTAATTTCCTAATACAGCATTTCCTAATGCAGAATTAGTATAAAAATATTTATATTACAAAGACATATAAATCCTTACTTTCCTCATCACTGGAACATGATACTAATCATCTGTAATTTAAAAGAGAAAAGGTTTATTTTGGCTTATAGCTTGTAGAGGTTGCAGTTCATAGTCAATTGGCTCCAAGGCAGGGCACCATTCAGGGTGGCAGAAGAAAACCGAAATGAATGTAAAGAAGCACAGAATGCCAACAGAGGAACCCAGGAGGGAGAGGAATCCTCAGGGCCATTCTCTCAGGGACCAGCTTCTTCTAAACAGATTCCATCTCCTCACAGCAAGTCAGCTATGAGATCCAATGATCCAAGTGCCTTCCAAAAGCTGTGCCTTTGAGCCCATGAGGTTTTGTGGAGACATTTAGGTGTGTAACGGCATATGCATAAAGCTCTATGTGGATGTTCTATGTGTAACCCTAAATACACATAGAAGCTACCAAGGTTCTAGTTATCCTATAGCTCAATAACCCGGAACTCAGGGCTTCCAAGTCCATTGTAAAACTCTAAGGCCTTGTGGAATGTATTTAAAATACAGGCATTGGATTTTACTACACATCCTCAATTCACAATTTATTGACCAAATTTAGGTATATGATGTGCTGAAACAAAAGCATTTTCTTTTGAGAAATTTAGATATGTGATGTTCAGAAAAAGAAAGCTTTTTCTCCGGCATAGTCCACTATTCTGGTTACCAAAGTCTTCCTTTTCTCCCTCTCTGCATTGGACATATCCCCCAAGGAGTCATTTCTATCTAATCTTCTCGCATTTGTACATAGCTAAAGACCCGGATGACCAAGAATATATATCATGGGTATGGAGATTTCCGTTGGGACTTCAATGACCAAACCACTGAAATGGCAAGTTCTCAGCATATATCTGCCATGAGGGTTAGAGATACATGCAATGAACATGCTCAAATGAAAGGAGAAAGGTGATCATGCAGCAGTCACTGCTAAGTAGAAATACTGAAATCTCCTTGGGTACAATTTTGATAGTAGCTTGAGTGTGGAGAGATTCTTGATTAGGTCTGTCCCCTTCCTGTAAGGGGACAGAGGGTATTGTGCATGTCCTCGTAGGCTCCAGCTTCTGAGAGGGTACAACTGGTCCATGCCTCTGCCACGTCCATAGAACTTCCCGTCTACAAATTCTCCACTTGGAGAATGGAATACCTCTGCTGATCTCTGTCCCCTGCTAGTGTTAACCCAACTCTTATGTTAAGGGTTAAACAGTCAGGCTACTGTAGCAGCTTATTTCTACCAAAACTTTAGTGGACTTTTTTTTTTTTTTTGTCTGTGTACTTCCAAGTCATTTCCTTGTGCCAGAAATCATCCTCACCATTGTGCCCTAGATTTAAATAACAAAGTTAAGTTCCTTGCTCCTATCTCAATGCCTATGACTTAAATGAATTAGGATTTTCTAGTACAGTATGTGGAAAGATAGCACTCTTAAATTTTCTTCCCCCTAGATCCTTTTCAGAGCTAGAAGTCATAGTGAACCCAATTTCAGTTTATTCTTTTCCCCATGAGTTCGTCTAACTCATAAGCCTTACATTATGTTGCTATTCAAACATTTTGTAATCTTATCCATCCTGTTTGAAATCTGATGCCAGAAAGGATAAAGTTTCTTTTCCTTGTGCTTATAAATTAGCCATATAATTTCTGAACTTGCTTTTTCATACAATAATTTGTCCAGTGTAGTTAATTTTGACGCTCATGTATTTAGACTTTTATTTTGCCATTCACTTTCCTAGTTACATAGTCTTCCTCTCAGGGTTCTAAGAATACTAATACTGTGTTACCAAATTAACATCTTTCTAATCTCTAGAATCAGAGCCTTCCTAGTCTGCAGTACTCTCTTTGTCTCTTGTTGTTGGAGTCCACTGCAAAGCAGTGGCTCTCAGCAGGATTTAAATTTTACTAATTGGCTTTCTATGTTTATCTGTGAGTCTGTCCTAAGCCTTGGCCCCTTGCCTGGTGATGGGAGCTGAAGCTCTATGAATCACTGATCCTGGCTGAGGCTTGTAGTAGCCAATGAGGCTAGAGATACCTCAAAGGGCAAGATAAAGCCCAAACTGAAGACACGTTGGCTCCTCCACCAATTAAGTATAGGGAGACAGCAGTTAAAGGAAGTTCACTCCTACAGTCTCAATTCTACTGTGAATATTATCTTGGAGATAAGATGGTTCTCCTAAATTGGCATAATTTACCAGTTGGAGAAGTCCTTGAAGCAACTCCTGAGGTGCTGCTCCTTCCCTGACTTTTCTCCGTTTTCTCACCTTTTGTCCTTGGTCCTTCCAGAAAAGACTTTGTTTTAGCCCTTGGAGTCATGAGCTCAACTAAAGGGTTTTGATCTTCCTGGAGCCCTAAAATCATACTATTTGTCTCTTTTTATTTAACCTCCACTGTACCTCCTTTGGAAGATCAGGGATCTAGGTCAGGACCCATATCTTATCCCATATTTAGTTTTTTATTTTCCTACATTTTCTGTGTTAACAGGATGGAATAAACTATTGCAACAACAGACATGCTTCAACATCTCACTGGCTTGACACAATAATATTTTTTTGTTCATGTCAAGCCCCAAATGGGAGCACAGGTTTTTTAGTTTTCCTGAGTAACTAACTGCTCCCTAAGAAGTGATTCAGGAACAAGGTAGTAACCATTTTATAGATGTTACCTCCTATGTGAATATTGAATGAGAAAAGTGAATTTGAGCATCCAATGAGTTATTTTATAAGGTTTGTATCTGAAAGCATCTTCTGTATCTCCCACAAACCATTGACCAGTACTCGACACATGATATTGAGAGTTACACAACAAAGCCTCAACAGTGTATTCTTATTGTGCCTAGAAACAGGAAACCCAAGTCCTATTTTTAGGTATTAGATGGGCATCTGTGGCAATAGCCTCCTAAATAGAACTTTCTCTCTTCTATGACTGAGACTATTATAAAAATCAACTCCTTCAACTATCTTTATTTGACATTTGCAAGTTAAAACAAGAGATCTTTCCCCACATGAATTTTCCCTGAGCTTCCCAAGTGCATTAATTTATTTCCAGTTTGAAGCAACCACCAATAAGTTTTAAGAGAAAGTTATTTTCTAGATAGATAGATAGATAGATAGATAGATAGATAGTTATGAAATTTGACCCAGTGCTGGGAAATGTGAAGTGAGGAAAGATGAATTGGTATAACTTACTTAACTATTAGCCTCATTCCTCCCTGTGGAGTCTTCAAGCTGCCTTTTCTCCTCCCTTTCCTTTTCCCTCCATTTTAAGGACTAAAGAAAGATTTCTGGACTTAGGGTGCTGGGAAACCAAGCAACCAGCTCAACACCCTGGAAAGTGGCTGTGGCCTAGCAAGCACGGCCACCCCAGGGCAAGAACCATCAGCATCTCCTGAGATCCACGCCATGTTGGAACTTAGGGGACTCAGAAACCAAGCTTGCCTCCCTGGTAAGCAACTGTGAGCCTAGTGGCCCTCGGACTGAAAATCAAACATACATCCACACACACACACACACACCCATTAGCAAATGGGAGCCAGAGATCTGAGTATCTCTTGGGAGGTTTACTATTTGCAAAATAGTAAATAAGGGGGATTTCCTTCTACCATCTCTTCGAAGGCAAATATTTTTATCACTGTTGTGCTTTGTTCTTATTAATGGTATTGCTCTATTCAATATTGTGTTTTGATAAATTCTATGATGCCCTGTATTTCCTTTAATTTTGCTATACGTGTTTGAAAAAACAACTATTGTGAAGAAAACCAGATATACTATGGTACCTATTACTGTTATCCCAGTAACCTGCTGTGATGTTCTATACCAATTTCACTACACTGTCTCAATTGGCTTTATTCTGTCTGGTTCTGTTATATTTTACTACCTTCAAAATAAAAAAAGGAAGGTTTCTGGCTTCAGGAATTATCATGTGGGAAGTATCTAGTGTTGTGAAAATGGCTTTTATGCCATAGCACATATGAAAACTTAATATTTTATGATATACCTAATCAAAAAGCATAGTCAGGCAATTGGAAGAGGCTGCTTTCATCCTGCATAAATAACTCTGGCTGTAAAAATATGCACACCCACATAGATGTGTGTATCTGCATGTAGGGCATATCTGTAATGCAGATGCAGTTTGATATTAGAGGATTTTTACAACGTGTGTCAGCTTCAGGATAGCAGCCATCTCTAGGGAAGGCAAAAAGAATGGTGTAGAGTGGTTGAGGCAGCTCGATAGATTTTTAGTGGTTTAAAATGTGTCTACAAAGGTTCCTCTGTCATCAGCAGACAGAGCCAGCATTGTCTATCCTGCATGATGGGCTGCATTTAGCGACTCCTTCTAATCAGTCACACGTGGTCTGAATGAAAGGTATGAGCACAACAGACACTTGCAGTTTTTATCTTGTTCTTCCTGTCAGATCATGAATTTGAGGAGAAACCAACTGACCTAGAGAGACAGCCAACTGGCTCTGTGAAGAAATCCATGGGGCGAGGAATTGAGACCCCTCTTTTAGTCATGTGAATGAGCAATCATGAATTAAATTCTCTAACCCCAGTGAAAGTGGCAGATAAATGTGACTCTGGCAGTAATGCAGTGTGAGAACTCAAGCCAAAGCTATCTACTTAAACTACTCTCAATGTCTGAATTCAGAGAAATTGTGATATAAAAAACCTTTGTGATAGTAAATCAATTATATCTAGAGCAATTAACTATGCATTAATTAATAACTAATATATCTGTATATTTTATGTTTGGAAAACATAAAACAAATACATGAATGTACAGCAAATCAAGCTGAAAGGAATATGGATAGCAGCTTTTTATTTTACATATATTGAACTTTTAATATGTTCTTTAATGTTCTACATGGTTTGAAAATTTTGTCGGTTAATACAATCAATCAAAAGACACTGGAGTGATCTCCATTTTACTGATGACTAAACTGACAACTAGAGAGGTTGTATAACTTTTCAGAGGTCAGTGAGGACCTAGTGACACATATAGGATTGATACCCAGACCCTGTTACAATGGGGGTAAGATTGTTAACAACTACACTTTGCTATGGGTTGTAATAAGGTCCCAATTGCAGATATTTAAATTATTGCATAGCAAATTACAAAAATTAAGTGAGAGCTGGGGATTTAGCTCAGTGGCATAAGCACCTGCCTGGCAAGCACGAGGTCATGGGTTCAATCCGTGGTACCAAAAAAAAATTAAATGAGACTCATTTTATATCATCTGACAAACTTCTATATGGGGAAAGGTATGAAGTTTATCTTGGTTAATTTTATGGGCAAAAAATGAATACTGACAGGGAAAAGATGAAGAGAAAGAAAGTAATTCTCAAAGATTGGTGAGGTTAAGTAACTATTTCTTTTCTTCCTAAAACAATAAGACCTCAGCTTTGGACTTCCCTGACTTTCAAAGATAGTCATTTGGAATTTCATGGTTAAGAGAGAAAAATACTAGTGGAGCAAGAACTCATAGATGAGAAAGAAAGCTTTTAGTCAGAAAACTTTAACAAAACTTCAGATTCATAGCAGGACTTTATGCTTGCATGACATTCAACATTGCCTCCCCAAAAAGCATAGAGTTGTAATTTTAGTTTAAAAAAAAAAGAAAGAAAGAAGAAAAGAAGGAAGGAAGGAAGGAAGGAAGGAAGGAAGGAAGGAAGGAAGGAAGGAAAAGAAAGAAAGAAAGAAAGAAAGAAAGAAAGAAAGAAAGAAAGAAAGAAAGAGAAAGAGGAAGGAAGAAAGAGAAAGAAAGAAAGAAAGAAAGAAAGAAAGAAAGAAAGAAAGAAAGAAAGAAAGAAAGAAAGAAAGAAAGGCAATCAGCTTTGGCACATTTGAGGGGAAATATGATTATTTCTATCAAGATATTTCATTCATTCCAAAAGAAGAATCACATTATTCTTAAGCACCGGGCTCCGTGAGTAATAACAGAATAAGAGCAGGTGGGCCATTTTCTCTCCTAAGCAATTCTCAGTGCATTGAAATGTATTAGCCTTTAGCTTAAAGAAGTATCTAGAAGGAATTAAAGTAGAAAGACCAACTGAAAGTATCAAGATCCAGTTACTTTAAATACATTGTTAAACTGGCAACCATGTTACAAAAAAGGATTTCGGCCCGATAGAGTATCATAGCTTATTATATTATTTCCATTAAATAAAGATGTATCCCAAGAGCTTTTGCATATGGTGCAGCTAGTCTGATTTCAGGCATCTAACTGTGAGTTGAAATTTTCATACTTTTTGTTCCTCCAATGTTTGTCACTTAAAAAGAATAAGCCATAAAATTAAACCCTTAGAAAAACATGTAGCCATTACCTGCTGGTAAAATGTAACAATTTTTGAAAGTTACCAATATAAGACTAAAATCTGTGTGTCTGTGTTTCAATTTTAACTACTTAGAGCCATGTTCTTTCCTCAAGAAAAGATTTCAAAAACATAAAGTCGCCATAAAAGAGCTAAGCAAGCACTGAAGTATTTCAAGGCAGCCAAGTTCTGCAATTTCTTGTTAAAGTTTTGTGAGGTGAAGCTGGCCTAGCGCACATATTTCCAGAGATGGGGAGCTGGCAGATATGATGCACACTGGCATTTTACTAATGAAAAAAATAAACTGGTGCAAGTGTTTGGAAAGCACACAATGTGTGTTTCTGTATCATTATCTGTTAATGATCCAAGAAATATAATTGCAAGCTACAAATGACTTTCACAATTTAAGAAGTAAATGATTTTCTCAAAGCACATGTGTTGAACTGTGGAAGCCATTCAGTTTATTTTTATTGTTTTTTGATTTTTATTTTTTTGGTCTTTTTTGAGGCAGTATCTCACTATGCAGTTCAGACGGGCACTGAGCTCACTTTGTAACCCAAGCAAATCTCAAATTTACAACAATTCTCCTGCCTCAGCCTCCCAAGTACTGGGATTACAGGCGTGTGCCACCATGCCCAGCAACCATTCAGTTTAGAAAACTTTCTCTTACTTGAAAATATGAGCATTACAAGGATATGAAATTTAAAAATAAAATGAAAAAGTCAATGGGTGTTAATCACTGAACATTAAACTTCATGTAATTAGAGCAGATAATTTCTTTCTAAGCAACCAGTGAAAAGAATGAAATGAAAATAACTTATTTGTAATGTTTCACCCAATGTCTTATATTAAACACAAATTAAAGTTTCTGTGTAATCAGCATCATTTTGTCTTTCATAGTCATTTGAATGTAGTTTTGCAATATCATTTTTGGAAGGCATGCATGAAATAAAGGTAGAAAATAAATTTTTTTTAAATCATTGAATAGTGACAAACTGATGCAATTTCATGAATACTTTAAAGTGTTGTTGAAATTTAAAGATATGTTTCTACTTGGTAACAGCAGCAAAACACACACAACAGATTTTTCTTTTGCATGAAAAATCATTTAGCAATATACACACCATATATTGTCCTTGAAAAATTCAATTGATATTTCAATTCATATTTTCAGAATTAGTTATGCCCAGTTATATAAAAGCTATTTTGTTTTTGGAACACTTCAATAATAAAACTTTTCTTTTTTTATAAGTTGTGAATTATGAGAATTATCCTTAAATAATATGCTTTAGTGTTATGTGAATTACAGGACAATAGGACTTAATTAACCATGATTTGCTCTTCTGGAAAACACAACGAGCTATCATTCAACACATACCTTCCAGGTTTAGAAAAAAAAAATTGAGTACAAATTAACTATTCACTTCATTCCAGTCTTTCAACACCTAGGCAGGAGACATCACCATGGATTTAATCGACCAGCACTATAAATACACGACTGAAAATGTACTGCAAGCAAGAAAGGTATGCAGCCAGGATGTGCAGACAATCCAATGGACTCCATGACCCTTCACATTTGTCCAGATTTATCACTTCATCTCATTACCATGATATCTAAAGTAGAAGGGAAATGCTTGATCCTTTTCTCTAAAACCCATCAAGAAGTCCAGGGGACAGGGGTCTAAAATTTTCCATTGTCAGAAAGTTTCGAGTTTTTTGTTCCAAAGTTAAGCAGAGGTGCTAATGTCATTTCTATGTCATCATTAATATTCTCAAAATACAAATGATCCAGGGATGTTGCTTACCTTTGTTAAGAAAAAATGAGAAATATAGGATACATCAAAAGGTTATGAATTTTGGTATTAGGCGATAAAGACCATGGCTCTATAAAGGGAAAAATTAATAAAGACAAAGGCACTGAGGAAGTTAAAATGCCTATTTTTATAATAGTATAATTTTTAATGGCTTTACCATGGTTCTGTTTTAACTTTACTTAATAGCTTATATATTTATAGAAAACAACACTATAGACTGCCATAGCTTGCCTTAACATACTGATCATTTCCATGAGATTTGATTTCCCAAATTTATAAATCCAAGCCTAGTTTTCCAACTAATTTAATTATGATGATTTTTAATAAAACAAAAAATTCTGAAATAGGGTCTTGCTCTGTAGTTTAGGCTGGCTTTCCTCTTGTGGCAATCCCCCTGCCTCAGCCTCCTATGTGATATAATTATAGGTGTGCAACACTATACTCAGTTAGTAAATATATTTTTTAGGTCCTCCAGCCACCTATTTTTTAAGAGACAGTTCTGCTGTGTAGTTCAGGCCAGCCTTGAACTCACTTGATATGTGATCCAGTCTGTCTTAAAATTTCCAGTTATCCTCCTGCCTTAGCCTCCCAAGTGCTGGGATTATAAATGTGTGCCACAATTTGCCTCCCTTTAAATCACACTTAAAATGAAATTCAAACTCTTATATCTATGACTTCATGGTAACCCAAAAATAATTTGGTAATTCTATTTCCAGGAAACTGTAAGAACATTAGCTTTGGGGACAGAATTTAAGCCATAATTTACCAAATGGTTTGATTGGCAATGGAAAGATATGTAACTCTTAAAATTAATAATTAAAATTTTAAGATTAATTTTTCCTTTAAAGTTCAAAACTATAATTGCTGCTACACTGCTGGTGTACAAAGAATTCAAAGAAAGTCAATAAATTCAGCAATAGCAAATCAACTTAATTTGAATTTTACAAAATGGCATTTGACTTTGGCTTTGATATGATAGGCAATTTTCTCAAAATCAAACTTTCAAAAATTCTAATTAGCCAATAAAGAAAAGAAATTGATTCCTGACAACTACATGGAGAATGTAAAATTAAATTGGAAAAAAATTATTCTATTTATTTTCAAGTACTTCACATTGATCTTTAACTCTTGGTCAAATAACTGTGACAAGATGAAGAATCGATTTGATTGGCCTTAAAATCTGCCCCAGGGATTGGCAGAGCATGTTTGTGGATGTGTTTGGATAGGATATGAAGGATGATAATGGGATCTTTGTCTAGTTCCCAGCCCATTCCTGTGCGGTGCTGTTCTTTTTTTTTGCTTCGCAGGCATGAAGAACTAAGTAGCTTAGTTCTGCCATTTCCCCCCACCATGATGTCCCTTCCTTGAATCCAGCCAACCATGGAATGAACCCTCCAGATCATGAGTCAACTGAAGTTTTTCCTCCCTTCAATCCTATTATTATTAGATATTGTGTCTTGGCAATGAAAATGTTGACTAACACAAAATGTTTACATAAATTCTGAGGACAATTCAACTTTGTATGCAAGAATATTACATACTTTTAAAATTTAGCTTCAAGGTTAAATATTGATAATAGAAAATGTACATGTATGTACCATTTTATCAGGGCAATAATGCAAGATCCACTTCTAAAATAATCTGTAGACCTTAGAAACTGTTCACATTGAGAAATTTCCATCTAAGAGAACATTTAAAGGAAAAAATAAAACGTCAAACATAATAAGCATGGTTAAGTGAGTAATACTATACAATATGCTATATTGATGTTTAGCTAGAGAATATAACTCATCAAAGTTTGATGATGTTTTCCTGTGATAACTCTGTTCTAGGCTACATGACAGTGGTACCTTCGTTCACAAACTTAATTATTTCCACTATTCAGGTGGCAAATCAAGTTGAACAAGAACTAAATTCAGTGGTTAGGTTCAATGTCAACCTTATAAGGAAATTTGATTTTGTTCTTGTGAAATTCTGTTTGTGGCCAGAATTGTAGAAAGAATTAAATTTATGAACTGAGGTACCAGTGGCTTCAACTTTGTAGATGACTTCTTAGGAGAGATACCACAAAGTGACATAGCTTTGTTTTATCCTTTCACAAGCTGTTCTTTCTTGTTCTTCATTGAAGGTAATTTTTAATTTAAGTATCACGTGGTTGTTCTTCTGAAACCCATTTCAGATCTTTCTCCTGGTATTCAAATCCACCTAGTCAGGTTCCTGGTGAAAAATTAAAAAAAAAAAAAAAAAAAAAAAAACCTCACTTCTTAATAGATAAAAACTGTAGAAATGAATGAGTTATAGAGAAACAAAATAATGAAGGTGGGTTAGATATCTTAACATAGAGTGATAAAGATTGCCTCTTTGAGAAGAATCACTTAAACCGAGTCAAAATCATAAATTATGGTTTCATACGGTACACACCGTATAGGTAGCTTAGAATCAATAAAATGAATACAAACGACTTGTCTAAGGCAAAAGAAAATGGAACATACTCACCAAAAAAAAAAGTAAACAAGAAAGAAAAAAATAAGGACAAGGAAGTATTCCGTAAGAAGTTGAAAGGAGACAGAAAGCACGATCATAAAAAATTCAAAAGACCATGAGAAGATTTTTGGTTTTCTTCCAAAATCACTAGAAAGATCTGTGGTTTCTCCCAAAGTCACTAAAAGAGGCTAAAGAATAAAGCACAGCATGACTGACTCATTTGTTCCTTCTTTCATTTACTTAAGAAGACATTTGTCATATGCTCACCGTGTGCACAGCACAGTGCTGAACACTCGGAATCAGGTGAGAAGAAACAAGAGGCTGCCTTGCTCCTGGGAAAAAGAGTTCTAACAAGTACTGTTAAGAATTTGGTTAATGCCCTGGGAGCAGTGGGGAGCCCTGGGGGTGAAACGATCATGTAAGAAATGGAACTTTAATGACATGTTCAGGAGAGTTTAATTGGTAATTAGATTGGATAAAGAAAGAATATGAAAGAAACACTGCTAACACATTCAAGGCATGAAATTAGAGTAACCTTGCCCGAGATGGTAGAAGTAAAGAGGAGAAATATTTATTTACGATTTCTCCCTGTGTCTCAGGCAGCACTTCTCAGTCTTACTTTTAATCATTCCAATATTTTTAATAGTAATTTTTTGATGAGATTTTAATCTGAAGACAGAAGCATATGACTTTATTCACTGTACATACATCTGTTCTTTGTACAGAAAAATAAACTTTTCTTCTGCCCTCCAAAAAAGAATCAATTTGGACTCCTTTGAGGCAGTATACCCCTATAACTCATCAAGTATGCGCTGTTGAGAGGTTAAGAATGCAACATATCAGAGTAGTGGTTTGGACACAGGAAAAAAGAAAGGAGAAGAAACAAACGTTCTAATTTGTTTAACTCGATGGTGTCCTTTTTGAGAAAAGGAAACCTGGAAATAAACCAGATTTGAGTGAGGTCAGACAAGATTATGGGTTTTGTTTTAGCATATCAAGTCTGCATTGCCATTGGGGGCTCCAAGTGTGGGGGATTCAATTCCTTGTGGTGTCTGGTATGAGCAGGGAGTGAAGCTAAAGGAAAGATGCCTCCGTAAATCATTGCATTTCTGGAGACAGCTCACGTCTTTCTACTTATAAAATCTGGCATGGTGAGGCCCACGCACTCATGTGGATGCTGGTGGACTTGAGGATATATCAAGAATGAAAGAGAAAGCCTTGATCAAAATGTTCACAGAGTTCAAGTGAGTGAGGGGAAGTTCATGTGTATCCAGAGAAACCTGGGTGCAGGGGCATTTTTCTTTAACTCCTGACTAATTTTTTTTTCCAAATAGGAAAGATGAATTAAACAATAAAACCTTTCTAAATCCTTTGCTGTGTGAGAGCAAAAGAAAAATGTTGAAAATCCTACACATAAAAGATTTAGGAAGAGCTCAAAATTCAACATCTCAGAAAGAGTTTTTGCCTTTGTAAAGTTTTCATGAAGGACACAGAAGAGATATAAATTGATGTTTACATTAAAATTAGTTTTGAGGGGCACAGGGGAAAAATAACATTCTTTTGCAGGAGGAAAGGGGCAGTGAAATTCGAATGAAAATACAAACTAAGGGTACTGCTTGGAGATACATATGAAAGAACACTCTCTTGCTTAGAAAGTCACTTCATGAGATTTTATACAATTTTCAAGAGTTGCCTTTTGCCAAAAACCAACAGAATTTATTTCATATATTAGATTTAAGAGTAGTTCTACTTTTATTTCATATATTAGATTTAAAAGTAGTTCTATTCCAAAATCTATACCTAGCTGTTTCGTGATCTTTGCTAGGTTGCCTAACTCTTTTGTTATGAATTTACCATTTCATAGAAAAAAAATTTTAATTAATTTTTAAATCATACTCATAGAAGAGTTACAAAGATAAAATTCCATAAATGATATTAAAGTCTTTTAAAAATTGCACAATATTGGTCACACATAAAGTGTTCCATTCAAAAAGCGATTGATTTTATCAATTTCATTTATATCATTATTATGTATACTAAAAGGTATAAAATGATTAAACATAGTTTTTGCCATTTGTAATAATTACATGGTACTAGATATCATATCAATGCTATAGTTTAACCTATAAAAATAAGGAGTATGCATTACTCAGAATTAAGAAACATTTTTACTTTATTTTAGTCATCCTGAAAAATAATTCTGGACATGGTAATGTTGCAGGATTATAGAAAATATGCTTTATTAAAGTACTTCAGAACTTAAACTCTTTAAATTATATGTTTATGATATTCTTGGTAATAATCATTATAATACTAGTTTAAAATTCTGTAATGTATACCGTATGAGAAAACAGGATGTATCAATAACAATTCTTCTCAAGAGGTGTTAGACAATTCTTTTGAAATCATGCTTCAATATTTACCCATATGTTTCAAAGACAAATTTGGCACATCTCTTAAAATTAGCGGGTAAGATCACCTAGTTTCAGATATGCTGAACAATACTTTGTAGTTTGCCAATTCCACTGAACCATAATTATATAAAATAATAATGCTTTAATACTTTGGCAAGCTCCAAAGACCCACAAATGTTGAAATAACAAAACCAAAGACTGAAATTGGAAATGGTTCTTGAAATTACTACAATGAATTTTAAGTTACATTTTTAGTTTTTACTCAAGTGGAAACTTTAGTTGATTTTGGAGGTCAATTTTAGTAAATAAAGTTCTCAGGAGGTTTTTGAAAACCTGTGGTATGTTGATCATGTTATAATTTTGAGTAATACATTACTTTTTAAGATCGTGGATATACATAGCAAAATGCTCTCCTTTAATTTCTAACATCTACATAATATTGCATGACCATTTCTACTGAGATCTATTTTTCTGGTACAACTGTGCACTCCAAAGGTAGAATTGGTATCTCACTCACTTTTTAATCACTTTCTCTTGGAAAAAAAACAAAAAAAAAAACAAAACAAGATTCATTTATTGCTATAATTCCAAATGCAAAGAATTTTAAGTAAATAACCAATTCTTATAGTGAGTGTTCTTTTCTGAATACTTTACATACATTCCTTAATTTTCTACTTATATGACTGCTATGAATCATTTATTGATTTACTAATTATTTATAACAGTGTCCAAAAAACACTACTATTACATATATGCTTCAAATTGGCCGGTGCAAAAGTGCACAACTATAATCCCAGCACTTGAGAAGTTAAGGAGGAATATTACAAAGTCAAAGCTGTTTTGGCTACATAGAAGTTTGAGACTATTCTGGGCTACATGAAAAAACATGTCTCAAAATAACATTAATGTTTTTTTTATCAATATAATCAACATGTGGCAAAATAGTTTTAAATAATTTTGAAGATCAATTTGAGGAAATATTCCAGAAAGTATTTAAAAGACCTGATAAAGTTTACTTTATAAAATATAAGACAAGCGGTAGGGGGAATAGAGATCAAGTTTAAGACATGAATGACCACAAGGAGAAAACAACCATCTCTGAATTTGTTTTGTGATTTAAATGAAAAGGAAACTCTTGCTTTTGTTTCCTACTGCTGCTATAATAAATTCTTAAAAATCTAATGATATGAAAAAAATAAAGGTAGTAGCTAACAATTCTGAAGAGCAGAAGTCTTCGTGGGGCTGAGATCAAGCTGTGTGCCCATCTGAATTCTAAGGCTCCAGGGCATGACAGGCTTCGTGGTTCTAGGAGCTGCTAGAGGACCCACATTACTAGTTCCTGATAATATCACTCAGCTTCGGTCTGTATCACTATATCTCCTTTTTAACTTTCACTTTTATCATTCCCTCATAGAAAGATTGGCGATGACATTGGGCTAGCTCAGTGTGACGGGATCATCTCTGCATCTCAGGATTCTTGGCTTAATTACATCTACAAATGTACATGGCTTAATTACATCTACAAATTTCCATGGTAACATAATCAAAGGTTAAAAAAAAGGAAATGAACACTTTGGGGAACTATCATTCTTTCTGTTTACATGGCTTTGTATAACCACAAAGATGGGGGGACATACTCTATTGTAACTAATAAACTAATCAAGTTCTCATGTTCCAAACTGCTAATGTAAAAATTTCCATAGATATGCAATGGCTCAAATATGTCAACCGTAATCTCTCTCTTACGGACTAAACTATTGAAAAGATACTCTTACTTGAAAAATGAAGAAGAAAATTGCCCACTGGAAATTGTAACCATGGTTTATATAGGCTTTCCTTGTCAAGAATAATTTTCTTGTTTAAAAGTTTGTGTATAATACCTCAGCTAATTTTTATTCTTCTTTTCTTGCACTCCACAAACCACAAGTGTCCTTGCTAGGATATATTCTTCTGTTCATAGTTTACTTTGATTTTTTTGTTTTGACAACTAAAAACAAACAATGTGCTTTTCTGTACTCATAATTGCTAAATCTGATTTCATTCTTACATACAGTTAGAACATTTTCTCAAAGAATTTCTAAATGTAAAAAATTCTAAATTAAAAGAAAAAATATATATATATCAGAGTTTCACAAAGTAGCGTAACAACTATCTTCTTTCTCAAGGAACCTGAATGTATATTTAAATTCTGTGGTAAATCCTGCCTTCAATGGTTTCTTTGTTTTGTTAAAACAAACCCCTGCGGAGGCTGTCATGTGTTATTGTGTTAGTATCTTCCCACATATTTTCTTCTATTACCACATTAGTCACAGCAAGTTGACTGCTTTAACAAACAACTGCAATTCTTACTGGCTTCCTGCAATTTAGCTTCATTGTCCAGTCCGGTCATGGTCTAGAACAGATTAGCACTGTGAGAGTATGACTTAGTGAGCTTGGGCAACCATAACAAGTACCATAACATGGGTGGATTAAATGGTAAGAATTTATTTTCTCACAGTTCTAGATGTTAGAAGTCCATGAACAATGTTCAGGCCAATTCATTCTACAACAAGGTCTCTCTTCCGGCTTATAGAAGACAACCATTTCTCTATACATTGACTAATGGAGAGTATGATTCCTTTTCTTTTCTCTTTCTTTCTTTCTTTCTTTCTTTCTTTCTTTCTTTCTTTCTTTCTTTCTTTCATCTTTTCTTTTATGTGACCAACCTTATCACATTAGAGCTACATTCATAATAGTAGATGAAATTACTTTATATGTCTTTGTCTTTTCTGTATGGAACTGATCCTCTCAGAATAAGGTTTATCTAGGTTCTTAGACTTTATTTGAATTATCATCTAAAAGCTCTATCTTCAAATGCTCTGGCAAGGGGATTAGAGTTTCATTATATCAATGTGGGGGACAGAATCTACATAGCTCAGGAGGGTCTACTTTACATAGTCTGAGTTCTGGATATTTAAGATGTGTAACATCTATGATTTTCTCAGACCTCAAAATGTTTTACAGCATCATTATCACTGAATGCAGATAAAGAAGATGATATATTATGGGATAGTCAGAAAAATCTAGAACCTATCCAAAAGAAGTGAACATCACTTCCAATCATTTTCTGTCTCCATAGAGTTTAGTCTTATGGGCACATTTGAGGTGAAGGAAATAAAAAGCTGAGAAATCTAACTTAGCCAAGGAGTCAGGCAGAGAAAAGAAAGTAGATAATGCTACATTAGCAAGCTGCACATCCATAGTCAGTCTTCAGAAAAGGTGCACATGTAGGAATCCACTGAAGATATTATTAAAACTATAAAATGAGTTCAGCAAATTTGTAGGTTATAAGATCAATAAACAAAGTAAATTGTATTTTATTTTAAAAAGCTAGTCACACATGTTTGGGATACATAATATATTCATGGCTGGGAGTTGGTAGTTATACATATTGCATTTGGAAATAATTTGTATGTATGTGTGTGTGTACAAACAAGAATGTAGTGTGCATAATACTATTATAATGACCATTACTTCTTTGAACAAAGATAATATATACCATTATATAATGTAATTTAAATATAGTTTTCTAAGGTCTATAGAGTTTAAACTTCATGAACTTGGGAAAAATATGACTAGAAGATTATTGTTTGAAATGATACATTTTGGATTTGGCACCATTCACAGATTGCAGGGAGAAGACGCCAGGCCTTTCCTATGAGTCAGCACCATGCACAGGCTGCAGGTAGGAGAACCAGACACTAGCCGCTTCCTGTAAGTAGGTGCCATTCATGAGCTACAGGGAGGAGAGCAAGAAGCCAGCCCCTTCCTGTGAGTCGGTGCCATGCACAGGCTGTGGGGTGCAGAGCAAGATGCCAGCCCCTTCTGGCATGCAGTCTAGGAGACACTCACCCCCACGTAAGTGACTGGATGATTGGAGAAACACAGACTGAGATGACAGCTACTGAAGTAAAATACATCTTAATGCTTGTAGTGTTTAGTGTTTATTGACTTTGCAGGCATGAAGTCAGTAATCTGATTATTTAGAGCATAAGAATATTCAGTACAGCATTTATGAGGGATCTCCTTCTGAAGGTGGTAGCCCTTGTTAATTCTCTATTGTCTTGTTTTAAAATCCTGTGTGGTTTTCATTGTTTTGTTTAGTTTGGTTTTATTCTGTTTTGTCTTGTTTGATTTTATTATATCTGATGGCATGGGCAGCTATTTCAAAGATGACAAGATATATTATGGTAGCCATTTTGGATTTAGTATTATCTTGTTTTGAAATCCTATATTACATTCATTTTTTTTTATTGCTTCCAGTTTTGGGCTTTTTGGTTGATTTTCTTATGTCTGATGGCATGGGCAACTATTTTGAACATGAGGCATTATGGTAGCCATTGTTGATTTCTTATTATCTCATTTTGAACTCCTGTATTACTTACACTGTTTCATTTTTATTGGCTCTGTGCTGTTTTGTTTTGCTTGGTTTCAAATTATTTAAAATAAAAAAATCATAAAAAAATTAAAAGATATATTTTTGCAGGGTCGAGGAAGAGAAAAGTCAGCACCTCCTGAGAATCAGCCATGCTGGAACTGGGAGAAGCCCACCAAGAACCCAGCTCGCCAGCCTTTCTGGTAAGCCATGCAAGCCGTATGGAGCTGAGGGAGGGAAAAGTCAGCCAGGAGTCCTATGAGCCACGCCACTCCCCACCCTGCCCATAAGCATCCAGTGGGTTCAGAGGACAGGCTCAGTTGATAATAACTGAGGTACAAAAAGCAACTCAATACTTGTATCGTTTGCTTGACTTTGTAGGTCCATGGCCAGAAGCCTGAGCATCTATTGGGAGAATAACAATATGCAATGTAGCAAATTTGGGGGATTTTCTTCTATCTTGTCTTTGAAATCCAATATTATTCTCACTATTTTCTCTTATTCTGATTAACTGGTTTTGCTTTATCCAATGTTCTGTTTTGATTGGTTTTATTCTGTTTTGTTTTGTTTTGATTTTGCTATTTCTGATGGAATGGACAACTATTGTGAAGATAACAAGATATGGTAGCTATTGTTGCTTCCCTAGTATTCTGCTTAGCAGTTCTGTACTAATTTCACTGCTTTGTTTGATTAACTTTTTGCTTTGTTTTGTTTTGTTGGATTTTATTAAAATAAAAAAAATATATTTTATTAAATGTATTAAATGTTTTGTTTTGTTGGATTTTATTAAAATGAAAAAGATACATTTCCTTTTAAATTTTAACTGATTTACAAAGCTATAAGATGTGTACATATCAAGGAAGTATCGTGTATATATTGCATGATGTATGCCATGTACATACTGCATAATATTTAAAACAAGTTAAACATACTCCTTTCCCTAAGCATTTATTATTTCTTCATGCTTAAAATTTTCAAGTTTCTTTCTTTAGCTTCTGGAAATACACAATACCCTACTGTAATCTAAAATCACAGTAATGTGCAGGAAGTAAACCAGAGTTCTTTCTCTTATCAGGCTGTAACTTAGCAGCCATTAATAAACCTTCCCCTGAAACTCCATTCTCATTCCTGTCAGGCTCTAGTGGCCTCTCTTCAAATCTTCACTTTTTATGAAATCAAATTTTTGGATTCCACTTGAGTGAACTCATGCAGTCCTTGCATTTTATGCCTATCTTATTTCTCCTGCCATAATATTCTCCAGTTACAATCATGTTTGCAGAGATGATATCACTTCAATTTCATTGCTTTTCATGGCTGAATATTATTCCACTGTATCTGTGTACTATATTATTTTTTAAACATTCATCAGCTGATGAGCACTTAGGTTTTTCTGATTTCTTGGTTGTGAAAAAATTAATTTCAAAGTGTGTCAAAAGGAACATTTTACAAATATCAGCTAAATTTCTGAAAAGTATCATAGAATCGTAGGTAAAAAGTAAAAATATTATCTTGGCTGTAGGACAATACCAGGCTCTTCAGATACATTGAAAAAATTAGGAAATGTAGTCTAGCAGGCACTCTTCTCTTGATGCTTTTTTTTTTTCTAAGTGAGTTAAATTAGTGTGTAATGGTTCTGCTGTGATTATAGCTAAAGCCCTGATTCATTTATCTGCTTCAGTGTATTGTCTGCAAAGATACTTTTACAATCATCTGTACTGAGTTCTTTAAATGCACAGCACAACAGAAGATTACAGCTGAGGAAAGATGACTTCTGTCTAAGGCTGCAAAGAAACAAAATTCCCAGGGTATAAGGCAGAATAGAACAGAATATTAGGGTTGAGTCTGCAGTTTGTGGACAAAAACAAATTCTATTCTTCCTGTACCAGCCACAAAAAAAAAAAAAAAACGAAGACAGAGATCTATATGAGTATAAAATTCAGTATAATTATAAGAAATATCACAAAAAGCAAACTTCAAAGCAAACTCTATTCCTAAATGACAAAAAAGGTTAGCAGTCAATGGAGAGAAGAAATTAATGCAAGATTCATGTTATGCAAACGACAGCTGACTTCCATATTGTTGAAACAAGCATATTCATCTGACTTGATCCAAGTATACATTATTCTAAAGCCATGCTTCAAATTTCAGCCAAAATGGAACTTGAGAGAACATTATGTAAATATCACTTCTTGTTTGAATTCCCTCAAAATCCCTAGGCTCCGTATCAGTAAAAAGCACATATGTGAGATAAGTTTTAGAATATATAGAAAGCACAAACTTTCACTGTAACAATAGTCATCCTTGAGATGACCTTTTTTTAATGTTCCTACTACATTTATGGAGTATTATAGGACTCAGGAAATGATCCAACAAACTCCAAGGAGTAGAAGCCTTTGTGTAGAGTTCAAGATGTTAATATTTCCTTTCTAACCAAATTAGTTCCACATGTTTTCTGCTGCAATGAATCTCTTTCCTGTGGAATTAGACATGGTCTGACTCATTCTTTATTTTTTGAACACAACAATTTAAATCAGAGTAGTCCTCATTTCACATAGCTTCAAGCTTCTTCCCCATTGCTATGTACTGAATCTTGCTGTCCAGCACTGTGGAAAAGTGTGGAAATAAGGGAGAAAGTCCTCACATCACAGTTATGGCAGGAGATGTGTACAGTCAGCTCAGAAGTGTCAAGACCAACACATTATGTGTCTAAGGAAAAGTAATTTCTGTGATGTCTACAGAATTATTGGACTGATAGAGCTTTCAAACATACCTGAAAATAGTAACAAGATTTATTTTAATGGAGAATGCCCTACATGTCAGGCCTTTATACTTAAGATTTTATTAATCCTAACCAAAAAAAAATCCAAAAATATTACATCATTTGTTAACACAAGTAGAAAATCATACACTTAATATGCAGAGCTTTAAACCCAGCTCTCTTGAGTCTAAGCCTAATGTTTTTGAAATAAATTGTTTTCATTATATTTTTTTTTTCTCAAAGTGGCCTGTCACAGAGGCAAGAAGAGATCACTGAGACTTTAAGATATTTTGTTATAGGGTAAAAATCTGGTTGTTCAGGAAGATAAAATGATTATTAAGACCTGAAATCTGAGACATAGAGTTTGATATCAACATGACTATAAGGATTTCCAGTCTACTGACCAATTTTCCAATTGCTCAGTTCCCTCAAAGGGCTTAGCTTCTCTCAATATTTATGCAGTCTTCTTAGGTAGAGGGAAAAATTCATGGAAGAGGAGAGAAACAATACAAGAGCTGAAACATGAATATTTGAAGGTTATGAGCCATATGTTAATTTATTTTTATGTAATTTGACCCAGCATGGTGTCTCAAGCCTAGGGATAGTAGGTATTTAAAACTCAAATACTAATAGGATGACAAAGAGTAACTTAAGAACTATGTTTTCATTTTGATTTATCAGTTTTCATGCCAAAGAGCTCACTGTATTTCTAATTATAAAGACTTACTCTGTAGCTGTATACTTTTAGTTTTTTCTACTTTCTTTTAGCTAAATTATAGTTATTGTCATTTACTTCTCGGGCTTGATTTTTTTCTCATAAATATAATAAAAGGGACATAATCATTAAACTTTAAAATGATTTCAAACTAGACTATACCTTCTATTGTCAATTTTCTTCTGAGTAATTTTTGTTATAGGGTAAAAATCTGGTTGTCATATTTTGGACCATATATAGATATAAATTACAGTCTGGGTGTGTTCTAAAGTCTTCTAGCAACCTGATGGAAAGGTAGCTATAAAATATTCTGGTGTCTTTAATATTTTAAACTTCTACATATTTTTTATATATTCTTTCTTTCAGGCAAGCAACTACTGAAAACCTCTACCTTAAAATGCTGAATTAGAAAAGCGCTCTGAGGACTGATATCCTCACAGAGTTACATGCACGATATCAAGGCAAGAGAGGAAAAGAGTGCTTAATGATATTTCTCAATCAAATGGGAGAGAGTTCGTTTTTGTACTTGAAAGGGGCATAGAATTTCATCAAGCAACAAAGAGACAGAACTGACTCAGCCCAGGAGGCGGTCGCCATCTTGTTTTTGGAGACAGCCTGAGCAGAGAAGCTGCAGGTGAGAGCAGGCAGATGTGACTGAGAAGTTAGGCGAGCCCTAGCCTGGAGGGCCCTCTGTGCAGTTTTAATTCTTTATATTTTATTGCCATCTATGAGCAATGACTTAAGTATTGACATTGAGTGACAATTAAATTTCTATTTTGAAGAAACTACGTGTCAGCCATTAGGGCGATGAGGCATGCCAGAGTAGAAGAGAATCCAGTTACCTCAATGGGATAGGGGAGGAAACTGAAAGTCTACTCTGAGGTTGTCGCCACAGGAATGGAGATACTGCACAAGACCTTCTGCCACACTTGACCCAATTTGAGTGTCTTATAATGTGCCATACCAAAGAATAACTTGGTAGGCTTTATACTGAAATACCTTTCCTAGAATAAAATCAAATTAGACAAAAGTGGTAGGTATGACCAAATAACAACGAATCCAAATAATTCAACTAATGTTTTTAGAAAATATTGCTGTACTGTCACATGTGTGACATGAAGGAAGTAGTCTCAGATCCCACAAGCCGAGAGAAAAGTGGTGACACCCTAATGGGTAAGGTTTAAGTGCTCTGGACACAATATTTTTATGAAACTAGCCATGCACTGTTCCTTATTTGCTGGTCTTTTAAGGTGCTACATGTTTCTTTGACTTTTAAGTAAACTAAAAAATAATGAGCATAATAGTTAATATTTTTAAAGTGACTGTTTCCTGATCAATTTAGTAAATATATTATGTGAATATATTTCAAAATTTGATCTAGAATTTGAACTAAAGTGGCTATAAATTTGAACAAATTCTATTACTATAAAAAATGTTGTGTCATATGATTAAAATTTTGTGTAATTTCTTATATTTGAAAATACTATTCAGAATATATATAATCTCTTTTATGTCATCATAGTATAACCCTATCTAACTATCTTTCCTCCATATTCTTCAATGGCAAAACTCTTAAGTAAGTTTAATAATTTCTTTCTTTGAGTTTAACATTTCAAATTGCCTAAGTATTTTTCCCAAATTTTGGATAGTTCATCAAGCCTTTTAGAAGCTTTTGAAATCTTCCATAAATATCTTTCAATACTTTTGTGCTTCCACTAATGAAAGTCACAAACTTTGTTTAAAAAAATCTTCAGTTGGAATCACAACATACCTCAGTAAATTTTCCTTTTTGTTATTTTACCCTATGGTGACATTAAAACTACATCTTTGTGTTTTACTGTTATTTTACTTTAAAATGCCTAGATGATTTGATTTCCACTTCCTGTCACAGGTAGACCTCTCTCTGAGAGTGTAACTATATTTTATGTTCAGCCTCTTTTTCAAGCCGATTTATTTCATCAGGCACTACCAACATAGTCATGCTGAAGTCAAAGTAATGGATAAATTTACTGAAAACTCACTCCATCCCTCTGACCAAAATTTATTTCAGGATACTAAACATGACATTCCATACCTCATCTTGCCTCAGGGAAAGCCAGATAGCATAGTCTTGGGGGGTGATAGTGGGTTACCTCTTCAGACACCAGTTCATGGTACTGTGGGAAATCCCCAGGAGCACTGGAACTGTATGAACCAATTTGTCTCCCAGGGGCTTTTCTCTCCATGGCCTCTCTATAGATATAGTAAAGAAAACTGTGCACATCATTTTCACTTTTGAAATCCTGCATTTCCACTCATATTTATCAAAAAGACACATGACTATAGTGCCTTTTTTAAAGACTATGTTTAATGTATATTTATAAAGATTTATAAATATCATATAATGCATGAGCAGCCTACAAATAATCAAATTTTTCAGTAAAATATTTATACTATTTATGCCCTGTCAATAGTCAGCCCTGTTACATAACATAGTGCTTTCATACATGGTAATTTATTACTAAAGAAAAAAGAAAATAACTTTAAAGAATGTTTCATCATTCAGCTTAATATAGAAGAGTTTACTTTGTATAACTCACAATAGTTAGTATATATTCCTAATAAGCAAACTAGAATAAGTGATTTATACAGCAAGAAATTACTGTAACAAAGTAAACTGTTCTTTACTTGTTGCTGTTTCGAATAAAAGACTTATATCACTGTTGTGGTAATAGTTTGGCTCTTAAGAGTCCCTCAACATCTCATGTGTTTAAGAGATAATTTGATTACAGTGACACTGTACTCTTTGGTGATTTCATCCACTAATGAGCCCAGCTGCTCAGTGCACTGTTAGCAGGTCCAGCCTGGTTGGGGGTGTCACTGGGGACGTGACTTGGAGGGTATATCTCCCTCTGCAGCTCACTCCTTCTCTCTCTCTCTGCTTCTCAACCACCATAATGTAAACAGCCTTCCTCTGCTCAGGTCTGTCCATCATGCCATTTCTGCCTTGGAGCTGGCTGACCATGGGAGACCTGAGACCTCTAATGCTGAGAATCAAAATAAACCTCTCATCTTTTACCTTGTGGGTGTTTGGTATTGTGTCTCAGCAAGAAAGAAAGTGGCTAAGACAGCTTTTGGGATCAGAGAATAGGAGTCATTGCCTTGACTGAGCACGTGGTTCAGAAAACTTGGAACGGCCTTGCTGTAAAGATTTGGAATTATTTGGAGATGGTGGCTAGACAAGCTCTAGAAGGCCAGGAAGTGAGCTTGATGAGAGATTATGGTTAGAGCTCGGAAGATTAAAGTACTGAGAGAAATGGAGATGGTAAAGACCAGGCTCAGGAGGTTTCAGTTAAGAACAAAAAGTCCATTGGCAGATGAACTCATAGCCACATGTGTTATGTTGTGGCAGAAAATTTGTTTACATTTTTCTGTGTCCTGAGAACTTGCTGGATACAAACATTAAGGGTGGTGGACTAACAAATCTGGAAGAGGAAATTTCAAAGTGGCCTGTTGTTCAGGCCATAACATGAGTATTGCTGGTTGCTTTTAGCTAGATTTGTAGTGTGAATCAAGAACAAACAATACATCCATTAGCTATGAAAAATTTGCAGTTTCAACAGAAAGGAAGCACTGCAATGTTGCAGCAGGGGAGAGATTGCTGAAAAAAAATAACATTAAAAAAGAAGGTAAGTACTTTACATAAGAGTAATAGGAAAGATTCCTTTGAGGGCATCTCAAGAATCAGTAACACCCTACCCTTGCCAGGCTCAAAGATGCAAAAGAGGAAGATTTTGCTTTAAGAAGAAAGCCTCAGGCAAGGCCTACTGAGAAAGAGTTTTCTGAGGTTGGGGTTGTGACATCTGAGAACTCAGTCAGCTTCTGCAGCTATGATTCAAGGGGATCTGCCTGCTGCTTGAATATTGGAAAACGTTGGCATCATTCACATAGGGCTGGTTTTATAAGCATGCAAGGTTTCATCCAGATTTCAGAAGAAAGCCTGGGAGTCAGAGCAGCCTGCCTCTGAGGGGACAGTGCATGAAGCTGAGAGAACGAAGCAGGAAGTGCAACGAAGGACCCAGGAATTAGGAGGTGCCTAAATGAGGAATACCTCAAGAAAGCCACAGGCAGTGTTGGGAGCCGAGAGAGACTGGAGGAAGGCTGCAATCAACAAGGCCGTAGAGGCATCTTTGTCCAAGTCTTTTGGAGCTCACTGCTCACCACAAGCTGCTCCAAGTGTTGAAAATAAAGCTTCAGGATTTAATTTCTGCTCTGGTGTGTTTCAGTCTTGCTTTGGTCCCTTACATTTCTATCTATCTTCCTATTTTTCCCCCTTGGAATTGGATTGTTTACCTCTGTGTGTTGCAAATGTTTAATCTCATATTCTCTCTCTCTCTCTCTCTCTCTCTCTCTCTCTCTCTCTCTTTCTCTCTCTCTCTCTATCTCTCTCTCTTTCTTTAGTCTTAGAGTTTGAACATTTCAGCAGTATTGAAACTGCTAAAACTGATGACTCCTAGAGGTGGACTAAATTAATTTCACATAACAAGATGTTTACCAAAGTCTTTTGGAGGCCAGGGATGGAATGTTTGAATATGAGCTGCCTCCCAAAGTCTCAATTGCCTAAAGTATAATTTGATCACAGAGGGGTTATATGCATTGGTGAATTCATCCACTAATGAATTTAGCAATTGAATGTGCTCATAGAAGGTGAGGACTGATGACTGCAGTCATGAACTAGAAGAGTATATATCCCTCCTCAGCTTGTTGCTTAACTCTGTGCTTCCTGACCATCAAGATGTGAGAAGTTTTTCTCTCCCCAATGCCTTCCACCATGATGCCTTGGAATTGGCTTGCTGTGTAAGGCCTGGGACCCCTGAGGCTGTAACCCTAAATAATCCTCTCCCTCTTTAAATCATAGGTGTCAGGTATGTGTCTCAGCAATGGGGCAGGTGGCTAAGGCAATTACTTTTTAGAATAACAATGTTTATTTTAGAAAGGCAATAATATCACACACTGTTACATGCTCTGTCATTTATTTCTTCAAGTGACTTCTGCATCTAGCAAAAGATAAAAATGATAGTATTTTATATAATACCATATTTTCTATATCTATTCATCTGTTGATGTGCATATATGCCATTTCTGAGCTCTATTTGCTATTTTTTTGCTATTATAAACATTGGTATGCATATATGATGACCTTAATTCTTTCAGGAAGATACCTAGAAAAAAAATAACTGAGTCAACCGCTATTTCCATTGTTAGTTTTTTGGGGGAATCCCACAATGTTAGATGTGAGATATTTGTAGGTGAATGAATACACCTTATCATCATAATAAATTAGACACACAAGTTACATATTCACTTTCTCTTGCATGAGAAACTAAAAAATATACATGTAAAGGAAGCTAGATAAATAGAAGTAGGGTGAGCTTTTCAAATACATGAGGGAAGAGAAGACAGAGAAAGGGGGCAGAGGAGAAAAGAGGGGTGGAGATAAAAAGGGAATTGAAGAACAAAATGGAAATAGAGGTTTTTGCAAATGGGAAGGGGACCAAGGGTTGAAAGAAGCAGGAGAGAGGGGCAGAGTAAGGTACAGAAAAGCAAAAGGGACGCGCTACTCTGTTCCTGTACTAACTTATCACAATAAATGGAATCACTGTGCACTTCAAACACTTACTGATAAAAAACCAAAAATTAAATAGTATTTTAATGAGGATATTTAGATATGATTTAGGATGGCTGCATTTTTCCAAATTTGTAAGAGCTTTTGAACTATATGAGGCAATTAGTGTCATTTTTATCAGTTATCCACATACCAGGGTAAGACAGTCATCAAACTTCTCACTGTGTAGTGCTGTAGATGGTCAGGGTTCATCCTCTAGAACATCAGGTCATATACATGACTGTACTCTTTTCCTGATAAGCCTCTTTGAATTACTAGTGCTATTTTCCTGTATCATAATATTTTTTTTGTTTGTTTTCCTGTTTTCTTTTATTACTTGAATTTCAGTAAATGCTTTCCATCCATTTGTAGAATTGAAGCAAAAACACTGAGACACATTGTAGTCAATAAAAAGTCAATACACAATAAAAAGACTTTGCCACTCCTTCCTGGTTAGTGAGAGAATGTTAAATAGGCATGTTCCAAATTGCTGGTCATTTTGTCACAATAATCACAAATCCTTTACACCTCACTAACTTTATTTATTTATCTAATAGAGATTGAACCTGGGCCTCGCACATGTTAAGCAGGCACAGTATCCCTGAGCTACATTCCTGATCCATTTTAACTCCTTATTTTAAGACAGGGTCTGAGTTGTTCAAAGTGACCCTTCTGTCTTGTGATCCTTCTGCCTCAGCCTCCCATGTAGCTGGGGTTACTGGTGTGTACAAATTTCACACACAGAAAACAACATCTCCAAATTGCTACCTTCCTTTGTAATTAAAGCTTTACACCTCTGAAAGCACAATATAGAGGTGATTTTTATTTCCCTCCTTGTTCAGTCAGCCTTCTGTACAGAGCACATTTAGAAATAAAACTGTACACAATTCGCAGGTGATTACTGAGACAGGAGATCCGATTCTGATGTCCACCATGCAGACATGACTGTGTATGGAATTTGTACACTGGAGAATACAGAGATTTCTTACTGTTTATGCATAATATGATTCATATAATAAAATGTAAATTAATATTCTTAGTAGAAAGCTAGAATTGTTTTTTCCTCTTAAATGTGCCTTCCTTGGTTCCTTTGAAGTCCTTGCTTTTCTGCCTTCTCCTTCTTTCTCTCATCTTACTTCAAGTATTTTATAAATAAACAGTGTGATGGAGGACACACTAGTGGTTATTTTTATTATCTAGTTGACTATGCTTGCATGACTGTTAATGGATCAAAATGTCTCATCACCAACTTCCAAGTTGCTACCCAGAACCAACAGAACTGACACTGAGTCACTCCCATGTTGGCTGAGCAAAAATGAAAACCAGGACTCCTTTGTACTCTCAGGCTGGCTGAGAGGCATTGGTGCTAGCCAAGGAACTGTCCTTGGAGATGGGCTTCCCTCCCTTTGAACCTCTACTCTGCCACTGTGTTGCTATGGAAACTTGGACAATCATTTTAATTTCCTGGGGCCTCAATTTCTTCCTTTCTAAAATACATTTCAGCGCATTGTAACGGTACATTTTTAAAACATTCTAAGTATCTAAAAATGTATTTTTGGAAAGGGCATAGGATTATGTTATCATTCACTGACAGATACTTCTGTGAACATGAATGTTCACAGAACATAAATGAAATGAAGGGGCTCTCCTCAGGTAGAAAATTTCTCATAAAAATGGGCCTTTAATTACTCATTTACAGAGGTTCTCATTAAGTCTTCTAAGGTGTCTCGGAGGAGTTCATTTTAATCGCGTTGTGAACATGTTGTTGTTAAGAGCCTAAGAAAGCTTAAAAGCTGTGTCCTGCCAAGAATTCTTTCTGTCTGGATATCACATAGGGTTTCCAAGGAACAAAACAGGGCAGGAGCGAAAAGTGTCTTCTTGTTTTCTGTCCTGCAGTTAAGGGCCTTGGCTAAACGGTAGATGACAGCCTCAGCCTTATGCTTTGAGTCTGAAAGCGACCTCTCAGATACCTTCCTCCCATTAAGATGTTTACACTTTAAATATAGAGACTGAGAGATTCAGATGTACCTGCAGAAAAGAGAGAGATGCTTGGGACCTATTAATGAGAAAGTAACGCCACCAAAATTTAAGAGAAATTCCTGACTTTACCAATTATGTAACATAACATGAAAAAGAAAATGATGATGAGAGAAGTTTTGGGCCTGGTTTTGGCTTTGGAGGTGTCACAAAAATTTCATATACTCAGTGGCAAAGCCAACCAGTAATTATGTTCAGACAGCATCTCTCCATGTGAATAATCAGATTCACCTCTTTGCTTGGGTTGAGGGTAGAGATGGAAAAAATGGGCCCCTAACAAATACCTAAGTAGAGGTGGATTGCACTTTGGGAAAAGTGACTAAAGACCTTCTCTCAATAGACAACAATGTTGGCATAATTAATTCTCCTCATGCATTATTATACTAGACTTTTAAAGTGATGTGAGGAAGACGTATAAAGAACTCAAAACATTTTCTGTAAGCTCCATTAAATGACAATACTTAGTTCCCAAAATGAATAATAATAAAACTAGACTAAATATTTATCATGGTTCCAAACAAACTTCATCTAGAAGATGTCTGGGGTACTAGAGGAACTGATGGAAACTAACTTTCACTATAACAAAGACTAACATTTTGTTTGTTTGGTTTTGAGACAGGGTCTCACTCTGCAGTCCAGGCTGACCTCAAATTCATTGTGACCCTCCTGCATTAGGCTCCCAAGTGCTGGGATTTACAGGCATGTACCACCATGCTTGGCTCAAAGACTAACTTCTTGATGTGCAAAATATCTTCATAAAAAATTGTAAAATGATTGTAAGTTTGGTGTTAAAGATTGTGGGAGAAAAATAAAATACCACATCCTTTTCTTAAAGTAACAAAAACAAACAATAGCAACAACAAAAACATATGTGTATGGCATTATTCTACTGAAATAAGAAATGCTACCAGGCCTAAAATGTCTTCAGAAAGTCTCATGAATTCAAAGGTGCTGCTTGTGAATGGTGATTTGATCCTAAGGTCCCTAATCACATCAGGGAATTAATCTACTAATGTGATCATGCCTAAATATGCTTTTAGGACTTGGGACCTGGTCAGAAAAAGTGTGTTACTGGAGTGTGACCCATAAAGATATATTCTGGCTTTTGACTTCTCCCTTCCTAGATGCCATAGGTTGAGCAGTTTTTCCCCTCCAGGGTCTCCCCCCATGCCAGTTCTACTTTAGAGCCAACCAGTAATTGACTGAATCTTTAAAACCATCAGCCAAAATAACTTTCCTCCCTTAAATTCTGGTAGTTGTTAGGTATTTTGTCCCAGTGCCAAGAAAATGAGTAACATAAGTTGCATCAGTTTTCTATAAGATAGTGAGAATAAGCAGATTCTAGCTGTAGAGAAACAACAAAGAATAAGATTTTTTTTAAGAGATAGAAAATTAGGCAACTGAAAAGAGACCATAAAAACATGGTTAAATTTTCACCATTACAGAAGCAGGTTGGACCAACTTTTCCCAGTAAAGAGATTTCCCAGAAAAAAGGTGAGTTTTTTTTAAGAGAATCCATGCTCTTTATTCTGCAAGATCATAGTTGATATACTTTCCCCTCCACCAACATTATACCCTCTTGGTCTTGAGTAACCACTGAGGACTCTTTGCCTTGTGGTTTTCCAATTGTAGAGAATCTAGTAATAACAAGTGCTTGTCTTGCAGTTCTAGTTTTCTGACCTCACCTCTATTAGCTTAAACCTACAAAAACCAGAAGCTGCCCTCATTTTGGAGGGCATGCAACTTGCCTTGATTGCTCTCTCTTGAGGAATCAAACACTCTAGCCAAGTTGATGCATATCACTGAACCAATGACCAATATATAACACTGTATCTACAAACGCTGGATAACATGAGTCCAGCATCCAAGGAGGGAGACACAAGACAGGCCCTACTCACCATCTTTTTCATTGATTTGTTTGAGTTTTATACTTCTCCTGTCTCTGCAACTTCAGACTCTGCTACCTGACAGCGTTCAGGTTCCTATGGTTAACCAGTAAAACACAAGTAGAAGAGAGATATTCACTGAACTATCTGCTCATCTCTGTGCCAGAGATCAGCAAGTAAAGAAGATATCACTGTCCAGGTGATGAAATTCAGTGCTGGTAACCATGAGTAGCTAGGATTATTAACACATAATGAGAGCATCACTTCAGACATCTCATGGTTAAGATAGACAGCTAATTAAATAAGTAGAAATAAATAACATTATAATGCTGAAGCTATATTTATTACATATACCACACTATTTAAAATTATTATTTTACCTGAATTGAACAGAATAAAAAGAGGTTAAACTAAAACAAGAAATTCTGAACAATAATTAGTTTTCATATAAGGAAAAATTAATTCTTATGAACATTCTTATTTTTCTTTTTTTCTTTCTTTCTTTTTTTTGTTTATCTTTTTTAATCAGGGTCTTGTTATGCATTTCAGGCTGGCTTTGAACTCACTTTGTAGCCTTGGCTGCCCCAAACTCACAGTAAACATCCTGCCTCAGCCTCCTGAGTGTTGGGATTACAGGCATGAGCCACTATGCCCAGAAATAGTAAGAAGTATTTATTGAAAGATAGCTTCTCTCTAAGAGAGACAGAAAGGTGTCCTGAGTCAGTAGTCTCTCTGATGAACATTCCTTATGATAAAAGACTGAAATTATGTAAATAAATTGGAGCCATCATTTTAATGGAATATGCATCAATTTTGAGCAGATCTTATTTTCTTCTAATGTCAGAGATGAGCAGATTATAACTGTTACAGCCTTCTAGTGTCTTTTGCCTTCCTAGTTTTGTTGGTTGTACTAATTGACTATTATACTAAATTTTGATTTTGCCAAGGGACATTCCATTATGAAAAATAATTCATTGATCTTTTTATTGAATGAATTTTACCAGCTCCTCGGTTTGTTTGTGTTTACTAACTTTTCCAAGAATGATTCCTTGGTCTATTACTTAAGTTATTGCAGGTTTGGGGCAACATGGTAAAGGGGGGAAGTTTCAGTTTCCTTAAGCTAAGCTACTTGGGTTCAATCCTCAGTTCAATCTTTGACTCTGTCATTAGCAAGATGTAAAATCTTTGACAATTACACAGCTAAACTTCTCCTGATTCCCTCAGTTATAAATCAGGTATAAAAATTAGATTCCTGCTCATCGGGTTATTACATTATTATTACAGTACCTGCAATGCCCACTATTCAGAGAACTGTAGCTGCTAATTGTAGTTAACTTCGTGCTTGAGTGGTAAGTTGCCCCCGTGATATTCTTAGGTAACACTTTCTTCTACATTTTCTCAGAACAGTCTGAACAGTGGCTTGGTTTCTTCTGGATCTACATACAGATAATATTTTTCTTCCTTGTAATTGTCTTTTTTTTTTTCCTGACTGCTTTCTGAAATGTATTTTCTTTAATTTTGAAAGCAAAACAACTAACCAGAATATTAGTATCAATCAAGTTTTATTTATATGTTCTAGAATGTTCTGTTACTTTTTGACATGAAAAAAGTCATGCTTTAATATAAAGAAATATTTATTCTATTATATCTTTCAATGCTATTTTTTTCTGTTTTTTTCCCCACTACATACTCTTTCAGGCATTATATTATTAAGTGGGATCATCTTTTTCAACAAATGTATTTAGTGCTTTTACTTCCTTCAAACTTTGGGGGATTTTTTTCTTGATATTTAGAAACTGTAATTATTTCACATTTACCCCACCTCAGTAATTTAATGTGTTTTTTCTTTGTTTTCTTCTTCCCATCTTTTCTCCATATATTTGTACATTTTCCTTCCCATTGTACTGAATTTGTGTAATTTTAATCATCACTTCAAATCCTTCACAGGATACTTTAGAGCTACATCCTTTTCTTCTGGTAGCTAAAGGTAAAAGACAAGCAGGGAGGACAGGGAGGCTCCACGTAGGTGTGGCCAAAACCACCTAGATTCTTCTTTCTCTTCTGAGTTTCTATTGTCTGTTGTTCACCTAGGTCATTTCCACTCCAAAGACTATTTCCATGTGTTTCTTTCTGCACCATCCCATTACACTCTAAATGGTCTTCCGAAAATTGGGAAATCCTTGGTGACATTTAATTTTTTAGCAAGTATCTGCAGTGGCATAAAGAAGCTTATATTTTTGAAGATTCTTTACTCTTCCCAAACTTTCTACTTGTCACATTGCCTCTTCTCCCCCAAATACACATGTGCACTATTTGCAATCTATAAGAAACAGACCATGTACTATTTATTAGGATTTCATTTAATGTCTCTTAGAGCAAGTAAGAGATGTGCAAATGGAACAAAAACAGCTCACTAATTTTCCAATTAAATTTTTTAAAAGATATAAATGACTGGATTGAATCATAGGTGAGTAATGAACCTAAATTAAGAATTTGTCTGTAAGAGTTGAACATAAATACTTGCTATTTTGTTTTGCTTTGTACAATGAAATGAAAGCCCCTGTTAATAAAGATAAAACAAAAATATTGAATGTTACATTTTGAACTTAACATTTTACATGTTTCCTTATACATTACATTAGGTATAAATTTTATTTTATGAGATATAATTTTATAGTGCTGGTACAACCCCATATATAAAAGTCAAATTTCCTTGTATTTCTAAAGCTAAATAGTTAATTCTATTTATAAAATATAATTATTCAATTTAAATATTCAATTTAAAGTAATTTTTATTCATGAATTTCTTCTTTAATTCATAATCTCAGATATACTGAATATTTCAAATGTGACATAAATAGCAGAAATCATTATATATATATATAAACCTTGATTTACATGTGTTAGTGATAATCACAAGTACTGCGATTAACCACTCAAATTTGAGTTGCACTCTGTCTTACCTACAGACTTTTTTTCTCATTGTAATAGGCACAAATGGATACATATTTCTCAAGCCAACATTCATGAGAGGCTCTTGAAGCTGATTATATGCTATTTAGTTAAAATAATTTTGGACAATATTACTACACCGTGTCTTTTCTTTTTTCTAAATAGTTATAAAATCTACTTTTCAATGAGATGTTAGCATACCCAGTCCATAATACTTTGCAAAATTTGATGCCAATAGGGCAATCACATGTCAATGAGATTTAGGAAGAAGTCATGGAGGGTGTCTTCCCCTAAAGCTAGAGAAAAATGTGGACTCTCTCAATAGTTACTCCACAATCTTTGACCTTTGTCTTTTCATTTGCATTGAAATACTTCGGGCTGTGTTGAAGTCAAGAAGCCTGAGAGAAAAGGAAACATGCTAAATATGGCAGACCAGAAAAGTAAAAGAAACGAGGTTATCTGCCAGCATTGGTCATGAGCCACCCTAACCTTGAATGCTCTATCTCTCGGCTTTTGTTATGTGTGAAAAGTACATTCTTTCCAGTTCAGTTCCTCCTTATCAATTTTCCATTGCCCTGTATCAAACACATTTTTCACAGAACACTTTACATGAGTTTAAAACAATTTTATCATTTATGATTTATTTATAACAGCAGTTATGTAAACCTTGAAACAAAGTGTTATCACTTTCTCTAATTTTACCTTTCAGCATTTAAATTTTATAGAGTCTGCTACAGTAGTTTCAATGGAATTGATAAAGCTGAAGCAAATTGTCTTATCTTAAAAATTTAATTTGAAAAAGTTTTTTGTGATATTAAATAAGTCACAATTACTATAAATTGCAAGGAGACCTTCTGGTTTTCAAATTCAGTTTGCTGACTTTGGCACTAGCACTTAGCAAAGCCTCCTTATGGGAAGTGGGGAGTTTGGGAGGGGTGGCATGAAACTTACTCATTTCCACAGTAATCACTGAGTGATGACGGCCTGCAAAAAACTCAGAGAGGCTGAGTGATGAGCAAAAAAACTCAGGATAACACCACAGAGATATGAGCAGCATTTTTGACATATTTCAATTTAAAATTCTCTGTTCCTAGGTGCTGATTATTGTGACTCAAATGCTTAAAAATATAACTTGATCTGTGCCAAAAGACAGCTTGAGAAATACTGGAAACCCAGGAGTAATAGTTACTTGGATGTTCTCACTGGCTCCAGAGCTTTCTGGAGTGAAGAAGAACACAAGTTAGAAATATTACCTTATTCTACTTATTATTGCCCATGCAATTTTCCTTAACAGTGTTGGAAATTAGCAATAAGAATCAAAATACTGAATATGCCCCATTGTAATACAGAGTATTAAAAACAGCAGTTGCATTCTGCATTGCAGCAACCCAGTGATAGAGGGGAATGAAACTCCCAACCTACTAGATGTCCAGTACGAGTTTTTCTCTAAAGTCAAAGAATGAATTTTAGGAACAACAGAGGAGGTTAAGAGCAGAATAAATTTATTGAGAGAAAGAAAGCTTCTGTCTAGGAGAGAGACAGAAGGGGTCCTGAGGTGGTTGCTAAAGATTGTCTTTTCTAGGAACTTTTATAGAGAAAAAGCACAAGGTAAGACAGGTCCAAGATGGGGAAAACGTGGGAACTCACAAGGTATGCATAAAGTGGGACAGAACTATAGTCAACCAATAAGATTGTTTGATTAACATTGAGCAAATCAGGGACAAATAGGGGAGTGAATCACATAGCAAGCAGGCATGCTTTAAGAGGAGTGGCTCTGCAGGGTGTTGGGATGGTGAGTGACTCCTGACTTCCTCAAAGTGATTCCTATCTATTTAGAGTATCGATCCCTGAAGTTTATACTTAGGGTGTGGTTGTATTAGTTTTGACTTTTGTCTTAAGATCTGGTCCACAGTGGGAGGTGTCTATCTCCTCCAAAGTTGTAAGGTATCTGGTCTTCTGCACTGGCTCCTTTGAGGGCTCAGCCTTGTCTGTTTCAATATTTCTAACTAACTCAGCTGCCTGTAACACTAGTAAATATCATAAAGGCCTGTCACAGAGCAGTGCAGTGTCATGATGGAGACAGCCACCACCAGGGTGAAATATGCAGTCATCCTGAGCTTTAATGAAAGGGCACTTTTCTCATGACCAGATGAAAACAAAAGCCTGTGACAGTCAGTGTAAGGACACAGAATTACAGAGCCTCTAGGTCAGTAAGAAACCCAGAGCTTCAGGACAGCCCAAGTAAAGCAAGAACCCAGTGCTTCCCAAGGTTACTAGAGGACAGGGTCAGGCATGGCCAGAGTGAATCGCTCTTTGAAATTTAAGCTATATAGACTTATTTAATTTAAATAAACATTGAGCAACTGCACACAGATCATGAGAAACCACTTTATCGTATTTAACATTCCCAACAGGAGGAATCAGCACTCTGGTACAAGCGGTATCATCTCTGACAATTACAAAACAAGAGGAAGGGCATGATTCAGGCTGTACCATGGTATGCACCATGTGTTCTCTTACCCATCCCATGTAGTGCTTGCATCGAAAAGGAGAAAGAACAAATTAACTCAAAAATCTGTTGAATATTATGGTACCTTGTCATGATTCATTCACTAATCTGAATTCAATAAAGTTAATGTGGTTCTTATTGTGTGGAACATGTTCAGACATATCCAAAATTTCTTGGTGTCTTATTTCAGTTTATGGAAACCATTCTCAAATATTGGATAGGTTCTGATATTCTCACTTGGCAGATACTTTTCAGATATTAAATCCATTCTGATATCTTTACTAGGAAGAGCTAAGTGGAGGCATTACAGTGCTGTTTGGGAGCTAATCTCACTTATCAAAGTGTATCACTTCTTACTGAAGCTCTTCCTATCCATGTACTTTATTCTCATGTTATACAATGGGAATTTTGTGAAATAAATATGGTTGGTATTATTTGCATTTTATAATGAAGACCCTACAGTGACACATGGAAACCAGATAGCCTAAGGTACACACCACTTTGTATTACCAGAATTTTAAAAAAGAAAAGAAAAGAAAATCTTAATGCCTATATCATAAGAAGGCTTTTGCATATTGGGAGGGAAATTTGGACCTTATGTTTGATAAGAAAACCAGACTTTCTAAATCTTCAACTACAGTCAGATTTCCTGTCTTGGCCCATGTGAAGGATTTATTCATAAAAGCAACTTTAGAAGTTAAAGGTTTTGAAATCACAGATTTGACTCTATTTCTCTGTATATATCTATTTCACACTAAGTAACTTCATGCCGAATTTTTAGAAAGAATACCCATAGATGCCATGCACAAGATGGATGGATTGCCATATATTCTTATTGCAAGAATATTTTACTTGACTTTCTAAGAGAGTGATTCATACTGATGTATTTGAAAATGCCAAACAGGAATTTCCATTTCTCTCTTAGTTAACCATTAAGTGCAATTAATCAAAATAAAATGTCTGTTTCAGTTAATAAAATTTTATCTCTATCCAAACACTTCTTAAGCAGTTGATACCTAAAATATGTTAAAATTTTAAACAATCACAAAATTATAGAACAATTACAGGTATGGTAAAACTAACTTTTTCCTAAATTGTTTGAAAATCAATTGCCCACCTGCTGCTTCATCACTCTCAAACACTTAAATCACACCTTAGTACACTTTCTACAACAACAACAAAAAAGGAAATAAAAGAGAGAAGGAAGGAAGGAAAGAGGAAAGCGAAAAGGAATGCAAGGAAAGGGAAGGGGAGGAGAGAGAAGGGGAGGAGGAGCAGGCCTGAGGACCCCTACTCACAGCCATCCAAATCAGGAAACTAACTGTGATACGTATCTCCCATCTCACTCTCGGTTCCTATTCGGATTTCACCAATTATTTCAATAACATCCTGTACAGCAAAAGTCCAGGTCAGAATCACAGTGGCATATTATTTCCTCCATTGCACCTGAAAGTTTCTCTATCACACTGACTTTAATAATCTCGGACCTCTCAAGATTGAAAGCACGAGCTTTTGTAGATTTGTCTCAATGCAGACATTTCTGTCGCTTTCTTGATTTAGATTCAGATAAAGTTCAATCCTTAACATGAAAAATAATTTTAAAAAATACAAGCTAGTATCTGACAGGTATGACACAGAAGTGATGGTGTGTTTTAATCTCCTATCAAAGCAAATACACTTTAAGTTGTATCACTGCTAATCTTCGTTATTTGTTATCGGAATAACGTGATGAGTTGTAGGCTTTTCCACTATACTTTCAAACGCATCATAATTAGCCTTTTACGGGAAGTAAAAGTACAGTTCCTCCTCAAACCTCCAATTCACATCTTGACTTTTTTGTATCTATCCTGGTCTATGGATTCCAATTTTTTACTAAACAGTTTGTAATTCTTTACTGTCACTTTTTAACTTATCTTCAGAGTTCTTGTTTGGGGTGACTGACAGCTCTTTTGAGAAAGGAATGTGTGTTATGCTAAATAGCTAAAGCTTACAAAATGTTCTGAAATGCTACAATTTTAAATTTTGTAACATGAATTAAAAGTCTACACAATCTGCAGATTTAGTAAACATGGCAGAAAATGGTACCTTCCCAACATATTCTCTTTTCTTTCATTTTTTATTTTTTATTAGTGCTTGCTGCAGCATGTAATGATTATTTCCCTTGTAGGGAGCTAGTACAGGTACATAATTTTTCTTTGTTCTCTTCTCATCCCCTTTGTCCCTCCTGCAATCTCTTGGGCCCCCTCCCTTTTACTAAAGATCCATCTCCCAACTTCCTATTGTCTATCTTTTATTTTACGCTTTACTTATATTTTGAATTTCTCACAGAAGACAAGCCATACAATATTCAGGATTGCATATTTGATTTATTTTACTTAAACTTTCGATTTCAAGGTGCATTTATTTTTTTTTTTACAAATAACTCAAATTTATAGCACAGCAGCAGTTCACTGTGTATGCTCAATTTAATTTTCCACCTTATCAATCAAAGAACTAGCTTCTTTGGTTTATTAATTCCTTTGGAAATCTAATTATTTACTATACCAGAGCTAGTTGTAGTAATTTTGTTCTAAATTCCTTTTATCTCTATAATATGTGTCCTCAATGAAGGTATATGATTGTGTCTGAGTGATAATCATTAATAATAAATAGTACTTAGTCATGTAAACAGAAATAAGTATGCAAAATGTAATGTATATAATAATGCACAGAAGTAAGAATATATCATTAAAGGAAACTAAAAAGATTTGGAAATTCACTCAGGAGCTTTAAAGGAGTTTAATGTTTACTTCACTAGTTAATTAAAATGTGCATTTAACATTAGATATTATGTTCATTTAACCCTATACCACAAACTCATTGCATGGAATATACTAGAGGATCAATATGAGTTTGTTGAATTGAATTCAATTGATCTGAGTTGCGCTAGAAATAGTGAAAACTATCGCAGACAGATCAAGCCCGCAACCTCCCAAATGAGTGGATGGCGAAGGCTTAAACAAATGAGACAAGTGGTATGATGTTTACGGCTCCAGGAGGAAGAACCCTGTAGTAAAATTTGAGATTTTCTGGGAGCTTAGACAAGGAACTCCTCTGGGCCTGTATTTATTTGGTTTTCGAACTAGGAGATTAGAGTGGAAAAGACCTTGCAGAGGACCTTGGTTCAAGGACTTTTCCAATAACAGTCTATGTTAATGTAGGAGAAGGATCTTACATTAATTTAGGAGAAGTATTTTATGCTAATTTAGGAGAATTACCCCAGGGGAAACTCTCCAGGTTGACTTTCACCACAGGGGTAAGGTGCCTGCAGTTACAATCTTTAGTTATGAGTGTGGGAGTCAGGGGTCCTCACATAAGACCTTATCCTGTCCTTTGAGGCATCACAGAGTCACAGGTGACTATAGACCTCAGCCGGGACAGTAACCCAAAGAGTTTCACTTACTCTGAGTCCAAAGCCCATCTCCGGACAGGTAGTGTAAACCTTGGACAGACTCATGAGTAAGCACACAAAGCCAACTGGTTAATTTTAAATCCTGCTCAGAGCAGCTTCCTAGTGGTCTCCATCAGAAAACTTAAAAAGGTGCTAGGGAATTCCTCTCCCACAAAGGAATCCTCAGATACATAAAAACATCTTTCATGGTTTCCTCAGGATCTTCTTTTCTTGGCAGAGCATCGTCTTCCTGCTTCCAAAGTCCCTGCTGTTCGGTGGCGGTCTCCAGAGGTGTCTCTGTGTGCCAGGCCATGCATGGAAGAGGGTTTTGTTATGGTTCCCTTGACATCAGCATTGTACTATCGTTAAATTTGATTAGACTATCGTTATTTTTTTGAAATAATAGAAAAAGTATGTTTGCCTAACAATGTCTACAGCAGGAATAAGTATTTGAATTGTATATGTATGTGGTCAGCGCCTGTGAGAGAATAAGCAATTACAGTTATGTAATGCTGATGACATGTTAATTTTTATATTATTGCTGTTGCTAAAATATTATAATTAAAGTAAAAACAATTTGACAATTCTTGGCATGAACTTCATCTTATTGATTCGTATGCAGCTTGCCATCAACCAAAAGCTTTGCCTGGCACAAATAAATTGTCCTTAGTTCACCTCTTTCCACGTCTTGGATTTATGTAACTGTTTTTAATCTTAAATAGGATTTTATATTTGAAATTCAAGTGGGAGATACTTGATACTGTTTCAATCTCCCATATACTTTCAGATTTTGATATTGATAAATTAGCTCTTCTCTCTAACTTTGGGTACCATGAAAATATTAGAAGTCCTTCAAATATGTACTATCAATCTCAGTCAGTTTGAGCTGCTATAACAAAAGACACAGACAGAAGAGCTTAAAAATCAGAAATTTGTTTCTCAAAATTCTGAATGCCAAGAAGTTCAAAGCATTAGATTCTGATGAGGGCCATCTTGCTGGTTTGCACATAAGTGCCTTCTTGCTATGTCCTCATATGGTGAGAAAAGAGAAATGATTAGTTTCCTTTCCTGCTTTGGACAGAAACTACTCCCATCCATGAGGACTTCACCTTTATTACTGAAGGACCTCCCCAAAAACACCATTACATGGGGATTAGGACTTTCGCATATAAACTAGTGGCACATATGAACATTCAGTTGCTAGTAACATCTGATCATGACAGTCCAATGATAATGTTAAATTTTCATCTTTTTTCCTTGTAAAATGTATTTGTCAGGGATGAGATCATAGCTTCATGCAAGGGCCCTTGTCTACTATGTGTGAAACTTTGGATTCAATCCTCAGTAGTTAAAAAAATGTACTAAATCAGTCTCCATACTTTCAGCACATCAAGGAATGCTTCATGAGACTTTCTAATAAATTTGTGGATACCAAAACACTCTCATAGTTATTGGTAGGTAATCCGTAAGGGCAAAAATATGAGATGGTAAAATTTTATTTAAACAGGAAAGATTTTTTCACACATCCTGAACTTGTTTTCTAATTCATGGAAGAATATGCTAAGTGGTTCCAGATCCTCACCCCCAGAATATTTAATTCAGTAACCCTAGAACAGGCATCAGGAATCTGTATTTGCAATAAGTACTCTCCCTCCCAAAGCTTTGCTTACATAATAATTAGACCATACTTTTGGAAAATACTGGCAGTTACTCTATTATAGAAGAAAAAAGCAATTTGTAATAATTTCAAAACAGAGAATTATGAGGCTGGCATGTACCCAATGCCATGTCAACAATATTTATTGGGCCATACTCCACACAGTAAAATAGAGAAGAACAAATAATGCAAGAATGACTGCACAGTTGTATACTATATAGTAAGACAACATGAGTAAAATCAATAAGGTGTAACAGTATAAAAATAAAATGATTTTCACAAAATCTAGATTTGTGAAGTATTTACTGAATACCATCACAGATGATAACGAGTAACAGGCAATGATTTAATATCTAAATCACAAGTGTTACAACTTAAATTTAGGTGTCGGCTTGGTTATTTTT
This sequence comes from Hydrochoerus hydrochaeris, assembly GCA_004027455.1. Lineage (NCBI taxonomy): Eukaryota > Metazoa > Chordata > Mammalia > Rodentia > Hydrochaeridae > Hydrochoerus > Hydrochoerus hydrochaeris. The sequence goes on from PVLA01001863.1 coordinate 300,171, forward strand.
CTCTCCTTGGTGAGATAACATACTTCATACCCAAAATGAAGGAAGGAAAGGCTTATTTAGCTTACAGTTTTTAGAGGTTTCAGTCCATACTCAGCTGGCTCCAAGGCAGACTGGCATGGCTAGGGGGCAGCCATTCATGCAGCCACAAGTGACAAGAGCGAAAAGGGAAAAAGGGAAAAAGCATGCCTCTTTCCTTCCCTTATTTTGTATGCCAGCTACCTGCCTATGGGCAAATGCAGTACTCACACTGCCAATTTTTGTTGTAGTCAGGCATTGCAAGGAGAACAATTACATATAGGACACAAACTTTATAATAGTATTTTATAATGGTCACCCAAAGATAAGAATAAGAAAGTGCAGGAAATTTTTCCACAACACTAAAGACAGAAAATCCAGCTAAGGGCCTGGATCCTACAGCAATGACCTGCATGAGTCCAGCTGAAGACCTAGAGCCCATGACCATGCCTCCCACAAGTCCAATTGGAGGCCCAGAGCCCATGACAGTGATCCATGCAAGTCTATTGTATGGATATGCCCAAAGGTCAGTGGTAGAAGCTATAAAGTCTATGCCAGCGGGCTGAAGAGTCTGTGCTAATATTACAGGCAACTGAGTTAATTAGAAACATTACAGGCAGTCAGACAGGGCTGGGTCCTCAAAAGAGCCAGTGCAGAAGACCAGATATCTTGCAACCCTGGAGAAGACAGACACCACTGCTTCAGACCAGATCTCAAAACACAAGACAAAACAAATGCAACCACACCCTTAGTATAAATATCAGGGATTGATATTCTAAGATGTGGATCACTTTGAGGAAGCCAGGAGTCACCATCCTAACCCTCTAGAGAGTCACTGCTCTTTAAGCATGCCTGCTTGCTACATGACTCACTATCCCATCTGTTCCTGATTTGGTTATTTTACCTGTGCAATTAAACTTATTGGTTGACCATAGTTCTGTCCCATTTCAGGCCTGTCTGACTTGAAAGTTCCCATGTTTTCCCCATCAGGGACCTGTCTCACCTCATTGTTTTGCTCTAAAAAATTCCCTAGAAAATACATAGTCTTTGTCAACCCATTTGGGACCCCTTCTGTCTCTCTTTCAAGACAGAAGTTTTCTTTCCCTCCATAAATATAATCTGCTTTTTTTCCATTGTTCCTAAAATTCATTCTTCGATTTTAGAGAACAGGAACTCGTACCAGACATCTAGTAGGTTTGGAGTTTCATGGCACTATATCACTAATAAGTTGAGAGTTCTACACTGGAGCCAAGAAGCAACACTCAAAAGAGGTACAAGGGTTCCCCTGAAAGTATCACATCCATCCTCAGTGACACTGAGGTCACGAGCTCCACTGACAATAACAACAGTTGAGTACATGTCAGGAAGCCAGCAGGACAAGCTTCTGGAGATTAAATAATAAACATCTCCCCCTCCAGATCCAGGAAGTGAGGCTCAGTGTAAGGACCAAAGCTCCCCCAAAGTGAACTGCAACTATTCTCAGTGACAAGATCCCAAGCTCCTCTGATGAGAATTGCCAAATTCGTGTTGGAGAAGCCAGCCATGACAAGCTCCTCCAGGAGAACCAATGGCTCCAAACACCACCATTTAGGAGAACCCACAACCTCTGCTCTTCCTCTCCGTATCTCCTTTTATGCTGACAACTTTCCTCAGGTGGGCCATCTACACGCAGCACCCTGCTGATTTAATTCAGCTGGTGTTAAATTGACACCAGTTTTTAATCCATAACAGGTGTAATTAAGATTTCTGACCATCTCCTAGGCATGTGAGTTTTATTCTTCTGCACATATAGACAGACATGTTGATAACTGAAACAGTTACAATTTTCTTAGAATCATGAGTAAGTTATATAACAGTTTGGTGGTCTGGAGAGAGTACATCATACATATGAGTTTCTAAAGATATTGTTGGCTTTCGGGATTTTTTTAAATCTATGAGAAATGTATATTATATTTACATTGAACAGTGTTTTCTTTCTTATTGTGATTCATCTGTTTATTTTTATTGTTTTATTTTCACAATTCCATTCAATATGAGGTTTCTCATTACATCCTAATTTAAATGTTTCTAAAATGAAAAATCTGTGTAATTTCTTGGCTTGAAACCTTTTAGAGCCTTCCTATAATGCTTAAGAGAAAATCAAATCACAGACACAATCTTCAAGGCCATCCAGGGCTGATTCCTTTAACTGCTCCTCTCAGCGTCCTTCTGACCAGCTCTCCAGGCCTGCCTCCGAGGGAAATGGATAGCAGTCAATTAAATCAAATTTTCACATACCAGCTCCTGCCCTTGACGCTTCACTAAAGGTATTCAAACTAATGCTAATTTCCATTTATTTTCAAAACATGAACATCAAAAAAGTGAGGGAAACTTTCCCATGCTCAGTGTCTTGTCAGAAATGAAGCTCCCAACTGTATTCAATAAAGTCTTAATCCAAAGCCCTAGTTCTCACATTGCATCGTGATATTTACTCTTCATATCTGCAAATGAGCTTTGGTTCTTTATTCTTTAGTTTTTCACTCATGTTACTTGCAAGACTATCCTAGTTTCCAGAACTCCCTTCTCCAGAAAATCCCAAACACTGCCTCTAGGCCAGCCTAGATTTGATGTGAATGCCTCGATTTCATGAAGGATAATTCCTAATATGCTTTATCACAATTGTGTAGTTAGTTATTGGTATCCCTCTGAAGAATTTAAATTCCATATGAAGGCAGGGCCCTAATAAAATATGCACTAGAGTCTCCAGAGTTTGTCTGACACCTGGCATATAATAAATAAGTAGCTATTTGTTGATTGGTTGCTTATAAAATAATGAATAAACATTTTGTGTGAAAGAACATCAGAAATCATATTTGAAGGTTTGCTTGGAAATATTCTATAATTAAAAGAATATATTGCCTTTTCTTCATTTACAGAAAGAAAATAACAATTTGAGTCTGCAAATCACAAGAACTAAACTCTTCAGTAAAATGAATGATACTCATTTATCTATATAGTATAATAATAAAGTATTCAGATCAAGGATTAGAGTCAAAAGAAATCATTTCTTATTTCAACCATTTTTCCAAAGCCTCATAAACCCCATGAAATGATACATTCATAAAGCTCAACTCAGCAGAGATACTTGTCCCACAGCAGGTACATTTCTATCTTTGATACAGATAAATAGCCCCATAACACTTTTGCTTGCCTCATGGGACACATTAGTTTATGATGCATATCTATGGATTATGTGTAAACATTTTCTAAAATATTGCCTGCTTGACTAGATCTCAGAAAATATAGATTGGCAACCCAATTTGTTCCCTTGTTGATCCTGTCATCTCAGAAATGTGAGTTAAATTTTCTAAGTCACAGCTTTCTCAGGCCTGCAATGGAGTAAACTATGAACATCTTGCTTCATTCCATTTAGTGATCATCAAATGAACTGACATGTTTGAATGCACTTTACAAAAGATAAAGAAAGCGATTGATACTGTTTTTGTCATTATATTATCAAAATTTACTTAAGAAAAGTAAAAAAATAGAAACACAAAATTTTTTTCATATGTTAGAAGCTACCTTCCCCCAAATTATAATATTTGGGTGCTTTTTCAAATTAAAATAATTGAAAACTGATAGTTACATTATGTAGGTTTATTCCACCAGTCAAGAGGGTTAAAAGCAAGTCAAAATGGTATAAACAGAAAGAAAATATTTTGATTCACAGTCCTGGAAATGCAGAGCTATTTCGAGCCTCACAGTTAGATTATCACACCTACCCTCTGCTCTGTGGACCATACCAAACCTTTTCATCTGAGACCAGTCTTCTCCGGTCTGTAGCTTGGCTGCTGGAAAGTCATCAAGGCCACACCCTTCTACTTTTATGTCTGGCAAGAGAGACAGAGGTCTCCAGCAGCTTGGTCTCTGAATGATGAGTTCTCCTAGAATCTTTGTGATGGACACTTCTTATGCCATTACTGCATGTTACTGTTTGAATTATCATTCTGTGTTTGAGAATTCTCAATTTTGCAAAACTAAAGAAACTCAAAACACTAATTCCTTGCCATCATATGTCTAGAACATAGAGTATCAGTCTCTTCTAATCAAATGCACCCGTAAGAAAATTCATAATGAAGCAATGAGGAAGCAGACTCTGGGTGGAGGGTGTATTTGGCAAGCACGAAGAAGATTTGCAAGGTTTGGAGAAGGTGGTGGTGGCTCACTTATACTTCTGGTGCAAAGTGGTACAGAAGCTAATGCAGGAGCAGTAGGAGAGAAATCTAATGTCTGCTGCTGCCTCACAAGGACAGGAAGGTTGTACAGGGTGGGTCCTTAAATGGACTGTCATGTGACAAGTTGAAGCATTAGTTCCAGATCTGTCCCTCGAGTACACACATGATGCCGCAGCATCAGATGCCCTGTTGGGAACACACAGGTTGGCATGGATTCATCCTTCATTGTTCCCCAGAACTTTGCTGCCTCTGTGCACCTTCGTGCAGCGTCATTCTGAAAGTGTCGGGACCTAAACTTTGCCCTTCGTACCCCAGGGATTTCCATATTCAGAAGAAGACTCTACCGCAACAACCTGAAGTAATCCTTAGACTATTATGTCTGACTTTGATGGGAAATATTTGATGAGAAAGATTTGGTAAATTCTTACCAAAAAGGAAAGAAAGTAAAATAAAAATGTTCAATCCCCATACCAGTCAAGTAAAGAGAACTGAATTCTCAAAGATAAACTATGCTCAAAACTAAGCTATGCAATTTCAGATAATTGAAACTAGAAATGTATTCTCTGCCTTTAAATCTCAAGTTTTGACAAGAACATGAATCAAGAGTGATCACCTACAGCAAATATAAGCATAAATCAATAAAAACATTTTGAAAAAGCAATTGTCATTACTAAATTAGTTTGATTATGTACCATAAGGAAAAGCTTTTACTCATAGGTCTAAGAGCACATCCTGGAAAATTCTGATACATTTGTACTCAGCATAAATTTGAGAAGCTTTGTCATAGATGTTATTTTAAAATGTCTAGTAACTAGAAAGACTTCATTGTCTTTCAAGGAAGAGACAGGATAAACCTATTATAACAAAACTACACAGCAAAAATAAAATAAAACTCAGTCATTTTACAGAAATGACTGAATTTTATAAATTTTATATGTTGTGAACTTTTATTGTTTGTGCATTTAAAGCTACACTTAAAAATGCAATGCCATTTAGCTACAGAAATTATTTACTATAAAAACTGTGGAAATTTCTATACTATGAAATATTATTTGTGTAGATTATAGCAAAGAACAATCAGAATAGTTTCACAGAAGGAAGCAAATTCTTGTAAACTTACTACAGAAATAATAAAATCTTGACTTCAGCCAGTCTCTTAATTGGGTTATATGAAGCATGTAGAATGCATGAAGAAAACATGCACGGTCATTAAGTCACACTGTAGAGGTGACCTTGCCTGTCATTAACTCCAAACTTTGCTTCTGTTTAGGCTCTGATATTGCTGCAAAGGTTAGCTTGCTAAAATAAATGTTCAAATGATCTCTGATGGAGTTACACCTTAGCACATATCAGAATCACATTACCCTAAGTCTTCAGGTGGAAGCAAATAGATTCCATGGACCCACCTCGGAGGCCAAAGGTGTGGGACAAGGGCCGGAGACTGAACCTGCATGAAGCCCATGCCAGGTGGTTCCTTTCACACAAGTCACAGGGCCCAATGAGCAATCAAAAATTGCAAGAAAGCTCAAGCTTGCACAGACAAAACCCAAATAAATATATTTTTCTTAAAAGAGAAGAAAAAAAGACATAAGTGATCCAAAGGGCCACTGGGCATCACTCATGGTCTTCTTCACTCTTGGGGCTGTGACGCTGACAGCACCGAGGCTGAATATGCCAGAAGTCACTGAAGCATGGTTGGAGCCTCTTCTCTTGGCCACCAGCCCTCTGAGCATCCCACAGGGAAGTGGCAAAGCCAGGAAAGGACAGCTATCCCATCACTTTGCAGAGTACATGCAAAGAGACGACATCCGCACACAGAAACACATGCACGCGCACACACACTCACGCATGCATGCACACATACACATGCACACGCACACACACAAGCACATACATGCATGCACACATTCACTCACACATCTCCTTGCAGTCACAGGGCCCTGTAAACTGAGTTTGGACTTACAGGGTCCACACCGGCAGCAAACAGACAGATCTGTGTATTGGTAGCCATTCCAATGGTCCTAACAGGATTACTGGAAGATCATGTTTCTGTCTTTTTCCTCTAGCAATCACTGCCATTCTCACGTTAAATTTCTTTGAAAAGCATTGAGACACTTGTACTATACTATGTCACAGCACTTTTACAGATATTGAAGCACACTCAGCTTCTAACCTGGCACTTTTTTACTGTTCAGAGTATCAAAAGAAGTTTAAATGGAAATGTATTACTTTGTTTTCACAGGTAACTATCCCATGGGTATTCCTGAAAATAGCTTCTGTGTCAACTACTGGATATGGTTATTTAATGAGAGTTGATTATTATTGGTGTCATTAGATGGAGATAACTTCACAGTATCTTTAAATTGGAAAGTAGATCAAAGAGTTTAGTATACCAAAAATATTGCTTTATGTGGTACAGACGTTGAACAAAGGGCCTTTGCACTGGCCTACATTCCTAGCCTGTTTTCTTTTTTTTATTTTGCTTTATTTTATTTTATGTTATTATATTTTAGAGTCCGGGGTGTGCTAAATTGTCAGGTTACTGAGGCTGAGCTTGACCTTGTGATCTTCCTGTCTCAACCTCCTAGAGTTCTGGGATTAGTGTTTGCCACCAGGCACAACTTACAAAAGTATTCTGAAACAAAAATTTATAGAGAGAGGAGTCATTTTATATTAGATGAGGAGATTTAAAATGCTTATATAATACTTTTTTCCAAAGTGGACTTAATAATCACGTATCTTCTAAAGGAGCATTTCCTTCTAAGTTTTTCTTTCTTTTCAAAGTAATCATTTCAGTTGGTATACAGAAACACTTGCAGACTGGGTGTTCTGCAATGATAGAGTCACAAGGAATTTATTGAGACAAAAGAACTTCATAAAAAGCACCTACTTTCACAGAATTCTTTCTTTAACACCACAAAGAAAAGAGCAAACACTAGGAGAAAGGAGAGAATGCGTGCCGCCTATATGAAACATACCAGCGCTGCTGATATAAAACACACAGCCACATTTCAAAGGTGCTAAATGGCTGACTGGATTAGAATGCCATAATTCTGTCTCTTGAGAATCACCCCTGATGCCCATAATGTCATAGTTAGTTTGTTCTCCTCGCAACTTACTAAACACTAGAAAGTTAGGTCAAATGGCCTTGCACTCAAATCTGGAAAGCATGGGAGTGTGTGCGTGTGTGTGTGTGTGTGTGCCTGAGACCATGTGCAGATGCTCTATGTTAAAATGCTTTAGGTTGTCATTTCAGGCACTGGAATGCCAGGCAGGTAGGAAAAATTCTGTATGCAGCTCTCAGATCATTGCCAAGTTAATTTATTTATTTTTCTTTTATAGGTTACAAATACTGCCTGCACAAAATATACTTTCAAACATAAAAATTAAAACAGGCAATAACAGTTAGGTAAGCATATTTGCTACCAGTATTGTTAAAAAATAAAATCTGAATAATATGTCAGTTACTGAAAACATCTCTGTGACCTTGCCAACAAAAGTTTAGGAATACGTCAAGTATGTACTTGAGCCGTGTGCTCTTGAACTCGCTTTAGGAATGTAACCACAGCCAATGTCCCGGATTTGGGTCCTGGAGACTCCACTCACTCTGTCATGTAATGAAAATATGAAAAATCATAGACATCTTCACATGTCCTTCCAAAAATGCCACACTCGTCTTCAGGAATCTTAATTGTATCAGATGGAAGATAACTAGAAGTGGGTGAAACTTTTGAAAAAATTTAGTGGAATTCTTTCCAATAAAACGTTTTATTTAAGTTGTTTTGCTCATGGTTGCCATGTAATATGAGCTTATATTTAAGACACAGAAAACGTTGCTAAACTTTCTAAGGTATTAGTTAAAAATAATGTTTGTGATAGGTATGTTCTATGGTAGGTTCAATATACAAGAGATAAAGGGAAATCCGAGAATCTTCAATACTGTTCTAATCACAGCCACCTCTCCACTCTCCATATCCATGGCTTCCAGTAAGTACAAATTCACTCAAATGTGGGTCAAAAAACAATTAAAAAAAAAACCGCATCTGTACCAAACGTGAGCAGACTTATTTTTTGTCATTCTTCCCTAGTTAGTGCAGACGACAATGATCTTCATCACACATTGTATTTATATTATTAAAAGCCTAGAAATGGTTTAAAGTGCATGGGAAGATGTCCCAGGATTATATGCAAAAGCTACACTACACTAGATAAAGGACTTGAGTGTCCTTGAATGTTGGTCCACAAGGGTCCTGGAAACCATTCTTGGTGGCTGAGGAGCTATGACTGCCTTTGGTTGCTATCCCCATCCCCACTTATATTCTAGTCATGGAACAATATTTCTCTTGATTTCTTTAAAATTTAGGTGCTTTACAATTTAATATTGTGAAAGGAAATAAACATTTCTGATACAAGAAATGTCTTCATTATTTCAGTATCACATTCATAAATCTTCAAGGATTTTTTTTTTCCTGGTACTGGGGATTGAACTCATGACTGTGTGCTTGCAAGGTAGGCACTTATACAGCTGAGCTAAATCCCCAGCCCCCTCAAGTATTTTTATATAGAGATACGGAAATAGATTAAAATTCTAATACCATATTTCTAATTTTCTCTGCTTGTAAGTTTAAAATCATTGTAGAAGCTATTTTATGTATTATTAAGTAATAATAAATAATAACTGGATTTATTATTGAATACTTTTTAGTATTTTCTCAGATGACTGAACTCACAGAAGAGGAAGAAGTGACTCGCTAACTAAAGCGATTGATCCCAAATACCAAAGTAAAATTGAGTTCTTCCTAGAATCTATGTATGGAACCCCCGAGATTCACTGGAGCACTTCTCAGTGTTTCCTTGCCTAAAAGCCCTGGCCAAAAGGTATGACAGCAGCACGATAAAAACAAGAACAGCACAGACTCAGCTCGTTCGGGATCATCTCAACACTTACAGACTTCCTTGGTCTGAGGTGTTGGCGGAGGTGAAATAAAATGTACTGTGTAATGAAGAAAGGAGAGTTATGAAATCAGGGCTCATGACTTGCATCAGAAATGGAGACCGCATCAGAGAAGTGTTAAGAGTACGTGTTGTTCACTTTCTCTTCTGTTTCACTTTCCTGCCTTTTATGAGAGCCCTGGTATTCACTTTTGTAAGCTCCATGTGGGTGGATCGCTGATTGTATCAGCATAGCTGATGGGAATTGTGGGTGATCTCTGTGCTGAGCACATACCATTCTATCTGGGCAAAAAACCAAATGAATGCAGAAGGATGAGTTCTGGGTAGTTCCCATTTCTCCATCCAGATCCACTTTCCATTTTGATTACACCGCTTTGTATTCCTGAGGCTGGCTGATACAAGACATTTCAGTGAGCTCTGTTCACCCTTCAGTGCCTACTAGGTTTATTAGCTGGAGTTACCAACCACAGTGAGAAGAGAAGATGAAGTATTCGTTACTGTTTCCTTCTTACTGGCTGATTCTAACCTTTTATCAGAAGACACACCTGCTATAAAACACATTCTGGAAGCTGGTCTTCAATTTTTCCTGTGGACACTTTAAAACCTTAGGGTTTAATAGTCCCTCATATTTACTAACATAGGGTATCATGCCACTTTATGTTGGTTTACTTGAACTTGGTAGGTTTCCCTCAACTTAGAAGTAATACACTTTTATTATCTCTATGCAACAAAAACAATGACAGATACCTAGTTGTCAATATCTACAAATGGTGTCCATAGCTAACTCATAGTTTTCAAATGCTTTGTCTTCTTTAATTATGGAGTAAAGTAAGCAATTTTTCCCAATACACTACTAAAATAAGCACATTACAAACAATAAGTAGACTTATAGAAGTGCTAAAAGTGGAAAGGTGTATTTAGAAAAAGACAAAATATATCAACGCTATTTTGAAAGATAGTAACAAAAGAGTAAACAGAAGAAAAGCTTAGTCATGCCTTACTCTATGGATGGATGAAGGTAACGGGTGAATTTAAACTTAGAGCAATTAACTATAGAGAATATCAGAGTTCAATTTGACCTCCATGGGACTTAAATAAAAGTCCTTTTACAAAGCTACCAAGTGCTTCAGCCTCCAGCTTCTCCATGGTAAGTGCTGATGAGCTGACTATAATTTTCTCTTGCAGACAATTTTACCTTACTCCAAGCAGAAGGTCCTGGGTGGTCTCAGAGTGGTGGGCCCACTGATCGTGGGGAGAGGCAAGAAACAGCAAGGGATGTTTCAGGATCTTCTCAGTGAACGAGGCATGCTTGAACAAAATAAATCCAAGTACTGCATCCTGAAAACAATGTTTTCTGGATGGTGCTCTCTGCTATCCTGCCTTCTAAGCAGCCTCAAAATCTAGAGAGAAGCTTGTTTGACAACTGGCTTGGTTCCCAATCAGACCTCTGTCCACTTAGAAGGGGCCTGTTAGAGCAACATGCCTACAACTGCAAAGCAAATTCTGCTGGCAGAGACTGGCCAATGTAGCATCTAATTTATAAATGTGACTGATACACTGAGATTTACCATATGTAAAGTCTCAACAGGGACAATCAAGTAGTCAACAAAAGAAATAAATACAATGCAAAACATAGAAATAATTTTAAAAATCCATATTAGAAACTTCAGAGAGATTCAAGGGGCCATTACATGCCTGAAATAAAAGCAAGCTGCCATTAAAAATAAGAATAAGAATTCTTAGGAATTAAAAATATGATTACTATAATAATTAAAATATAATTAATAGAAACACCGGTTATGAGCAATCCTGTATTAACAATCTGCAAGATGAAAATAAACTAACCTTCCAGAAGATAAAATTTTAAAACACTAGGGAGTGAAAATATTTGGATATTTAGGTCCCAGATTTAAGAAAGTGCTACTTGGGCCTGGGGATTTAGCTCAGCAGCATTAGTGCCTGCCTTGTAAGCCCCAGGTCATGAGTTTTATCTCCAGTACAAAAGAAAGAAAGAAAGAAAGAAAGAAAGAAAGAAAGAAAGAAAGAAAGAAAGAAAGAAAGAAAGAAAATAAACTAAGTGCTACTTGTATTTGTAGGAGGACCAGATAAGAAATAATAGAAAACCTGTCACTAAGAAATAGAAAGATTGTGGTTGAGGGAGTCCGCAGATTATAGAAAGAATCAAATGGAGAAAAATGCAGACAAATTTCAGAAATCATAAAACCAAAAAAATTACCACGGTATTCAGTAGAACAATAATCCTCAGAATAAAGACAATATGTTGACATCAGGTTTCGTTGTGTCAGAGACTAACAACCATCTATCTCAGAAAACATGCTAAAACTTCAATTTTATATATAGGAACATTTCCATCTAAATGTGAAAGGAAATGTAAAACTGAAATCCTTAAGCTATACTATTCATGTGGCTCCTACTATTGGTGTACTCTTCTGAAAATGAAAAAAATTATTACCCAAAGAAACAAAAAAGAAATCAAGAAAGAACTCATGGATCTAAGTGAATGATCCAAATGAAGAGTGACATAAAAAGAAATCACAGGGGGATTTCAACAGGAAGTAAAAAGGCATGAAAAGTTCTGGAAGAAAATGAGTCCCATTACCAAAAATGTATGACTAAGTCACTTGTTACTTTTAATAAGTTAATAACACAACTCTTCATTTAATAACAAAGTCAAATAAAAATGGCCAGGAAAACATAAGTTGTGCTAGTATGACCTAAATATAAAGAAATTTTGTTTAGGGCAACTCACTGAGTAAAATAAAAGGTAATTCATTTACAATACCTTGAGCAGAAATTAAATCTAGAATTCTCCTAGACTGTTTCCTATATGCTAAAAACATGGACATTTCCTAAGTCTTGAAGTATTATGATTATCTGAAAATAAAAATACAGATGATAAGTCTGTATTTTAAGATTTGTAAGTCTTTTAAAGTCCTTGCCCACTGCTTCCAGATTATAGTATAGGAAATAGGTTTTGTTGCTCCAAGGCAGAATGAACAAATTTTGTCTGGTTGAAATACCTGGCACTAAATTTAAAGATAATTTAACTATGAATTTTTAATATAAGGGAAGGATTTCTTATTTTATGGAAAATCTGAATTAGAAATTAACATACTTATTTAACCAACATTGATTATACTATTATGGGCCAGAAATTATACTAAGAATTCAAAGAAGAATAACATTTCTCAGCCACACACAATTTAGATTATTAATCTACCAGAGTCATGCTGTGAGAATCAACTTCCTTATTACTGAAACCCCTTCTTTGCCCACTACTGCCTCTGAGATTTTGGATCTTTAAATTGTGGTAGTCTCATATTAGCTTTATAGATATTTCCATGAGAACATTAACTATCTAAAAATAATTTAAATAACAAGTAGTATCAGTTGTTTAAGCCTTGAACACTAACCAACATAGTTGAGTTTATTAAAGTTTTATGATAGTATTTCCAAATCCTTTTTTATGAACCCACAAGACTCAGAGGTCAAGTGAAAAGAGAAAGATGTTCTTGCAAAAGGAATGCTCAACTGAGAATTTATAGAGGAGTCGACACTGAATACCATCTTTTCTCTGATATTCTCAAACTCAACTTGTAAAGTCAACATGGGAATTTTGCCAAGTGACCTTCAAGAAGACTTGAAGCTCCTACTTTTACAGTACTTTACATTATTGAGAGCCTTAAAAATTAACTAAATTGCATGTTTCACTTTTCCAGGTGTTATTAGTAATGCTCTAACAAATGACATAGTCTTACATAACAAGTGGCATAGACTGTATTTTAGACACACTTATTCCCAGAAGTGACAAGCATGCAAATAGTAATTAAGTTAATTAATCTCTCTGAATCATGGGATTTAGGAGATTCTGTAAGCATGGACAGGAAAACACGCAAGCCAGTAAAATATTAACCTCTGGGTTAGATTAGCAAGACAACTTTAAACAATGTTTTACACTCCATTAATCTGTTAAACTTTTTATCAACACGAATTTAGTAACCAACTGAAAATCTTGAACTTACAATGTGAATTCAGATTAAAAATACAGTACTAAGGAAACAATCTCTTGTTGCAGTAGGCAACATATATTTCCTTAAGGATAGTAACTGGAATATTGAAGAAAGTCAATCCATGTAAGCGAAGATTGCTAACATTTTTATAAGCTATCTTCTTCTTTCAGTTATTTACTGAAATTTACTGATAAATTTCTCTTTTCATCCTTTAACTGCCATATAAATGACTAGAAGAATTGTAGTCTTTTGAAAGTTAGTACACCAGGGCTGGGGATTTAGCTCAGCGGCATAAGCACCTGCCTTGCAAGCAGGCGGTCATGAGTTCGATCCCTGGTACTGATAAAAAAGAAAAAAAAAGAAAGAAAGAAAGTTAGTACATCAACATGTATATGGTCTTCCCTAATTTAAGGAAGAATTTTCTGAGATTCAACAGGATGCTTGTGTAAATACAGCCTGCAATATTGATAGCTCACAAACCAGCTATTAAAAATAAATAAATGCAATGTTTCCTGAACCTAACGTTTCACTTGAATCAAGCCATTTGCACCTGTAAGACAGATGTTACTATTTCCATGTCAGAAACCTGAGGCTTAGGAGACTTTTTCAACTTGCCAAGAAGTCATAGCTAGAAATGGAACTGGGACTTCATCCCAGGAAGTTAGAATTCAGAGGCTGAGCTTTGAAACTCCATGAAATTCTGGTGTTCTTATACCCTGCCAAACAGTCCATGGTGCAGCAAAGCTGTCTACATAGGTTAGTCGTATTTTACTAAACAAAAATGACACCAGCATGCACAGAGACATATCCATAGTCACAAAAAGGATAGGAGCAAAATTCAAATGTGATCATTACTAAAACAAATGGTAGATTGCCGGAGTCCAGCTGTGGCAGGGCTAGGGTTTCCCAAAGGTGGACAGGGAGTCGGCGAGTGAGAGACAGAAGACACTGCACACCAGTCTGTAAGTGAATCTGAATCCCCTTTTATTTTTTAGAAGCTGGAATATATATTTGCCAACCTTGGCAGCAACCCCTAGCCCCAAGCAGGAAACGCCCCAGGCTTAGGGCCAGGCAGGGACAATCCTAAACAATAGGTTTTAATTGACCTCAACTCCAAGCAGGAAGCGCCCCAGGCTCAGGGCAATAGGTATCAATTAACATCTCAATCTTGTTATTTAGTTAGCTTGGGAAATGTAAGCCAATGCACCTGGATGCCCGCAGGAGGAAGAGATGTGTGAGACTATCATGCCGCTCCCTACATTTTTTCC